>JAJJMC010010218.1:1572317-1603214 GCA_023531435.1 Papaver californicum
TTCATGCTTCGGTTAAATCCTTTGATGGGGTATGCTTAGAATAGTCAGGTATTATTTGTGGACCTAAAATTAGTTTCGTACAATTTTCTCGCTAACGCAATTTTATGGTGTATGCTTGAGACTAGGGCTTTTTGATGCACCATGTTTAGGGCGTCCCAGTGATATTTGCGACTCTAAATATTCATGAGTTATATTTCACTTCAGTAATTAAATAGAAATAGTGGTGGATACTGAAAACCCTAGTTACCGACTCTCTCTACTCGGTCACATTTTATTAGTTTAGTTAGTTTATTATTTTATTTATTAATCTAAAAATCACAAAAATGTTCCTCTTGGTTAGTTTATTAGAGATATTAATTGCAGTATTTCCTCGCTCTCTGTGGGTTCGACCCGTACTTGCCATTGTCTACTAGTTAGACGCCGTGCGATTGCGGTTATTTATAGAGGGTAATATAAAACCACATCACCTTCTTATATTTTTCAAGTACAAGATTTTTCTGGAAAAAGAAATCAATATTAAGAGTTGGTATTATAATCAAATCGGATTTGCTTAACATGTAATTGATATGTACTTACTTGTTCTGAATCTTGGAGTTGAGGATACATCTCGATCATGTCCACCAAATTCATTCTAAAAAACAACATTGTTCGTAGATCATTTCTAATCTTTCCTTCACGTTTGTTATTGATCTTGATTTTTCATTGCCGTCTAAAGCAACAAAAATCCAGAAAATACGGTTCCAAAAATTAAACGAGGGCAAAAGAAGATTTATTTTATAGAAATCAAAGAGTCAACTGCTATTTAAAAAAGAACGAGTCAACTAGCCGTTACGAATAGGTTCATAACTACTAGTTGCGGTAGAGTCATCATAGTCGATACCTATAAACCATGACGACATATAACTGCCATTACTCGGAGGGTCTTGTGTCGTTATGGTCGATACCAATAAACCATGACGACTCTCACTGCCAAAGTTAGGTTTTCCTGTATGTTTTTGTATGCTAGGGTCGCATCGGTTTATACCATTATATCATAACAACTCTTAACACTAATCGAGAGAAAAAAAATACTAACTCATAACATTTGTCATCGAAGGAAACAACATTACAATAAAGGAATCGATCAACATATATCAAAAAATTACACTTGAATATTTATTGTATATTGAAATAGTCATCGAACTTTTTCAAGACTTCATAGCATTCATCATGCCTGAATCTAATTCCATAACCACGCTTAAATTCTATAAGAGCAAGAGTTCTCTGAAAAATGAAATCAATAATAAGACGTTAATTTTATTCAAATCGGATTTGACTTTTCATCTAATTAAGATATACTTACTTGTTCCCCACTTTCGATTTGAGGATAACATTTTTTAATGTCGAACAATTAAATTCTAAAACTATTACATCGTTCATAAATGATATCTAGTCTTTCCTTTATTGTTTTCATCGTTCTTGATTTTTGATTGCCGTCTAACGCTACAAAAACCCAAAAAAAAAACAGTTCCAAAAAGAATAGGGATAAACAATCTTGGTTTGACTTACCTTAGGGTTTATAGAAGTGTCATGATCTTTAGTTGACAAAAACGCACAAACAGTTGCAAGATCTTCTTTGGTGGTGAAATTAGTAGCCATGTTTTTTGTTGTTTGGATAAGAAAGAAATGAGAAAGAATTTGAAAGACGAGAGATAATTAGTATTTCAGAAGAAGGTTTATTTTATAGAAATCAAAGTTGTTACGTGTAGGTTAATAGGTGATAGGTTTTTCAGAATCGTCATGGTCAATACATATAAACAATAACGATCCAAGCTTCCAAAATGAGTCGTTATGATCGAAACTTATAGACCATGACGACCCAATCTTGTAATTTTTGATTTTTATGGATGTTTTTGAATGCTAGGGTCGCATCAGTTCATAACATAAACCATGATGACAATTACCCACCATTATTTGGGAGGGTTTGAGTCATCACGGCCGATATCCTAGTACCATGACGACTCAGCCACAAAGGCTAGTTTTTTTCCCAAATAAGTAGTCGGTGGGGCCTTTTCTATATAAAGATGCTAACCCCATGCTATATTCAGTTGAAAAATTTAATATTATACTCAAAGTAAAACTCTTTTGCAATGGCAAGTCCATCATCAACTACCAATTCAGCTGAAGAGATACCCAGAAGATGCAAACGAACTACTCCTCTATCATAAACTACCAAATCAATTAGTGTTATGTAACAAGAGATAGAAAAAGAAGCAAACAAACTACATCATCATCAACTACCAAATCAATTAGTGCTATGGAAGAAGAGATACGCAAAAGAAGAAAACAAGCTACATCATCATTAAGTGCTGAAGAGGTACTCAAACACAAGAAACAAGGTTACTACCAATTTAAACTAAGGGAATGATTAAATTATGTTAAGGAAGAGACGGAGTGGGTTAAGAATTTTTATGTTGTCTTGGATCTTCCCAAAGAACATCGGGATGAACGTATATTTTGGAATCAAGTAAAAACAAGACTGTTTGTTCCCAAATAGGGCGGGAAGTACATGAAACCACACTTTGATTACGGGGACGACTATGATTCTTCAAGCACCATTCATGTTAAGAAGTTGTGCTACAAGTACAACGAGTTTCTCGTTTGGTACAGAAGGGACAGGTTTATTGCACAAGCTGCATATACCAAATGGAGAGGAGAGCCGTTTTATCATTTCGAATCGGCCAAAATAATTGAGTCTAGCACCGAGAAAAAGAACAATATGTAATGTGTTTAGTAAGACCAAGTTGTTAGTCTATTTTAGTATTGCTTTCACATTCTAATGTACTACTACTAAACCCTTGTTTGAATCTAATTATCTTATTAATATAAGTTTAAATGTTGTTCAACATTTATGTCATCATAGGTCGTCATGGTCGACACATATATACAGTGACGACCTTAAATTTTAACCTCCCAGGTGTTCTCTAATTAGCTCATCCGGAATCGTCATGGTTTATAGTGTATGACCATGACGACATCAAAAATGAATTGAAAATTATATGACCGTTGGGTTTTTTCTATATAATACAATCCCCATTCTCTAGAAAAACTGCCTCAAACCTTCAATTTTCGTTTTTCTACATCTTACATTTGTTTTTGTTTTCATTTGAAAATGAGACATCAATAGCAATGGCTGAATGGGAACCTGATGAAGATATGCATCTCGTTAAATCTTTCATCAAGGTGTTCCATGAACGTTCGGATGGAATTTATTCAATGTTTTGGAAGAGAGTGAAAGAGTTTTATTATATGCGCACCGTGAATCCCAAAAACCGAAAATGGAGAGACTTATCGCTTCGATTCGACTATATCAAAAGTTCAATTGGAGAGTTTATTAAAGATAGAAAAATGGTGAACGACCATCATCCCCAAGCTCCTCTTACCGAAAAAGTGAGTAATGTACTAACACTTAACACTTTGTGTACCTTTATCATAATTTATGTTTGCGAAGTAACATTTAATTCATTTAGTTTCTGCTGGAACGATTCAATGGGCTATGGCGAATACGAAATCGTGAAAGAAATTCCATTCACGCGAAGGAATATGGGGTATTGTACAATCGTGCTCGGAGGTTCGTTGACGATGTACTAATGTGCAACATACATCGTCATCTTTACTAAACCTTATGTAATACAAGATTGATGTAATATTATTTTCTTAATGAAATCAATGTGTTTTTTATCTTTTAAAAAGTGATGACTAATATCTGCCATTATCAGAGTTGGGGTCGTAAGTGTCGATGGCAACCCTATATGCTAAAGTTGGGTTTTTCCTGGATGTTTTAGTGTACTAGGGTCGCATCGGTTCATACCATAAACCATGACGAAAGATATCTGCCATTACTTGGGAGGGAGGGAGTCGTCATGGTCGATACCAATAGACCATGGCGATCCTAAATGTAAAAGTTTGATTTTTTTTCTGGATGTTTTTAAGTGCTAGGGTCGCATCGGTTCATAACATAAACCATGACAACTAATACCTGTCATTTTGTGGGTGAGTTAGACTCGTCATGGTCAATAATATAGACCATGACCACACCAGATGCAATTGTTAGCTGCTAGATGTTTCAGAGTTGGAGTCGTCAACCTGCTAAATTTTACCATGATGATTCCAGCTCTAGCTCTACTAACTTACGAGAGTAGGGGTCGCCAACCTGCTAATTTTTTCCATGATGACTCTGACTCTGGGAAAATACTTTACTTGTGAGAATACTAAGGTCGTCATGGTCGATACATAACGACCATGACGACACCAATAAATATTTAGGCCTAATCTACTTCAAACTTTCCAAAATAAAATTGTCTTAACAAACAATTCAAACCAATCCACTACCACAACTACTAAAGCAAATTAAGTTCTACTTTAGAGACGAAAATCAACGTGATTTCAAGTAACGTAAAATTAAGTTGGGATAAGAAAAGTTAGCAATGTCTTAAAAACAACATTGTCTCAACCACGACCACAACCACGACCCTTACTAGCTGATCTCCGGTCTCGCTTTGATGCAGGTCCTTCACTTCCACGACCTCGTCGAGCATCTCCTTGGCTTCCTTCGTCTTCTTCAGCACCTTCGCATAGTTCATCATCGCCTTGGGTATCAAAACCTTCTTGGATTACTTGGGTAGACGGTTTCCAAGATCTCTTATTCGCACGAGCCAGATCAGTATACATTTTGTCCGCAGCGGGGTTTTCAACGTGTGTCAAGTAGTCAATGTACTGACCTAGTTGGACAGGCGTCAATGGTTCTCCCTTGACCTTCAAGCAACACAGTCCATTGATTATAATCTTCACTTAATCCTTTTATTCGCATTAAAATAGTAATCGAGGTTAACATACCTATAAGAGTATATATTTAAGAAAAAGAGAATAAGAAAGACAAAAATACTTAGACAATCTTTAAAATACTAAAGTCAGTTCTGGTGTCGCATGTCAAAGTATAAAAAGTAGAAGCTTTGTTGCTTTTTCACCCGCGATGATCTATCCCTATCACACGGCCATGGGAGAACTTTTGGTACCATTCCAAGTAACCATCATTTTCCTCGAAACTTTCATTCACATTTTCCCAAAGAGAGATGTCTACCTTTCTAGCATGACTATCATCCCAATGACTAGTCTCCGGTACAGGTTCGTATACCACCTCAATGCTGGAAGCGTCAGAACTGCATTCATCAACCTTGAGTTGGAATTTATGTACATAATCCTCATCACGTAAATCTTGAATATACCCAAGCTGGCGCATTACTCTCGACGGATCATACATTGAGAATCCGGTAGGGTGAAACAAAGAGCCATTGTAAAAAGAAACTTCGTGCATTTTATAGGTCCATTTCCCATATACGGATTGAAGACTACGTCTTTCGTTTTCATGTTATCCAATTTTTCCTCATGGATAACAATATAGACTTATGATCCTTCTCTTGACCCCCAGTGAACATGTATTTAATTCATCTTGGTTGAGCAACGTTCAATGCCTCGTTCATAGACGTCCTTGTTTTCTTCGAATAATGAAAGAAAATGGTCGTCAATCCACACCTATAGAATCATCAAAATAATAAAACTAGTATTCATCAAACAAGAGATTGAAAAGGAATAACAATTCATCTGATAAACAAATAATCACTTTAATTACCTAGAGTAGACTGGTATTCCCGTTCATTTGAGAAGTTCGTTCCCTAGATGCTTTTGTTAGCTCCTCATTCACGTGTGCTACGATGACATTCCCCCACGAGTATTTATTCACATCTTCAAAAGGATGTAAGAGATGGAGATAGTTGGGGCTGACCCTGTTTCTTGAGCTGTCGGGTAACACCACAGACCCTAGCACGTACAACAGATAAGCGGGATCTACAGCACGAACTTTAACATAAGAGAGGAGACCATTATTTTTTTATTTTTTTAGGGTCCCAAAATATATGTGCCTCAACTCCACAAGATTGAACTCTCTCCTCCGGTACCTTGGTCCCATGACCAACTTGTCGTTCGTCGTCTCTTCATTCCAGCCAAACAACTCCCTGGCCAATTCATAAATTTTAGGCCAAGGAAGTTGTTTGTTGTAGTTGTCTCCAATGGATTCTCCTTCGACCTGGAGTCCCAAAATTTGTTCTGCATCATCAGGAGTTAAAGTCATCTCACCAAACGGGAACTAAAAGAAATCAACTTCAGGGTAAAACCTCTCACTGAAGCAAGATACCCCGACCCTATTAAAAGCAATGATGGAGTTTTGTACAACAAGATACAAACCGGATTTTTGTATTAATTGTCTAACTCTTGAACATTCATTTTCAAGTTTCCAGTACTCCATTTTCACATAGGAAGACTGGCGTCTGAAAAGACATGTTGCATTCGTATGATCCTACGAAACAGAGCCAAAATAAGGGAGAAAAGGACACAATCAGAAAAAAATAACAACAACAAGTTAATTGAAAAGCAAAGTTGATATTGTTACAATAGTCTCGTAAGTGGTACGAGTGATAGGATTTTAGATTACCCTGTATAAAATAAACCGCAATCGCACGGTGCCTACAATGCAGACAACGACAAGTACGGGTCGAACCCACAGGGAGCGGGAAAATACTGCAGTCAATATCTCAATTAACTAATCAAGAATAATATTTTTGGGATTTTTAGAATTATGAATAAAATAATAAAACAAACTAAACCAATAAAATAAATCAAATGGGGGAAACAGTAACTAGGGTTTTCAGTATCCACCAATATTTCTATTTAATTAATGAAGTGAAACATAACTCATGAATATTCATCTATTGTTCGTTCTATCGACATCACCTATTATATGTATTAGAGTCGCAAATATCACTGGGACGCCCTAAGCATGACGCATCAAAAGCCCTAAGTCTCATGCATACATCATCTAATTGTGTTAGCGAGAAAATAGTACAAAACTAATTATAGGTTCACAAATAATATCTGGTTCTTCTAATCATACCCCATTTAAGGATTTAACCCAAGCATGAAATATCAAATAAGTAGACAAACATATTTGCTATCCTATTAATTCTGCGCATAAGTTACTGTATTATACAGAACCGGTGAAGCAACAACTAATTTTTCATTAAATCAATAGATTAAAATCATGGAATTAATCTACCAAATCATAATAGTCTGTATCAAATAATTCAATTTAATTGATCTAAACTTTTAAGTGGTTTCAACATTAAACCCTAGTTACAAATTAATTAGCAAGACATGGAGTTGGGTTTCTCAAAAACCATAAAAATAATTAAGAAAAATAGAGAGAGAAAAGATTGAACCCTTTTTGATTTCTTCTCATGTATCTCTGTACTACTTCTGTTAGATGCCTCCAGCAACAATCTTCTCTTCCTCCAGTACCGTCGGCTGCTCCCAGAAAAACCTCAGACCAAACTCCTCCCTATGTTTCCTACTCCACCGTACAAGCCTCTTCTTTTCCTTCCATCCTATGACCTAGCTTCTACCCTAGGTTGTTGTCTCTCCCCAACTGTACACCTCCGACAACCCACAACTATCGCCTCTCTCTTCCCACTGTCACGTAGCCTCCCCAAAAACAAAACTTCCAGCCTCCCATTCTCTTAATTTCACTTTTCTATATATACTAAATAAGTAACAAGACCTACTTGTCACCTTACCTATTCTACTCCCTAGGTCTAGGTCTCCTCTCTAGATATTCTTCCTCTTTCCCACGTGTTGTACTTGTTCCCTCTTACTTCCTTTTGACTTATTCTAAACATCCCACGTGAATGGATGAAACTCACCCATCAACAGACTTTGTCCCACCTATTCTTGCATCACTCTCTTTTACTTTCTCCTATCACATGCTTGTCCTCTTCTTTCATCTTTGACCCATCACGTGAAGCAATAACCCAACATCTTCTCTCCAATTCTTTTCTAGCTCACGTCTTCATCAAAGACCAAAATGAACCTACTCTCTATCTTGTCTCCTAAAAGCCAAACCTAGCCTTCCTCTTCTTAATTCACATGTGTACCCACGTTCTCCAACTTCACAAGCCACTAACCGTCCAACCTCTTTCTTAATGCCAATCACGGCTAACAAAACAGGTTCACCTACTTCCATTATTTACGTCAGCCAACAGCATCAGCTAACCCAACCAAGATACGTCCCTTATTCCCTCTCAACTCTAGAGAGTCCACCAATTATCCTTTTTAGCCATGTTTAATTTATAGCTTCGGATTTTAGGCGAACCACCTATAAATAATAAAATGGTACAATTAATACAATTATGAGTACTAACAAATATAAATTAAAATGTAAATATGTATGAATTATGGCCCTATCAACGAGCCCACGAGACGGGATATGAAAATAGAACTTGACCTCCTTCTAAGGATAAGCCTCTATCTTTTCTATTGCGTTGTGGCTCCAACAACAACTGGGGTTTGGGAACGTTCCTTGAGGATGGGGCTTTTGCCTTTCCCTTGACCTTGTCCTTCGCTTGCACCTCCGCCTCTTGTTTCACCTCTTCCTCCTCATCATCATCGCCACCACTACCATTATCACTACTTCCACTACCACTACCACCAGACTCACCAGCACTACTAGAACCACCAACTCCATCAGAACCACCAGCACCACCATCCCACCACCATCCCACCACCGTCATTGGTCTCATCAACATCATCTTCAGTTTATTTGTTGTCATGGTCTGAAGTCACAAATAGAATAGACGAGGTATAAGAAGAAGGGGAATCCTCTGGTTCAATACCTTGGTTTGCACGTTCATGGATAAAAAAAGGTATCTCCTTCGGACATTTTCCACGATGCGGACCAGCCCCCAAAAATTTCTCGCTGTAGGGAGGTTTTGAATGAGGAGCGAGTAGATGTTTGCCTTTTACTTTCTTGGACTTTTTAAGCATGGTACAATTCAAATACTCAAAAATCAAAGACAAAACCAACATTCATAGACTCAGTATAGGTGCCGCAATGGTCTAAATTTTCGACTATAACGACCCTAAGTTAAACAGTGACGACCTTATCGTTATACAATGACGACCCTTGGTTTTATAAAAACTAATGTCGTCATGGTTTAAAGTAAAAATCGATGCTACCTAATACACCCTGTCTTCAGTGAAAATAACCAATAAGGGTCGTCCTGGCTTAAAGTAAAAAACCGATGCGACCCTAATAGACTCTTCGTCTTCAGTGAAAAAAACTAGTAAGTGTCATCATGGTCGCAAATCAAATACCATAACGATTTTTCATAATTTTAGCATGCATATGAAAAGTCGTCATGGTCTTTGATTTGGGATCATGATGACCCTCTTTCTGAAACTGCAATTTTACGGTTCCAGACCTAATTTTACACTAAAAATATACATAAAAACAATCACAACAAGTAGAGTAATGTGTTTTAGTTTACTTACTCTCTAATTGGGGCCATTTTGTTGAATGGTTCTCTAAGATTTGATTCAAACGTTTTTCTCGAACTCAAGTTTCCTTTTAGTTTCTCTATGATTATAGGATTATCTTGTTCTCTTTGATAATGCTCCGTACGAGCTATGTTTGTAGAATAAGTTATTCGTCGAATAAGGTTTTCGAATCGACGATTACGACGATGAATTAATATTTAAAAAAAAAGGCTCGTTAGGTTTAGATGAGAGGGAGGGGTGTGGAGTATGAATAGAATGGGGGATGATAGATTGAGTATAATAGTATTTTATGATTAGTTATTGGGGAAGGGTAAATTAGTATTTATACTATCTTTTGGCATCCTCTTATTTAAGAAGTATGAGGAGACTTCCAATAGCCCCATATTAATCTCACAATCCCCCAATTAAGCTCTCCTACTTTGAGTTTACTTAGAACAACCCAAAATTATAAGACGCCCCTATATATCAATGACACCTTTTCTATAAAAAAAAAATAAAATAAAAAAAAAACTCCTTTTGAATCCAAAAAAGACTAAGAAAAAATGATTAAAATTACAACCTTCATTTTATATAGTTATACTATCTTTTATTAACATAGTTGTCCCCCAAACAAAATTTGATGGCTCTATCATTGATTGTTAACACAATGTCCAGTACACGTTAGTTTCTCAATTAGGAAGTTTGTTCTCTTTGGTAATAATCACGTATTAGGTAATTGTAAATTGGAAAATACTATTGCTCTGATACCAAGATAAGTTTACTGTATCAGCCTTATTCGATCCTCTCTTATGGCTACTGATTCTTCTTTGATTTATAATTTTTCTCCATCTTTTTCTTCTTTTGCTTCACCTAATATGTTTTCTCTATTCTCACAACCTCACCATATTATTACGGTAAAGTTAGATGACACAAACTATTCTTTGTGGCGAGCATAATTTTTACATTATCTTCAGGGTTACGATCTAAATGGTTATGTTACTGGTGAAAACCCTTGACATAAACCCACCCTTGAAGATAAATATCATAATCCCAAATTTATGTCTTGGAAAAAATAAGATAAAATCCTTCTTAGTTGGTTATTCTCATCCCTTACTCCTGGTGTTCTTTGTCAAGTTCACCGTCTTACTACCTCTAAAGAAGTTTGGTCTTTTCTTGAATCTCTGTTTGCCTCTAAATCTGATGCTCACATTCACCATCTTCAATGCCAGTTTCGTGCTTTGAAGAAAGGTTCTCTTACTATGCGAGCATATATTTATCTTGCTCGTGATACTATTGATAGTCTTGCTGCAATGGATATTATTTTTACTGATACTGAATTTCGTCATTGTCTTTTTGCTGGACTAGACACTTCATATGACTCCATCGTTACTTCTCTGACAACAACGATGAGTTCTATGAAGACCAACGACTTTCTTACATACTTGCTTACCTTTGAGTTATGTATGGATATATAAACAAAAATTCTTAACTCTCATCCCATAGCTAATGTTGCAGCACATACTTCATCTCACCCACCTGCCTCATCTTCTTCTTTTCAAAAAAGGAATGACAATGGTAATGGAAGATCACAGTCTTAATGAGGTTATAATCATCCCGATATAATATGTTAGTTATGTGGTCGTACTATTCATAAAGCTTATGAATGATGGAAACGTTATGATCGCATTTTTCGTCCGCCTCGTCGTCAACCACCTACAACCACTCCTCGTGCCTATAATGCCTCCCTAGTTCATATTCTTCTTCTAACTGTCTACCCGATAGTAGCGCTACCAATCATATTACTAATGATCTCTCTCGTATCGAATTTCAATATGAGTATACTGGTCCTGATTTGTATTGCTTGATGGTGTTATAAAGAATATTGCTTTTCTTGTGTCAATCAGGTGAAATCTTCCAATCCATTCTCTTTAATTTATATTTCTTTCTCTTATTTATATTTATAGCATGCCATTCTAGGTTGCACAGTTTGAAACATTGAGGACAATGTTAAATTTAGGTTTGGGGTAGAGTTTCCGAAAATTGATGCCAATAAGAAACTCCAAAATTAAGAAACTTGTGAACTATTCAGGATGACACTAACCATTCTAGGTAGATGGAAACAAAATTCTTGTCTATAGGAATTGGAGTGCCCAGCTAAATGGTCTATTCATATCTCAATGCCTAACTCATGTATTAAGAATAACATAATAATTATTGAATAAGCATATCTCGGAATCATCATAACCATATAAATTTATGTTTTTATTTTTGTAATTTTATGTTTCTCTAAGTAATTTGGTGGGCCCCTAGTATTGCCATGTTGTCACCGCCGGAATGAAGTAGAGTGATTGAGATCAAGCCCCATTATTATATTTTATTTAAACCATTATTGAGACCAAAAAAATAAAATAAATCAATAAATAAAACTGACGATGAAATCTTTGAAGCTGGGTCAGTATTAGTATAAAAGAAAAGAAAAATCAATGAATAAATCGACCGTTGGGGCCCTTGTATATACCAGTTGAGCCGATATTAGCATTAGGATTAAGATCAGTGGGAGCGTATCTCAATCCATTAGGATTCATCCTGGTACTGATGTTCATACAAATATTTTGGGAAACACCGTTCACCTTAGTCAACATATGCACCATTCATCACTTCCATTTCCATCTTCTAATCTATCCATATGTTTGAATTTGATTGATTTCGAGAAATGTAAATGTTGATAATTTACATCCAGTTTTGGAACGTTTGATGATTATTTGAGTAGAGTTTTACATTCTTATATGAATTTTAGTACGCTGAGTGCAAACTTGTGTAAAACAATTGGATTCATACATGGTAATAATTCTTATAGCCTAAGAATTTAGTAGGCCAACTAAATAGCATGTTTAGTGTCTTATCCTCAATCTTTCGCAGGTAGTTAGAATTTGGAGTATAGGTTTTGTGGGTATACCTCTTGTGAACCCTCACGAGACAAAACTCGTCCACTGAGGCCACTTAGAGGTTTAAAGGCTTGTTACACATGCTAAGTGTAGTCACGATTCCTGCGAAAGTGAGTTAGAATTTTATTATTTTTTGAGACTTAGTTTAGGTCAGTTTTGCTCGAGGACTAGCAAAGTATAGATTTTGGGGTATTTGATTAGCACTTAATTTATACACTTTTGTCATTTATATTTACTAGTTATCATTTTTATTATTTTATTATTTTAGTAGGTGATATGCATAAAATCCGAAGTTACAAATATATACGGCTAAACGGACTAAAATGATGGTGGAATTCACCTGATTATTTACACCGCTATCTTACGGACGTGGTCAGTGTGGTATGGGGCTAAAACGAGAGAAGAAAAGAAGTAGGCGTTGGTTAGAAGAATGACCGAGAGTTCGGTCAGGTGGTCAAATAGGAGAGTGGTGTAACGCCCCACCTCATCATTATAGGTCGGCCGCCCTAAAATAGAAGTATGGCACTACTCATGGGACAAAAAACACACTCAAGCCTTCAAGCCAACAAATTTCAATCCGGCTTTCGTGTGGGGTTTTTGAAGAATAATAAGTTTTAAGAAAAAGAAAGCTGCGTTTAAAATATGAGTTATAAATGAATCCAGTAAAAATAACATCTTTAACAGCAAAGGTCTATCTTCGACACGCAGGTCGGTTAATTAAAATAAATGGTAGGAGTATTAAAAGAATCTAGACTTAGAGGGAAATTAAATTCGGTTGTCTAGGCACCTTGAAGACGTAGATGCTGCGGTCCTCCGAAATAAAAAAAAGCCGCACTACTGTTCAGGTTGTTCCGCGACTACTGTATCCTGAAAAGATAGTAAGTTGGGTCAGAGCCCAACTTAAAGTAGATTCTCACACCCTTATGCTCTATACGAATTATTCAGTGAGATAAGGTTCATGAAATGATTTCGTCAGATAGAAATAGTTTATAAGAGTGTCTCTTTGAAAGTAGTAAGGTCGATGACCTAAACAGAAATGTAACCTTTTAAAATCATGACAAAACACGAAGGCACACAACCATTTTATATAGAAGAAACGGAAAACAGATATCCCACCCACGAAACTAATCGACTTCCTCTCTCTATAGTTTCATTCTCTAACTGTACGACGACACATGTCGACCCTTACGTAGTCCACTTAATTTCTTACAGTGCGTAGAAAAATAAGTGTTGTTGACCTCCCATTCAAGATAATAGATCCATATCTTCTAGGCGACCCCTCGGTCATCGCCCAACATATTCTGGGAGTCGCACCAACTACGAGTCTCAAACAAATGTACACACGCTAATAATTTAGCTACTGATAGTTACCCTCACTATCCTACCCGAAACCCGGGTAATCAATCGAAACGACATCGATACAAATACTAACCACCGCATCAAACTAAAAATAATACTATTCATCATCGCATAGCATTATTATTACATTCATACACAATGACAATGAATAACACCTAAATACCACGTTATTAGTTGTTGTCTGGCTGTACTAATGTTCTCACAACTGTACGTGGTAATTAGTTGTCGTCTGACTGTATTAGTAATCTTTCAACTGTACTGGTATACATATCCTCTGTTAAATTCCCATACAACTAAGTCCCTACCTCAAAAAAAAACAATCCACTGTACATAAAGAAAACAATATTTCAAATAATGGTACAATGGAGGGAAACTAAGTGCCAGTGAGGGGAAAGTATGATGTACCTTCCACAGACTTTTTACTACTAGACCAACATAAACAAAGCATTACACAAAGGTCATAGTTTCAATCAGGAGTCCTTTCAACTCTAACTACAAAGATGTTACTATCAGGAGAACTCCAACTCTTGCCTGTATGGAAATGTTGCCAGACTTTACACAGACTTTTCAACTTCTATGTGTAACGGCAACATATATATATGCACAACACTAAAATCTCTAACTATCACAGGTACAAAGCATCACAAGGGGTTATCCGTTACTAACAAGAACCTACAAAGTCTACCACCTAAAGATTGTGACATCGCCCTACCAATCTTCCTAACAGTACTACAGAAGAACGGCTGCCCAGCCTCACATTTACAGGCTTACAACATGATTCTACAGGCGTGCATAGCCGCCACTATGGCAGCTGGACATTTAAATCAACTGTGTGTAAATGGTGGTTCATATCAATAGTAAACACTCACAAATTAACCAGTTCACATATGTGTATAGCAAGTAATTCCATGAGAAATCAAATTTGTATTTAACATGAGAAACCACGTTGTGGAACAACATACATATACTGTAAACAACATGAAATCTCAACTATTCATTGTATGAGTACACCGTAGCAATCATTTGTATGGGCTAATTCCCGCTTCTCTTTAAGTATTCAAAATGTTGGTTGTCATATGTGTATACAGCAGAACACACAAAACTTCTATAATAGATAAGGGGTTGTATCTAACATACGAAATCAACGTTGTGGGACAACATACATATACACAGTAAAAAGAATCAAATCTGTAAACATCATGAATTAGGTTTTTTAGATTAACCCAAAAAGAATAAGAGTAAGAGAACCTACCTGGTTTAAAGCAATAAATCCTTAAGCCGCTATCGACACCTTTCGATTAACAATCAGTATTTTTCAGCTTCTTCCTAGGTTTTCAAAGAGAAGGGTTAAGTTCTACCGAAAAATATCCCCCACTTACAAAAACCCTAACTATCTATAAATACCCTAACTAGTTTTTCCTATAATTCCTCCCACTCCTTTTCCCATAAGATCACGTCAAGACCCACTACTAAAAATTATAACTCCTAACTAACTAACTTAGGTTTAAAGCTTAAGACTATCTAATCCCAGGATAAGGGGTATTACAAGTGGCTTTTAGTTTTCTGGTCTAGTTGACGTGGACAGAAAAGAAGTAAGCAGAAACAGGAGGCGCGAAGTCTTGGCTGAGCAAAAGAAAGAAAAGAAGGTTGGAGCCGATTCGCTGTTATGAGGCGTGACTGAATTGGCTAAGTATAAGTGGAATTAAGAGAAGGTGGGCAGAGAAGTGAGTGACGCACACAAAGAAAGAATATAAGATAGATAACACGTGGGAGAGAGATGACGTATAAGAAGAAAAAGTGGAATCCTTCTTTTAGTTTTCCTGAGATATAAAAGGGTGAAGTTGATTAGGTTTGAGGGAGTTTTTTGGGCACATAGTGAAAGGGGTCTGCTGGGTTTTATTGGTGACAGCTGGCTGGAGGGTGTCAGACTTGGCTTCAGATGAGGTGGACTTATTGAAGTTGGAGAGAGGGAGGTCTGTACAGCGGATAGATGAGAGTTGCCACAAAAAATACAGAAGAAAAAGACAAAAAAAAACAAAAAGTCGAAGGGTGTTGTAAATTAATTCTTTGGTAGATTCCACCACTCTTACACCACCACCTTACCATCTCTCCTTCCACCTCTTCACATCTTTCACTTTTTGGTAACCCCATATTTAGTGTAATAACTTAGGTTTAATACCTTAGTTATGAGAATGCATTCCATTACTTCCTAATGTTAATGCTACCTTTATCATCCTCTCTTGTATTAGCCTATAAACTGAGGCTCATTCCTTTGTAATGGATACTAATATCTAGTAATGAGAAATTCTCTCTTCTTCTCTCTATATTTCTTTTGTGCAATAGTTCATCTTTTAGTTTATAACACGTTATCAACACGCTCTGTTAATGAGCTAATTTATTTATTTATTTTTCAAATAATCTAATAAGATCGAAATTGCCTTTTTTTTCTTTCAAGGGTCGTCAATTGACCACGATGATGATCAAATTTCTATTGTGATGAATCTTACACAATAAGGTAAAATACTATATATCTTTTTTCTTGTTTTTAAGAAAAACTAAAATCAAAATCTCTTACTTTATATTCATGAGTTGACAAACTTTTGGTTTCATAAGATGAAGATTTAGTTGAATATAATAATATATTCACAGTTACTATTTGTTTAGACAAATAATCGATTCATGCGTATACATATGTATACCATGTATTAGTTAAAATTGCACATTTGTGAATTATATCATATATATACGAGTTTTTATTTTGTCGATGGATTATTATCTATTTATTTTATTTTATTTCGCTTTAAGGTACCAATAATTGCGGATCGCATCATTACAAAGAGGAAAGGTTGTATCCTTGAAGGATAGCACAACTTTAACTTTTCCTCCTCAATAATAATCTCCTGGATTAAAAAAAAAAAAAAAAAAAAAAAGACTGTTCCACCTGAAGTTGGAACTCAGTGTGACACAATATGGACAAAAGAAGTTCACTCGATTAATTAGTCGGTCCCTGAAGTGACCCGTAACAAAGTGACATCATGTCTCTATCCGCGGTTCCTGAAGTTACATGACCCTGATGTTAAGACAATTTTATTTTACAAATAATGTGTCCACGTGTAAACTGGCAATGAATATTTCGTCAAACCCGAAGATGACGAAATTGATATTTAAATTATCTTGGTACTGTATCTGTGTATGTTCTTTATTTATTTTGATTTTGCAAATTTTTTTATTTATTTTGATTTTGCAAATTTTTTTGTTTATTTTAATTATTGGTCTTGAAAAAAAAAAAAAAAAAGGATTCCAGAAGCAATCCATGGGATGTTATTAACTCCAGAAGTAGTCTAACATGCAAATTATAAATTTTTGTAGCAAACCAAATTATTGTGGGTTCCCGCAGTAATCCATAAATATAGACTCCAGAAGTGGTCTATGAAATTTTTTGGATTTCAGGTATCCGTAAAATTCTGGGTTCCCGAAGTAGCCCATAGTTACTATATACTTTTGTTAATGGTTTTATTATTTTTCTCTCGTCAATCTATACTTTTGTTAAAGGTTTTATTATCAAAACTCAAAATATATGTCATATTCTTTGCTACAAGAGCACAATTTTAACAGCATTAAACGTTTCCGACATATTGATTGATTAGTACCAATCAAGCGGAATTTTCCGCTCAAATTTTGGTAGACGTACAAATACAAGAACATATGACTATCTTTTATAATAAATGCTAATCAGGGTGCACACTGATAAAGTATACGCTGTCAAATTTTAATTACATATATGAGCATGGGTGATTTAAAATTATTAATTATAATATTATGATGAACAATCCGAAGAAAAAAAAAGTTTTTCGGATGACCTACTTGGATCCAAGGTCACTCACCCATAATATATTTTACATGAATAATACTAGATGTGATGAGACTTCCCGCCGTTAGAGGGAGGAAGCAGTCGTTATAAGAACGTCATGAATTGGTCTCATCATAATTCTTGCACCCATTCGGTATAAGGTGGAGAAGTTATTCATTCATTATGATATGCTTGAAGCATTTTATTCTTACAAGAAGAATACTTAAAACTCATTTGTTGTTGCACGTATTTTGGCATTAGTTTATGTCCCTGCAGGGCATGCTATGAGTTAACAATAATTGAGTCGTCTACAACTCATCTGAATTGTTGATGGAAAAATAAATAAAAATAAAATAATATATATTCCTTGATAGAGGAAGCCAATCACGCTGGATCAAAATAGTGCTCCTGGGGAGGCTATTGAAAATGTTCTCAATGAGACTATTTAACTACGATCTTTAATTACCGAGCCATATTTATCTCCTAAAGAGGAATTCATTCCTAAGTGGACAAGTGGTGTCGATATTAAAGAATGATTTTTATACGCGTACATAATCGTAGTTATTGTCGAACATGTATTCAGAGTAGCGACAACCATACATGTATTATAGACAAAATCCTTTTTCACAGAGAAACTGCCGTGAAGTATCGACAATATGTATGGTTGACTAAATGGGTGAAAGGCATCCATATTTTGTTTTCCTCTCACTAATAAACATTTTTGGACATAAATAAAAATTGTGAACCCAGAAGGTTACAAGTTTGATGCTTAATTAGTTTGCATGAAAGTGAGACGAGAGGAACAAGGACGCTAATTGCACAGCGCCACTCGTGGCATCTAGTTTCTACAGAAACTTGAGATCTGTGAAATTACATCATCTACTCTTAAATGATTTGAAAATACCCAATACTTTGGTAAGTATTGTGTACCCCGTTGATAGATGAATTTTAAGGGAAACTATTATTTGCCAGTTTTACATGTCATAGTCTGACATAATTGTTTGTTATCGAAGATAACGTTCGTGTAAACTTCTAAAAGATTATCACAGGTTATACTTCCTTATTGAAAGAATTCAAGATAAAAGATCTTGGAATCATGTATCAAACTTATTAAGCATTATAATGGTCCATGATTTTGTCAACTTTAGAAAGTTTTGACATGTTTACATGAATAAGTACGTAACCTCCTAATAAAACTTGTGTAATAGCAATCTACTTTCATCACGGTAACGGGTATGTAACACTCTCTCTGTTTCGTATTACGTACTAATTACAAGTTGTTTTTGTGCTTGATTTTATGTATAACTTTATATGTTATACTTGAAAAAGTTCGGTAGGGAATTTGTTTGCAAACTTAATTAGCACTAATATGGAGGCATTGTGTATATTGGTTTTTGTAGTACCTCTAATATTTGATCTTTGTTTTGACGGTTTATCCAAAGTCTCGTAAGTAATGAACTACAGATAATCAGTTTCCATTGCAAAATTGTTAGACGATACAACATCCTTTTTGCAGCAACAACGATGATCATCTATTATTGTTTGAAAGGAATTTACGAAGAATAAAAGATATATCAGATCCTACAAATCAACCATTGGGAATTTTACAAAGACAATTCAATTTGAGATTTAAAATTAAGTTATGGCAACATAAAGGTCTCCATTACCAACAAAAAAAAAAAATTGAGCTGAAGATGGTTGCTTATTAGCTACTTGTGGTAAATCAACTGAAATATCTTCTTCCTGTTGGAGGATATATTGGACTTTACGAGTTGTACTCTTTTTCCTTAGTCAAGGTTTTTGTCCAACTGGGTTTTCCTTCTCAAGGTTTTAACGAGGCAATATATATATGTCCAACTCCTTTTCTTAATCTATCTACAGTTGTACTCTTTTTCCTTAGTCAAGGTTTTTTCCTTCTGGGTTTTCCCGACAAGGTTTTGATGAGGCAACGAACTTGAAGAAATTTGCTTAAAGAGATATTCGAAGACATTATTGAAGACAAACTTATATCTTGTTTTGAACAAAGACGGTCAGTGATTCTACTTGAAGATCAACATTATGTAATCAGTCTTTCTATACTTCTTTGGGTGCACATCATCAGGGGGAGAACATCAGTATTGTGTGATGGAAATTTATGCGTGTTGTACTCTTTTTCCTTCGCTTGGTTTTGTCCCAATGGGTTTTCCTAGCAGGGTTTTAATGAGGCAATATTTGACGCGTCCAACACCATGATATGATTTGTACTCTTTTTTCTTCGCCTAGGTTTTATCACTTTTGGGTTTTCCTGGCAAGGTTTTAACGAGGCAATATCATAATAGAGTGGTGTCATCCAAGGGGGAGTGTTGTAAATTAATTCTTTGGTGGATTCCACAACTCTTACACCCCTCTTACACCACCACCTTATCATCTCCCCTTCCACCTCTTCACATCTTTCACTTCTTGGTAACCCCCACATTTAGTGTAATAACTTAGGTTTAATACCTTAGTTATGAGAATGCATTCCATTACTTCCTAATGTTAATGCTATCTTTATCATCCTCTCTTGTATTAGCCTATAAATTGAGGCTCATTCCTTTGTAATGGATACTAATATCTAGTAATGAGAATTTCTCTCTTCTTCTCTCTATATTTCTTTTGTGCAATAGTTCATCTTTTGATTTAGTTTATAACAAAGGGTTTAATCCCTCCCTTTTTTACTCTTATAATATTTTTATGGGTTTTGAGAAATCTATAGTCATGTCTTGTTAAATTTTATAACTAGGGTTTTATGTTGAAATCACTTTGTGTACTATACCAATTAAATTGAATTATTTGGTACAAACTATTATGAGTTGAATAGATTAATTCTTAATTCTTATTTATTGATTTAATGATGAAATTAGTTATTGTTGCACCAGTTCTGTACGGTAACTTCCTTGTCTAATTAATAGGATCGCAAATATATTTGTCTTATTATTTGATATTTCATTCTTGGATTAATTCCTTTGATAGGGTATGCTTAGAATAGCCGGGTATTATTTATGAACCTATATTTTGTTTCGTATGATTTTCTCACTAACACGATTTGATGGTGCATGCTTGAGTTTAGTATTTTGATGAGTCATGCTAAGGTGTCCCAGTGATATTGATTCTAATTTATATGATATGTGATGTCAATAGAACGGAAAACAAATTAATATTCAGGATTAAGTTTCTTTTCAGTAATTGAATAAAAATAGTGGTGGATGCTATAAACCCTGATTACTGACTCTCTCTGTTTAGTTGTTTAATTAGTTTAATATAATTAAATTTATTAATTTCTTTTGTTTTCTAAATTTTTTAAAAATATCGTTTTTTAGTTAGTTTATTAAAAATATTAATCACGGTATTATTCTCATTCCTAATAATCATTCCTAATAAATTCGATCTGTATTTATTATTTTTATATTATAAACGCCGTATAATTGTGGTTCATGTATACAGTTATTCAAAAGTCTATCAACATATAACTTCTTTGCCTAGCTCTTTTTCTTTACCACCACTATCGTATCCTCCCATTTCCCTTGTACCTCATAACCCCACTAGACTGCTAATTCCATTAAATCCCATTGATTTAAGCCTACCATCTAATCCCACTTCTCCTGTAACTCAAACAAATTAATCTTTTACCAAATCCCGTTGATACAAGTGCACATGTACCTCACCCACCTAATCTTTGTGATATGTACTATAGAACTTCCAAATTCATCTCCCATACCCACCTCCGCTCACCACCACCCATACCATTAACAATAACCAGCCCCATCGATCTTAATATACTTCCTTCCCCACACCCCTCGTTACCTACAGTAGCTCCAACTGTTCTTGTTTCCACCGTAACCACTATTCTAGGGACACATCCCATGGTGACTAGAGCTAAAGACAAAAATTTTGAACCAAAAGTTTTACATACTTCTAAGTAAGCTTTGATAACTGATTCTGTATTTGAGGCAACTTGTTATTCACAGGCTCAAACGGATCCAAAGTGGCGTAAGGCTTCGGACGACGAAGTCAACGCATTGTTTTGAAATGGTACTTGGTCGTTGGTACCATATGATTCTTCTATAAATGTTATTGGTTATAAATGGATGTTTCATATCAAACACAAAGCTGATGATACAATTAAACGTTATAAAGCTCATCTAGTTGCTAAAGGTTATAATCAACAAGAGGGTTTGGATTATGAGGAAACATATAGCCCGGTTGTAAAACCATGTACTATTCACATTATTCTTTCGTT
The DNA here is from genome assembly GCA_023531435.1 of Papaver californicum. Lineage (NCBI taxonomy): Eukaryota > Viridiplantae > Streptophyta > Magnoliopsida > Ranunculales > Papaveraceae > Papaver > Papaver californicum. Next base: position 1,594,132 of record JAJJMC010010218.1, read on the forward strand.
TGCTTTATCTTTAAATTGACCAATTCATCAGCTTGATGTGCAAAATGCGTTTTTACATGGTCTTATTAACGAGGAAGTCTACATGAAACAACCCACTAGTTATGTGGATTCTCGTTTTCCTACGCATGTTTGCAAATTGTATCGTTCTTTCTATGGACTTAAACAGGCTCACCGTGTATGGTTTCATCGACTTAGTGCTTTCTTGTTGCAAATTGGGTTTACTATTTCCAAGTGTGATTCCTCCCTTTTTATTCATCGTAGTACTTGTGGTACTGTCTTTTTATCGGTGTATGTTGATGACATAATTCTCACTAGCTTGAGTACAACAGGTATGAATTCAATTCCAACTTGTTTCCAAAAAGAGTTTGCAATTAAAGACCTTGGTTCTGTGTTTTATTTTCTTGGAATTGAGGGGACTCGTACTTCTTCGGGTTTATTTCTTTCATAAAAACGTTATGCTCATGATTTTCTTGTTCGGGCGAAGATAGATAGGGTCAAACCTATTCAAACTCCACTCAGTGCTTCTGGCGATATCTCTTCTGATCGTAGTCCTTCGTTAACTGATGCTACCGAGTATCGAAGCATAGTTGGCGCCTTGCAGTATTTGACGTTTACTCGTCCAGACCTGACTTATGCTGTTAATATAGTATGGCAATTTATGCATGCTCCAACTGAGTTCCATTGGAGTTTGGTTAAGCGTATACTACGTTATCTCAAGCATACGTCTACTTTTGGAATTCTTCTTCAGCCAGCACCTACTCTACAGTTGTCGATTAGTGCATATACTGATTCTGATTGGGATGATTGTCTAGATGATCGTCGCTCCACTAGTGGTTACTGTGTTTATCTAAGTGGTAATATTATTTCATGGAGTACTCGCAAACAGAAAACGGTGATCTCGTTCTAGAAACTGAAGCTGAATACTGAGGGCTCGCTATTACTACTGCTGAAATTATGTGGATTCAGTCTATTCTTTCTGAGCTACATATATCCACTCGCTCTTCTCCTATTTTATGGTGTGAGAACCTTGGTGAGACGTATCTCAAGGTCAATCCTATATTTCATGCTCGAACAAAGCATATAGAAATTGACTATCATTTTGTTTGTGACCAAGTGGCTTCCAAGGTTCTTGATGTCCGATTTAATTCTTCTAAAGATCAAATTGCTGATATTTTCACAAAACCTCTTCCTAAAGATCGTTTTTCTCTTTTGCGGTCCAAACTAACGGTTCACGATGACCGTTGCATTTGTTGGAGGGTGTTAACACGTCCAGTACACGTTAGTTTCTTAATTAAAAAGTCTGTTTTCTTTGATAATACTAACATATTAGGTAATTATAAATTAAAAAACACTATAGCCTTGATGTCCAATAAACTCATATATATATATATATATATATATATATATATATCTAGTCTCTTTATGTATAACTATGAGAAGTTCAAATCAAAAAAAGTTGTGTTCTAAATTTATTCCCTTTTTCCCTTCTTATAATAAACTTATCTTTGATCTGTCTTAACTGACGGGCCTGATGGGCCGAACCCAACCAAACCGAACCAATTGGGACAGATTTCTCATCTGTCCCAATTGCCAATGCCGAAAAGTAAATAGTGAATTAGGGTACGACTTCTTTTAAATTCCGATTTTAAGATGCGAAATTGCGAATTCCATCCTCGTAGATTATTGATTTAGGATTACTGATTCAGGTTTGCTTGTTTGTTTGTCAGAGAAATACTTTACTCTGAGTAACACTTTATCAGATTTTCAGTTGAATTTACAGACTTGAATGGAAAGCGAATTGCCGGAAGAAATTAAACTATTTGAGATCTTGACAAGAGTGTCACTTGGTGCTCTTCTACATCAATTTCAATGGGTTTGCAGGGATTGGCATAACTGCATTCATGAGAGTAAGTTCCAGCTCATCCACTCTCAGAGGACTCCTATTGTTGCATCGCTGCCGTTGAACGTCCTAAAAATAACATATATGATTCTATCAGATTCCTCCCATTCAACGATGATCCTTTTAGTCCCTCAAGGAAGAATCCATCTCCTTCTCTCGACTTTTTACCATCACCCGTTAAGATTACAGGTACTTCTCTTTATGGTTCCCTGCTTTGTTGTGCCACTCTCGATAAATTAGAGACCAAGAAGAGTATTCCGATTTTCTACATATGCAAACCAGCAACTCGAGAGTGGAGGAAGATTCCAAACCCTAGAACCAAATTTCTAACTTTTGGGATGCAAATTTTGGTGGCACAAACTTACCCTATGTTGCAGTACAAGATAGTTCGTATGTCATCTACCAGGGGTGTGATTTTGGAGTACCATTGCGAGATGTTTGATTCAGTCACCTGGGCTTGGAAGAGATTGCCGGATGTTAAAACTTCTGGTAGCTTGGTCGCTACGTTTGGTAGTGTCTTCATTAATGGGTGTTTACATTGGATTAACAACCGGCGTCAAATCTATGTTTTATCCATAGAGCAAGAGAAGTGGACTGCAGTTATCCAACTTCCGAGTGATATCGTAGAAAATGAACGCAATCTTAGGTATTTGTTAATCTTAATTGATGGAAAGATTGGTGTTTTGATGAGTAACCATGAGAAGACTGAACTTTGGTTATTAGAGAATTACTACATCCATACTAGTTGGAAGAGAAGGTACTGCAAGGATTTGGGAGCACTCCGTCGCGAGCTGTGTGTATAACAATAGCTCTGTCATCGACCGGCATCATCTTTATAATTTCTCAACGTCCGAACATCCACGCCATAACGTAAAACAGCAACGATGATACTTACACCATTTCGTCGCCCTTTCCATCAGATGTGATTTCGTTTATTGGTATTCCATTTGAATCAAGATTCTGTTACCTATAGTTCCACCTCTTGTACTGGTTGATGCCTTCCAAGAAGAGGAGTAAGTTATTTTTTTCGGAAGGCCTTGGGACTGACTGTCTCAGGAGTAAGTTCTTTGGTCCTGACCTAACATACAATGTTCAGAATCTTCTATTTACTATTGATATTCCCATTGTAATCAAGCCTTTGGATTTCTCCATTTTTCACTTCTTTTCTAAGGTTTTTTTTTGCAAGTGTCCTGTAGTCCTGCCGCGCAGGAGTTATAACAATTTGCTAGACCTGTCGATCGATAACCGCTAAATGACCGAATCCGTACCGAGAATTTAGCTTATAGCTTCATGGTGCACCAAACCTCTTGTGAATCCAATGTTTTATAAGCCTGACTAATTTGGGGTTTGCAGAATGATGGTAACTAATTTAACTGCCAAAACAGTATAAAATAGGCAAGAAATGACGTATTTCTCTCAACCATTTCAAGTATGAGACTCATATTAGAATTACTAATAACAAACATATTTCCTAATCAATTGGGGATTCAATCACGTGTCGGTAACTTACCGGTTTTATTCTTCTTCTCCACAAAAGAAACAAATTCAATTGATCCATCCATTTTTTTTAATTTACATGAAAAGCTCAAAGTATTTGTCTTAATTTTGATTTAAAGCGGTTTTCATTCATCTTCCAAACGAGTTATTCTGTCTTAAAATAAAAACCTGAGGTAGAGTCCGTATCATTTTGTTTGATTAATCAATTAAATTTCATGGATGCTTGAATTATTTTGGAGACTTTTTTGATTTTTCGAACTAGTCCCATTTCATCTTTTTGAAACAAAAAAGGAAAAAGAAAAAGAAAAATGTCATTCACTGGGACTTTGGATAAGTGTAATGCTTGTGATAAGACTGTTTATGTTGTCGATTTACTATCGGCGGATGGGGTTTCTTATCATAAATCATGCTTCAAATGCACTCATTGCAAAGGAACTCTTGTGGTATGCGCTTCATCCTTTCGCATTTTTATGTTTTCTTTTTGGTTTAAGTTTTACTGCATGAGATTGGCAATGGCTTATGCAGATGAGTAACTACTCTTCTATGGATGGAGTTCTTTACTGTAAGACCCATTTTGAACAGCTATTCAAGGAAACAGGAGATTACAAGAAGAATTTTCATACAGGTAATTAATCAATTCAATTCAATTCAATTCAATTCATTCAATCAATCATTCATTATTGTTTTGATTTATCGCGCCGCAGGAAATAGAATGCTGACAAATATTTGGAAAACCCATATGTATGCCTCATTCTTTTTCTTTCTTTTTGTTGTTTACAGCTCCAAAACCCGACAGGCAAAATGATATGGTACAGACCTCTTTTCTTTTTCAGTTATCAGAAATGTCTAGGCCTATCCTCTCGGAGCATTTGACAATATAATTTTCTCGGTTTCGATTTTGATTTTCAGTCTAAGACTCCTAGCAAGCTCTCATACTTGTTCTCTGGAACCCAAGACAAATGTGCTACTTGTAAAAAAACAGCTTATCCGCTTGAGAAGGTTGGTATTATATTGTCATGAAGCACAATTTAGTTTGTTACCGGGTTTTATTTTCGTTTATCATTTTAGTAAAAATCTGAATGGTTTTAATAGGTAACTGTAGAGGGAGAATCTTACCATAAGACATGTTTCAAGTGTTCGCACGGAGGATGTGCACTTACACCTTCATCCTATGCTGCTTTAAATGGAATCCTTTACTGCAAACATCATTTTGCACAATTGTTCAAAGAGAAGGGAAGTTACAATCATTTACTAAAACAAGCTTCACTTAAGCGCAATGCTGCATTGGCCTCCGAATCAGAATCAGAAGCAGAAACGTCAGCAGAGCCAGAAGGAGAAGCAGAACCAAACCAGACACAGGAACAATAATCGTATACAACGGAGGAAAATTTAAAAATCTTATACAATTCTTTCACATTTTGTTTCTGTTTTAACTTTCATTGATTTGGACTGTCTATTTCTTTTCATTTGCGAACAATATATATCGTGTTTTTGTCTCATGCCGGTAACCTTTTGTCTATTTTAGTTTTTGCACAGTTTTTGTGCTTTTGTAAGCATAGATTTGAAACACATTTGTAACTACATTCGTCTCTGTGTAATTCAAGATAAAAGGAAAAATAAACTTTGGATTTGTATGGATGTTTGACAGTTTTGCCTTCGTTAGTATGAACGCCTTAAATCAGCTGTCTGAATCACCGCGACAATGATGTAAATAATCGTTTTCAGATCAAAAAATGAAAATGTCATTATAAGATTATCATGGTACTCAACTACGTAAGTGCCCGGCAATGGCACTTGCATCACCTGTCGTGGGGTAGGCCTGGAGCGCGACTCATATCTCTGTCTGCCCTCATTAATTAGCCATAGTACGAACAGATGCTGGTATTGTTGTATTGCGCGTTCGAAAGAGTGCCACATTTGCTTATACCATATTGATTAGCCTTATTATCCTTGTCTTTGAAAGTATCTCACAGTTCGTTAATAAGTGCGAGATTAGACCCTTCTTCTCCAAGTTTAAGCCTTACGATTTGTAGGAAATTAAAGTTTGCCATTATGTTCAGCACCAACCAGAGTAGTTCATGCCGCTGTTCAGGTTTTGCTATTTTAGTACCATAGACTAACAACATTGTAATCTTATTGAAGAAACAAAAAAAATGTTCTTGATTTCCATTTTCGCAAAGGAAAAAAATTAAAATGAAAATTTCTTATCAAAGCTGTGGCAGATTGTGTTGTTGTTGTGAAATAGATAACTAGACTTTAAAGGTCAGTTGGCAACAGGGGGCATATGCCCCCCACTTGCATATACCTAGCTTCGCCTCGGAATCAAAGTGTAGGTAAAATCAAAGTGTAGGTAAATGGGAGAAGTCATCAAGTGAAGTTGTTGATTATGATGATATTCTAGGCCTTCTTTTTCCCACATAAACTTGTAGAGCCCCATCAGATCCTCCAGCCACAAGTGTGCATTCATCTTCCATGACTTGTCTCCAACAAACACCACCGACAAACTTGTCTTCCGATCCGGATCCAGACGTCCCCTCCAACCCGCCTATCCATATCGGTTCGCTCCATCTCTTATTGTAGACAAACACTTGATTGCTCTCAGACCCACATCCGATTAACCCACCATGTCTCCACACAGACAAACCGACAAAGTTCCTGTTATTGACGTGCCCTTTAAACGTGCGCATTGAATGTGCATTCACCGTATTCCAGAGCTTCAGATAACCATCAGTTCCTGCTGAAACCATCATATGTTCTCCCAGGAATCTAACGTAAGAAACGGTTTTTTCATGCCCAACAAACACTGAAACTGGATTATCAGTCTTTCGAATATCGTATGTGTATGCCTTCCGATCTGCACATCCCATTGCGATCAACCCACTACCAAACGGGTCAAACTCGACACAGCAGACGGGGCTCCGACCCACACTAGGTTGTGCAACAGCCACACATTCATCACCACTACAACGTGTATCCCATAATTGTGTAGTTCCATCATCTGAGCCTGATGCCCCAACCCAATGCGAGTAATCAACGCTCCATACCCGGCGACCGCCGTGTTCATCTCGCTCGAAAACAGGCACCCGTTTTTCGAGATTATACTCGGTAACAACCCCGTCGTAATCTCCTGACCCAATTACACTCCCGAAAGTATTCGGCTTCCACCGGACACTGCTAAGCTTAGCAGGTGTACAAATGTAGTATTCACACGCTGTAAGATGATCAAGTTGTCGTAAAGACGTGGAATCCCCGGACAGTAGAGAACTTATGTTATAAATTCTAATCCTTCTTGCAATTCCTCCTGTTGCTAGCAACTGATCTGATGGGTCGAATTCAATTACGCCAACCGTGTCGGATGCTGCTCTAGTACTTGATGAGTGTGAAAAAACTACTGTTGAGAGTTTGAATTCCCATTCATTATTAGCCTTCTCATCTTCATTTTCTCCTTCTTTTGCTTCTTCTTCTGATTTTTGTTGTTCTTCTTGTTGTGGATGAGTGATGTTCATTTCCCATTAACAGAGGATTCGAGTTTTGTTGTGGTAAGAAACCAATAATCTTCTTCCATTGGAACCCAACTTAACGCTAACAGTTTTCTTGAGAAAAGGAAAAGATAATTCATATGATATGTTTCTTCTTTTAAGATGTTAGTTTTGTTTCCTATTTTGCTTAACATCCTTCATTTATTCATTATACCATTCAGGCATCCCTATGAGTTATTACTGTTTACTGCACAGTTCAAACTTTAAATGTACAACATCATGCTTTCTTACTTTTTTCTTCTTTTGTACATTTGTACAGCATTTGCAAATACTTGTAGTCCTATGTCCATTAGAAATTTGTGGGAGGCTGCTGGAATGTTATGCATATTTTCAGGGGGAGCTAGGATTATAGGAAAGGGGATGTAAAAAAATATCATATCCAAAAGAGGTATAAAATGGGTTTGTGATACCAATTTATATTAAAAAACGACCAAAGTAACTATAATTGAGGTTGAGAGCCAGTTGGGTTGGCACTCACCCATGCTCTAAACTGGCTTCATCCCTGTACGTTTCAATCCAACAACTTTAAGTCTGTGACCTTAGCACTTGGGGCTGGGGTGCGCCTACCCTTAAGCCTATCATTGGATGAATTCGGCTTGCAAGAAAATTCTTTCCCGATATTTAATGACATCAAAATCTCAATTTTCGCCCTGCGATCATTCTGTTAAATGAAATCCTCAAAGAATTCTGTTTTTTTCTTTCTTTCTTATTAGGATATAGGAATTAATGTCACGTAAAAATCTCAAGTTCAAAAGATGAATATCAACACCTAATAATTTTATCACGCACAGACTATATTACCATACCATAATGCTTATCCCTTAAGCATCGACATCCATTATCATAGTGATTTATACTATACAAGTTACTTATAGCCGAAAGTAACGATCTCTTTATACGCAACGCAATGTTTTGAACCCAACATGGCTCGTGCTACAAAAAAACTCAGATCAAGTCAGATCCATGAGAGAGCCTGTTAGGTTTAGTTGTTCTCATGATGCATTTATTTCACCATGTATTACCAGCCTGTATGTAACATGTAAATCACATGAATGAATACTTACAAGTAGAGAATTAAAGAAGGAAAAGGTAGTTGGTTTTGTGCTTCATTTGCACGTTGAGTTTGGAAGAGGGTGTGGTCGAGAATTTTTAAAATATCCAACTCTTTTTGCATATTACGTGGTTACATCAAGACCTAATGATATGCTAATATATGCCACTCGCATCACTTTTGCTCAATTTCTCAAGGGAAGTATCTAATCGACAATACAAGATAAGAGCAAATTAAGGCGTTCGAGTTGACAGTTGGGGTTTGCATGTTGTTGGTAGGTTATAGCCTCGTTTGATGCATGACCACACATTAACTTTCCTGCCTACGAACACCACAATGAATACCGTGACCAATATTCTGGCAAGACTATGCGAGTCGACTGTATAAAATAAGATTCACACTCAAAACAAATAGCCCAGAATAAAACTGTTTTTCTCATTTTCAAAAGAGCGATTTTAGACTGACCGTGTAAATTCCGAGGGAGAATTCAACGGTGGTTTGGATGTTTTTTGAAGGCAGTATTAAATGGGAGTTATTGCAACTGTTTTTTTAGGTTAGATTTCTTTGATGATTCAATCATAGGTTAGATGCCTTAAATCTCTTTGCCACATAAACGTCCATGTTAAGGTACGAAGAGGTCAGAGATAAGATTGATTGATTCATCATACTACCGTGAAACTAGTGAAGTCTAACAAGTAGATTTGGTTAGTTCTCAACCATATACATTCTGAAAAAGTGAACACTAAACTTTTTGTCATTCAAAATTTTCAAACAGTATCAAGAACAACCAACCCCCAAGTTGGTCTATCTTTTCCATAAAAGAAGAAAAAAAAAGTAGTTATCTAAAGGGTAGTACATATTAACAAGTGGTCTCAAAGTAGAAAGTGACCATGATCCACGCAAGGATTGATATAAATTCATGATAAGAAGAAACATAATAAGGTACTAGGTCCTGGGCTTGCAATTTTCTTGACCATTCATACTTCATTAAGGTACATACTCACTTAACAGATAGGAAGAAAAGCATAGATTTGTTGGTAACAATCACCACGAATTAGCGAAGAGAAGAACATTATCGCTGAAACATATTCATTAT
>JAJJMC010010218.1:1603614-1652849 GCA_023531435.1 Papaver californicum
TATATATATATTTTTGTGTGTATCATATTTGTTAGAGATCTGATTTGTGTCCTGAATCTGACTTGGTATCTGACTTGAACCAAGTCAGATATCATCAGATCGTTTCTGATTTCTAACTTGAGGTATGACTCGGGTTATACATCTGACTCGAATTAATTGAGTCAGATATCATTTAATACCTGGCTCGTTGGTTATATATTTGATTTTTTTTAATCATTATATTATTGTTTTTAAGATATATGTAATGAATCAGATTTAAACATAATAACTTAGATTCAGATGAGTCAAATCATACAAATAAATTAAGTCAGAAAAAAAACAATTACCCATTAGACTAATTATACAAAAAATGAACCTAATTATTTTTATTGAATAGATTAATTTATTAACACTATTGTTTATACCAAAATTTATATCAAATAAATTAAATTTATTTTTATCTTACACCAATTTTGATACTTTTACCATCGTAAACCGGTAACCATTAACAACTACATAATTTATTCGCAAAATATCAGAACTTTTGCAGGATTTGAGGCATTCAACTGGAATTAGTTCAGTTGGCGAGGCGCTAACTCTCATGTTAAAGGTCGGAAGCTCAGATCCTCGCGCTTAATGTTTCATAAAGAAGAGAAAAAAAGAGGGATCCAAATTTTTATCACAGTGTCAGTATGCAATATGCTCAACCAAAGATGGCTTAATAAAATAAACTAATTGACAATTTCTTTAGATCGGTGTTTGAATTTTGGAGTAAAACATGATGATGATATCTCAATTTCTCGTGATATGGTTATTCGTAGATTTGAAGTAGACAGTAGAGACGCTAGACAGTTGGTTATGGTCCTACTTTTATGAAGAAGATGATTCGATGAAAGAAGATATTTATGTTTGGGTCTTTGTTTGAACGTATGACAAAATGATCTTCGAAATAAATTTGTTTGTTGACAGTGATGATAAGATAAGTGATGGACATTCATAGATTACCTCCTCTTATCCTTAGTAAGAGTAGATAACTAGTTGTGTCCAAAGAGTAACTTTGGATGTAATCTACCTTGCTCATATGATTTTTGTTAGAATATTGAAACCCTGATGGCTGTAAAAGTCAGGATGAACACTTAATTTGTTTGGACCTGACTCGAGGCCTAAATCTGATTCAGCGTTTAACTAGGCCCGAATCATATGTCGAGTAGTTTGTATTTTTTTTTATACCGAAATCTGACTGAGCTCATATATTTATACCTGATTTTGTTAGACATATATTTACATTTAAAACTTTTATATAATTCTATTATTTAATAGTTTTTTTTAGCACAAGGGAAAATGCCTTATCAAACAAAGACATTGTTTCCCGCCAAAGAGCCAGAGGTGGCATCATCCGTTAATACAAATTTTCAATTCTCAACTAGTTGAATAAAAGACTTAGACTTGGACCTTTCTAGTTAAAGGAAGTCTGACTAATTGATCTACAACAAATTAAAGCAAAACTTGCTGCCAACCTATTTTTCCTGTCTTCCGATAAATGATGAATTACCCATTGCAAAAAGTTGTTGTTAAATTTTATAACTTGGTATTTGATGTGTATCGTAGCACATTAAAAAATATTTTACTTTCTCGAAATCAGATTTATTATGTAACTAGAGTAAATAAGTGTTCGTTCCACGGAAGGATATTGTTATTATCTTGGTCTTTTAATTTCTCAAGTAACAATGAGAGGTTTTAGTTTTGTTCAAAGTAAATAAAGCTAAGTAAAACAAAAGCAAAGCAAGTGTTTTAAAAGTAATCAATATGATGAAGATATTGGTTAAGGGATTGTATCATTCACAAACATGTATTTATATCAATAACTAGAATTGGTAATTTAATCTCTCTTTTATCAAAAGCCCTAAGATACATTGATCGCAAGAATATCCCGCTAATTTCCAAGTTCATCTCACATGCATTAAAAGATGTAAGAATGACTTCTACCTAGAGAACAACTCAACGTGTAAAAGGACTAATCAAGTTTAATTCCCTGTGAGCATTGCGTTTTGTGAAATAAGGCTAATCAATGTAATTGAACGTGGAAAACGCACTAATTCAATTTAACAAAGGTTATGATTCATATGTGTTTGTTAGGATGTATCACTACAAGCAACAATCACACTTATGCTACTTGAAATCAGAATTTGTCAACTTTTACGTATTGAAAACCCTAATTTAGCTTTAGATGTGAAGGCAAACTCAGTTGATTTCGGGCTTAACTAAACAAGCATTCAAATCATATGACAATTAATGATGAATAAACGATAAAGTGGAGACAAAACTAATTCATCGAATGAATATCATGTTTGAGAAATCAACTTAAAACCTTTAACTAATTAAAAGAAAATTTAGCTACTCATAGCTATGAAGTTCATACACATATTAAAGTAGAGAATAAAATAAAAATATTGCAAACCCTAGATTGCGTGAAAGAAAATGACGGCACCTTGCTCCCAAAATCAGATGTGAAGTGTGTAGAGGAGTTGTAGAGAACTCTTCTTTTTATAGCTCCTCTTGTTTCCAAAAATAGGTTAAGTTTTCAAAAGTCCAAATCTAAGTAGTCTACCAAGCTCATGAACGAGGAATAACCCACTAAAGTTCTTGTCCAAAATTAGTAGCCGGGGTCCAGAAAAGTGGCCGGAATTCGGCCGGAAAAGTCATAAGAAAGCATCTAAGATGACTCAAAACTGTCAACGGCCATCGGAGTCAAACTAACGACCAACTGTTAAGTATAACGGTCTTTTAACGGCCAAGGGGGTCAAGGAAATCTGAGTCAGTCATTTAGTCAGCTGGTCTGACTTGGCTAACTGGGTCTTACTCAACTGAGTCATCTGAATCAGTGAGCCAACTCGCTAGATAGAAAATCCAGCAGAGTTTCCTTTGTATCTGGCTTATTTCCGGCCAACTTTCAGGCCATTTTTAGGTCCTTCCGTGCACAGTTTTTCCTAACCATTCATCTACCATTTGCACATTCATTCATTCTATCATTTACTATCACAACTATTGTAATTCCTGCGACTTCTTCTTGCATTCAATTCCAGCTTTACCTCAATCAACGACAGCAGCACCATTAGCTCCATCTCAACTGATTTATCTCTAACAGCTCATTCCCATTTCGAATCTTCAAATCTTGTTCTGAGATTCAACAGCATCAGTCACCAACAAAACCCACATTCTTATTTCTTGAAATCTCGGCATCAAGCCCTAACAGCAAACCCTAGCTACCATTCTGCAGCATCTTCTAATCTAACTCATTCTCGGCTGCAACCACAGTAATTTCACCGGAGAAAAACCCATTTCAATTCAAGCCACCAGCTAACTCCATCTTCCCTGTCACTCCCACTTCATCATTTCTTCTTTCATTTGCTCTACACAATCCAGATTCACACCACAAACCACCCTTCAACTGAGTTTCTCTTTTAACAGCGCCGACAACATCACCATCCTTTCTCAGCTACTTGAATCTCTGTAGTTTCAATTTCAGATGCCATCTCTTCAAATACGAATTCAAGCAACACCACCAGAAAACCCATATCTTCAATCGAGCCATAGAAACCCTAAAGCACACTTGAACCTCCCCTTTCTGTTCTGCAACTTCAAATCAACAGCGTCTTTTTCACTCTCTCAGATTCAACAAAAACCCCTTTCTGTCACAGCGCCTTTAAATCCCTCTTTCAAATCTATCTCATCCTTTTAAACCTATCTTCTCTTGATCTGAAAAGCTTTATCAAATCTCCATCTCGATCTCGAATTCATCAGACCATAGCTGCATCCACCATCTTCTCTCCTTGAACTGCCGGCGTGAAATGGTGGAATAGAAATGAGAAGAGAAAAAAATTTTCTTGGTTTTAGGGTTAGGTAATAATTGGGGTGGCTAGGCACCCACTCCCCAGATACAGACAGCCCCATACTGGCAGTCCTATTGGCAAATAACATAACTGCGTCGTGAAATGACCATTTTGTCTTTTTTGTTCAACTTAGATAAATTTTTTTTTTTTACTCCAAATGACTCCAAATAACCTACGCAATAGAAAACAAACGTAATATACACAAAATATAAAAAAAATATCAAAAAAAAGATAACCTGTTGATACTAGTTAAGGTGTTTTAGACACCTATCAATATTCAGCAACGGCTGGCTGCTGGTACATGCCCGTTCAACAATGGTAAATGACCGTTACTAAACCATGATTCTAGTGTAGTGATATTACTTAAAGAAAATAAGTTTTCGCATCAAATTTATTATTTGTTTGAATTTTTTTTCCTCACTCTTCTCTCACACTCAATCTTAGCCTTTCATTATGTTTAACGACTTTGATTTTTGGACCGTCGGATCCCAACAACTTTTTGTTGTTATTGTAAAACTATAATTTTCTCTAATTTGCCCCGATCAATTGAGTTTCCTATTTGATTTTTCTCTCCTTGTACTGCTCAAATTCTCTTAAGTTTAATTCAATATGGTTAATAGCATTTTCGTTACAAAAGAAGATATTGATCTTGTATTTTTGTTTTATAGTTGTTGATGGAGTTGTTGGTTCTGGCAAATATCCACTATGTTCTGAAAACGTATTCATGAAATCTTTATCCAATTTAACGAAAATGCAAATGAAAGAGACTAACGTTCCATAAAAGATAGATTTGGTGCAATTGAAAAGGACGTGGAGATTATATGGGAATTCTTAACACTATATATCGGCAATATAAAACCGATGCTTTACACGAACAGTGCATAAGTTTTAGTTGAATTGAATATAATATTTTAGACTCGAGAAGACCGAGAGCAATTTTAAAAGAATTTCGATGGACCTTTTTAAGTTTGATGCTAGTTATGAAATTTCGAGAGACAATAATCCTGGATTTGGTTATCAACTCACCCTCGATCAAATACTTCCCTACTAAAACAAAATAAATTTACACTAGGCTAAGTGGTAGATGGAATCAAAGTACTACCTAAAATTCGTTGGAAGTATAAGGAGATGGCGAGGCCCATAGGGGTAGAAAGATGCTAAAAGAGAACTAAAAGGAAAGAAGGATTGTGAGCATAGTATTTTCAAGTAACGATAAACAAAGCATAACTATTTGAGTTTAATAGTGAAACACAATTAAGAAAGGAAGCAAGAAAAACCAAACAATAAGCCCAGTTCCATGAGATTTTGTAGAATAGCCAACAAAAGATTCATCAAACGTTAGAAGAACAAGAAAGTGCAATAACGGAGTCTTCTTTAGTGAGTCTGAGTACTGGCAATGTCTTTATATACCTAAGGAGAAGAATAGAATAGCATATATTCAAAAACTGCTAGAGTTAGGAAAGAAACTTTGATTCTAAATCCCCAGTGAAGCACAATTGCTGGAGGAAAGAAACTTTGTAGCTAACTCTTTCTGATAATTTCATATTTCTGTTTTCAGAAAAAAAAAAAAAAGGGCTTGAGTGCTCATAGAAAAAAAACAAAAAAAATGGAGGATGAGGGGCAAATCTTTTGAGCACGTGACTACCAGACACATTTTCCCCCCACTTCTTTCAAAATTCAAACTTAAAGATTCTACAATTATTAGGGTTTCGAATTCTCACATCTCCTTGTTCGTTTTAGGTATCAATCTTCACTCCCCGACTTATTTTAAAACAGGTTAGTTCTAATTTAAATCTCAATTTCTGGTTCTGTTTGTTTACATAATCTGGTCATTGAAAGATTCTTTCGTGTGTTTTTATTCTTAAATTTTTGGTACATTTTCTGGGGTTTCTACTGGATTATAGGTTATTGTTTACTGATTTCTCCCTAAATTGATAGAATTTTCTGGGTTTCTGTAATTACGTAGTTCGAATGAAACCTTGATTGAATTTGAATCCTGTGATTGATTAGTTTGTAGAAGGTAGAAGTACAAATTTTGTGAATTAGAAATCCTGTTATGTAGAATTTAGATCTTTTTTTAGGTCATCTTTTTTTGATCTTCAAGTTGAGGGTTTTGCAAATCTGAGATGAATGTTGTAGGGAGTTGGCCCCATTTTACTCATATATCTACATTTGAGAATCTTAGGAATTGTGTTTTTCTTGATCATCAGATACCTACATTTATTCTAGGATATGAGTGTCTTTGCATCTTAGTTCATTCCTTTTATGGGTTCTGTATATTTC
The DNA here is from genome assembly GCA_023531435.1 of Papaver californicum. Classification (NCBI taxonomy): domain Eukaryota; kingdom Viridiplantae; phylum Streptophyta; class Magnoliopsida; order Ranunculales; family Papaveraceae; genus Papaver; species Papaver californicum. Next base: position 1,609,767 of record JAJJMC010010218.1, read on the forward strand.
ATTGACATAGATGTTGATGGGATGAAATCTGTCTTGGTGTTGATTTCCTTGAAGAAATGAATAGCTTGAGATAGTCAAAACTGTGATGTAACTTATGTATATCTTTCACCAATTTGCTAATGTTTTTCAGTATCTGATATATCAGACGATAAAACAAGAATGCGTAGTGAGAGAGCAAATTCCTCAAGTAATGCTGCTAAACATAAAACTCATGCTGAAAAGCTGGTTGAAGAAATTACTGGGAAGGCATCTAAAGAATCTGTGGTTCAGCCAACCTCAGATAGTGATTGCAGATACAGTAAAGAAAAGAAAGAGAACCCTACTAAGGAGATAGTTAAAGAATCTGTACGGGTTAATTCGGATGAAAAGAAGAGAGCGTTGAGTGCAGAATTAGGTAAATTGGGATCTGCGGAAGTTCACCCTTTGTTGAAAAAGTGCAAGTCTGAGCAATGTTTGAAACCAAAATTAGTAGTTGGGCCTACTGCCACCCCTCTGACTAATGCAAGTAGAACTCCAGGATCATTCTGTAGTAATCAAAGTACTTCTGAGAAGCAGGAACATAGTGCAAGTTCTGGAAAGCGACGCCGTAGTAGATGGGATTCACAGTCTGAAGGAGAAGGGGTAGGAAATGAAGGTGATATGGCGGCAAAAGGAGGAAAACTAAGTGGACCCTACTTAAAAATCTCGGTCCATTAAAATTGCCTGACTTCGTTAAAGTACCTGTTTCCATTGCTGATCCTCAAAGGCAGGAGCTGAGTGAAAGACTTTCAGTTATTAACAGTAAGCTGCGGGGAGAAGATTTCCATGATGATTGGCCAGAGGAAGAATGGTCTCCTTTTCCCCCACCACTGGATGATAACTTAAGGTTCGGAATGAACTCAAGGGATGTCAGATTACGTGAAAAACTTATTCAAGAACGACAAGCTATAATATCAAGGTTGATTCAGAAGAACCTCACCTTCAGAAGTCCCACTCCTGAGCCGAAGCCCGCAGTGTTTTTTAAGAAACTTTACTTACCAATCAGGGAATATCCACGGTATAACTTTTTCGGTCTTTTAATTGGCCCACGGGGAAATACCCAAAAGCAAATGGAGAAAGAAACTGGAGCTAAGATCAGGATTAAAGGTAAAGCTTCAGGAAATGATGGAGAAAAAATGGCTGTTCGTTCTGGCAATGAAGATTTACATGTCTTGGTCCAGGCAGATAACCAGAAATCAGTGGATGAAGCTGTTTCAAAAGTTGAGAAGCTACTCATTCCCATTGATGAAGGACTGAATGATCACAAACATGCCCAGTTACAGGAACTTTCCAAAATATGCAGAATTTGTGGTGATGGGGGGCACAAGAGTTATGTTTGCTTATCGGAGTTCATCTTTTAATAGTTCATGCAGCAGATGTGGCAGAAGCCATGTCTTTTTCACTTGCCCTTTCATGACACCAACTCTGAGTAATAGTGGTAGCAAGAATTCGTCGGGTAGTTCACCATCTTACTGGTCTTATTCTCAGTCCAGCATTGGGTCAACTCCACCAACTGTTGAGAGTAAAATCCATAAAGAAGTTGATGAGAGAAATCTATTTGTCAGTCATCTACCCTTAACCGTGGATAAAAATCGGTTGATGGAGCTATTTTCTCCTTTTGGCATTCTCATTGAAGCTAAGGTGATCAAGGACCGAAACACAGGTTTCTATAAGGGTTATGGTTTTGTTAGGTACGACAGTCCTGTAAATGCCGCTGCAGCTGTAGCCGCCATGAATGGGTATCTCATTGATGGAAAAACATTGGCCGTGAAGATAGCTGGAAATGTGCATGCAGCAGGATTATCCCCTAGGATATCCATACTTCCAAAGTACCCTGCAACCATATTGAAAGATAGCCCGAGTCAGACAACTTGCCCATGCCCACCAGGATCTATGCTGTCTTCTCCTCGAACTCCCGTTTATAAGTGTGATGCCCTGGGTTTACCACCTTTATCCATCTTCCTTGGCCACAATAATTCTTCTTCAGGCAAAAAGTTACCTTCATCTCAGGGATCATCATCATACCATTTCCCAAATTCATCACCCAGTTCAGTTGTGTGGTTCCCTGGTAATCGGGGCCGAATCTCCCCCGGTTACAGGTCAAATTTTTTCAGCACACCAACAAGTAACCAATCTCCACAACTTTATCTTACTCCACCAGTGGGCAGCAGACTGACGCCTCTTTCTTACTAGCAGCCCTTATAAAAGAGGTATGAAGCTTGAAAACCTGAGAATGGAAAATATAGTGAGGAAGTGAAGTTGCTATTTTCTGCTTACTACATAAAGACATCCCAGAAAGTTGATATCATGTTCCTGTAGACATCGCAGGAACAAATCCCTTTGCAGATCTTTTTAGCTCTGGCATGATTGCACAAAAAAGGAACGTCCCAAATTTACAACTGCTGTAGAGATGGTAGAGAATTTCAAAATGAAAATTTTTTGTTCTGCCTTTTCTCCTTGGCTGAGAATTTTGCGTCCTCCAGGACCTATCTTTGTTTCTGGTTAGTGTCTGGGAGCTGAATCCCATGTGGTATTTCTTGTATAGAAAAGATGTAAATATGTACTTCTGCTGAAAATGTAACCAAAATTTTGGCCACCATAAAAATTGTTTCTCTGACAATCTAAGTTTTGTTAAGCGATTGATATTGTTTCTGAAAATTGTTTCTCTGATGTGCTTCAAATTTGTTTACACATCCTGTTTTTATGTCATACACTTTGAAAGACTTGATGGGTAGTAAATGAAGAGAATGCAAAACATAAGCATTTCTGGTTTTGAACAAAATCTGTCCCAGAGTTCCAAATACAGAAAATCAGACAACAGAAAGTATGCTGAAATAAACTCTCGGGGGTGATTTAATATTAAGGGTAAAAGATGCAATAAGATGAAACTGCAAGACTTGGATAACTTATACTGGTGAAGTAAGAATTTCCAGTCTTTGAAATAAAATACAGAAGAACACTTTCATAAAGAAATTGCTCTTGTAAATAAAAGAAGAAAAAAAATATAATGTCAAGCTGGAGAAATATGGCTGCCAAACATGCGTTCTTGTGAACGGTTTATTGTGGTAGCATAAATCTTAGACAATACAACACTTTTTCCGCTCCTTGAATAAACTCAATCTTGCTTGGCGAGAAAGAGAGATGTACACTGCTCTGCTGTATCATCAGGGCTGGTGACTGTATACATAAAGGAATTACAATTCAGCTTACAGCAATATATCAAGTGAAGAAAGACGAAGTAGGATGTTTAAGTGGCTGAAAGGAGCAAACTGGAAGGAACATGAGCAATCAACGAAGGTGTATATTTGCTCACAAAATACTTATATAGCAATTAATAATGCATTTCTACAATTTTTATTAATTAACATAGAAGATTACCTGTGTGACCAACTGTTCGCTCTGACTCATAAATCTCGTGATCATTTCCTCCCTGTTCAAACATCACATTCAATTCTTATAAGCATAGCACAAGAATAAGAACTGTTTTATAACATTACACCGAATATTTAAACTTAGAAAGCGACAAAACGTCTTTTGCAGTAGGCAAAAGTTAGTGGCAGTCGTAAGGTTTGTCAGGTGAAAACCAACGTTCAGCTGTATAATACATTAAAGGGATTGAAACAAGAAAAGGTACCTTGTAAGTTTTGTCACCGAAAAAGTGAATTTCTTGAAACTCCTCAAGGTATCTCAAACAGTATGTCTTGTCCCAACCTTGAGGAAAAACCTGTTAAAAGCAATGACCCAAACACAAAGTTTAGTTCTTACCATGTCACAGTATAACAATTCCAACATCTCAAAATTAAACTGAGGTTGCGACTCACATCAAAACTTATCTGTCCTCCGATGGAAAATGTCAGGTTGAGGTGAGCAAACTTCTCTCTAAGGATGGAAACCATTTTAGGTCGAACATTGTGGATCTGAAATGTTTTGGAGTAAGTATTGACATTGGAATGAAAAGAAATATTAGAGTAAAAGCCTGACTTGATATACATTTGCTAAAATGACTGGTTCACCATATATACCTTGTCATACTTCTCGAAGTCATCTCGTTCTTCTTGACTACAATTTCGTCCAATTGGTGATACATTAATCATCCCACTTCTGAATTCCATAAAAGTTCCCCTATTGAAACAGTAACAAGAAAATTAAGTTGTCTTCCATTTAGCCAGCCACTAAGTACATACACTAATCAAGCCATTATATTATTGCCTTACCTTTTGATCGGGATATCCAAATCTGCAATATAATGCAGTGTAAAATTGATAAGTTCCTGCAAAACGTAACCACATATTGTAAGATCTCAGCAAATATATGAAATCCATTATACGGCAGTCAATTTTTTTTACAGGTTACCCTTCAAAATATAGTAGAACATAGTCATGTAGCAAAGAAAGGCATACCTTGAGTTGATCGTTTGCAATGAACGATTTCAAGCTCTGGTGGTACAAAGGCAAACAAACACCCATTTAAACGAAGAATCTTTTATAAATAGACAAACAAAAGTGTTTCCGAATGTAATTTTCATTAGGTTTAATATTCAAAGGAGTACCTCAGTGCCAATCAATTTCCCATCTTTGTGAGCAACAAGACCATTTTCAGAAAACACGTAATCATAATCCGTAAGAACTGGCAACAACCAAGCATTCTTTTAGTCAGTAAGCACATCTCAAATAGTCTCATAAATAAAAATCATGTCACAAACCTATACAACACACAAACAAGCTTATACAACCATCAATGTGCATAATAATGTACTCAAATAACAATTATACATAAGATAAACAAACTCCCAACCTGATTTCCCAAGCTGTTCTGTAATCTTAACAAGATCAGATCCCCCAACAACACCAACAGTAATTTCCTGATATCACATTCAAGGGTTATTATCCAAACCAATACCAACATTGAATACAACTAGGAAAATTTCACTAATCTTTCTCAAAATCAAATACCTTTCTTAGATTTCTCATGAACTCTAACATCTTTGGAGTCACTTCCTACATTAAACAAAAGACAGAGAAAAATCAGTAAATAAGATTATACCACTAGAAGAAATTCTAAATCCATATATGCAAAATGTATAATACCTTTCTTGGAGCTGTAAGTGTTCCATCCACATCAAACAAAGCAATCAAACCTGGTCTTCTTACAGCCATTGCAAAAACAAAATTTTCTGTGATTCAAAAATTCAGTTCAATTTCTATCAATTCAGAGATTTATGAATTCTGGGTTAGTCTTTAAATCGCAAATGACAACTGTTTTCGATTGAAAACACAAGGAAACTATGAATTGTAAGAAAATTCAATTTCAATAAGAATGTTAAGAACTTATTTGGTACCTGAACTGGAATTGAAAGATGAAAACCTTTTTTGATTCTGATTAAGATTTTAGAAGTTATAGAGAGGGATACAGAGGAGGAGTTCAGATCAGATCTCTAGAGGGAGTACCCTTTTTGTGTACTGTACTTCATGGCTTTCCTACTCTACTATCCAATGATTATATGACACGTGTGCGTCTGACCAAATTGAGTTGACTTACGTAGAAAAGAGTCAAACAGTCAATTGGAACTAGAATATTGTTCACCTACTATGTAATTTAAGTGTACTGTATACTCATTACACAGCCGTTCGATTTGATTTTTGATGATTAGGAAGCGATATGTGATGTATACTCACGTTTGAAATGGGTGTGTCATGTGGTTGGTTTTACTGCAAACGTTTTTAAACCATTTAGATTCTGTACCGTACAAGTGGGAAGAGTATATCCGTTTTCATTTTATTTTTTTGCTATCATTTTCCTTGCATCTTCGTCATTTGGATTCTTTTGAGAAATTGTTGAGTAGAATTAGGTAGTGATTTGTTGGGTCTTTCAGAATGCACATGGTGCTAAAAACTAAATCTATAAGGCATATCCCATGGCACATCGGCACTTGGCTGAAAATAAATTAGGTTGTTTTGGCGTTTTAAGTCATTTAACATCTATCTATCAGACTAATGGTGTTGATGAAAACGGATCGGATTATTAGTTTCTGATCAAGGTTGCTACATGAAATTAGCAGATTCCATAAACATTACTAATCGTGTGATTTAAATTGCAAAAATCATTTTATTTTAAATGGATTAGGTAATCTAGTGATTTTTTTTTCTTAGAAAATTCTGGTGAACCTCTATAGCGTTTCGGATGCCGGATCCAGACATTCACGGATACTTTTAAATTTTAAATTTGTATGTTAAGAAAGTAATTTTTAATCAAACTTAAACAAATATTTAAATACCATAATCCGTGAGTTGATTATGATTTTTGTTCTCCTTAAAATTTAAAATTTTGTTGTCGTTGTTTTATTGTCCACCACCGGTTAAAATGGACACATGGTTCACAAACCAAGTGTTTCCACAGGACTAGGCCCTTAGCATTTGCCCTGAGCGTCTATTGTATTTTCTGCTACATCATTTTTCCACCGGCATTCTAAAGTAAGCAGCCATCATTCTCATGTAGTGCTACAACTCAAAATTTTCAAAATTAAGAAAGAATTATACCAAATTTCTTAATCATCTTCACACCATCTTTGTTATTCATTTTCATTCCAAGCATATCCAACTCAAAAGGTTGAAATCTCCATCTGGTCAAAGTAGAAACCAGAAGGGCCATCAGAAGGCAACAATGCCACCATAACAGGTGCTTTAGCACCTTCATCAGGTGTTAAGTTTCCTTGATGAAATGCAATATCTGTTTTAACCAAACCAGGATGAACAGCATTAACACGAAAAGTGGGGAATTTCCTTGCAAGAATTCGAGTGTAGGCATTAATAGCAGCTTTCGAGACTTTATATGCTGAAGGTAATACAGGCCATCCATTAGTCTTCAGCATACCATCCTTAAAATCCCTTAAAAACTTTCGCATAAGCTCGTCTAATTTCTCATTTGTTAAGCAATGAACGTTACTTAGCTCCTCTTTAATCGTTCTGCTCGAAATAAACTGCGACAGTAATCTACAGTTAGCTGTTTGCAAATGAACAATGTGTTTCTACAATACACTAGAGAAACCACTTAAGGATTTTGATGTTAGCTGTTACCTTTAGTTGACCATATACGGAGGAAATATTCACTATTCTTGCTGAATTGGAGAGTTGAAGTAGAGGAAGCAGTGCTTCAGTTACTCTTTTGGTTCCATAGTAATTTGTTTCTATGCATTGTTTTGCCCTCTCGTATGTCTCCTCGATGGCTTCCTCCAACAACTTGGCAATCTCATCTTTCTCCTGTTTGATGAAACTAATAAGAAATCGTTTTTATACTTAAAAAACGATAAGACATATACTCATCCATTAAGACTTACTTCACCATATCGAAAGTTGAAGTCTTTCATAGCCTTCTCACTAGTTTGTAGTATTACTCCATTGTCCCCTGCATTGTTTACCTACTCAAAGTATTTTGGGACACTGAATTTGTTAAAGTTTTTTTTGCTAGTTCTTACTTTCATTCATGAACTGAACTAGAAGATAAAGATTGACCCGATTTATTTTTTTTCTTCCTGTTTTTCTTACCAAGATGTCAAGTTTTCCATATCGAGTTTTGATGAAATCAGCCAATGAGGTAACACTGCTTGCATCATTTACATCGAGCTGATGAAAAATCACATCAGTAAGTCCTGACATTTTAAGAGCTTCAACAGCTCTAGTTCCCTTGGTCTCATCTCTTGCAGTTAATACGACGATGATTCCATTGGAAGCAAGCTGACGACATATGTCTAGTCCTATTCCTTTATTAGCTCCTGTAACAACTGCACACCTGAAAAAAAAAAGAAAAAAGAAAAAAACATTAAGCAAGATATTCGGTTAGCAAATGAATACGCAGTCATTTTTAGGACGAGAAAAATGAAGAAAACACTTGCCTCCTTTCTGCTATAGTAGAGATGGTTTCTTCCATTGTTTGCAAAATCAATGTGACCAATTGATCTGAACAGGAGAGAAATAGAGAGGTTTTCGTCAAATTTGCAGTCCAAAACCTGCACATATCTTAAGCTAAAGGAAACAGGTGCGTCACTATTTCTCATTAAAGCATTATTGGGGTCACTTCCTTTAATGTCGTCAGGAGGAATATGTATGGTGCAGTACAGAAGTTTTTTATTTTTCATTATTTTGTTTTGAGATGTTAGCCCACCACCATGTTACTGGTAGGAGTGTAAAGTTTGCTCAAGAAACGAATGAGAAAAACATGGATGCAAGAGAGGAATCAACTGAACCACCAGTAGAAAAATGACAAGTAGTAAAACATCAATTTCATTGGGGATGCTCAGTCTATCAAGAAAATTGACCATTGAGCAGACCAAGAATAGTTATCAACATTAGTTTGTACCCCACCACTGCCATTATTCACTAATGTATCGCTTGAATTGAACGTGACAAGAGGACAAATTTCAGAAGAAAACGGAAGAAAACGAAACCCATCCGTAGAAATTTCACTCGCCTTTTATTGGAATATTAAAGTATTCACACACAAGCAGCCGAGGTTACCATGCAGTGAAGGACCGAGGGAACTTACCAGCTAGCTAGAAAAGAGGATAAAACCTAGCTTCTACCGTGGACTCAATTCAAGATAACTACCTTGGACTCAGTTCAAGATAAGTGAAGAGGAAGCTTCCAAGATATTGTGTAATCTAACTGATTTTCTAGATATGCTTATCATATAGTTGGTCAGTAGTTTATCTCTTACACTCTATAAATAAGAGTGTTTAATGCAAATGTAGTATCTTTAAATTCTGAAGATCAATATAGTTTCATCCTACGGGGTTTGTGTGGACGTAGGCCATTAGAGTTGAATCATGTTAATTGTTTCGTCTTCCCTATTTGGATTTGATTTATTTTTATTTAATGGATGATCCGTCTCTGTGATACCCATAATTTATTATCTTTCCCGTCATGGTTTAGTTCCTAAGTCAGTGTCACGACTATGAAGGTGCATCAGTCCGACAAATGAAATTAAGCAACAATGATGCTGATCAATGCATCAATGTTTGGTGTATTGTTGCGTGTTCGAGAATTTCGAATATGCCCAGCTCAAGAACAAAGTAAAAATATAAATTGATCATTGACCAATCCGCAACCAAATGCGTCATTGTAATCAGTTATTCAGCCACTGGAGCATTATTAAGCAACAGTGCGAAACAATCATTGGCATGAATTTACTGAAGGATAAGAGTTCTAGTGAATAAGATCATGGTCTAGATGGTTAGAGCACATGACACTGCAGACAGTGAAGAAGCCAGAGATTTTTTTGGCAAATCTATTCGAACTATCAATCAATTCTTAAATCTCATAAAATGCCAAAGATACCGATGTTATCATCAATATTTGCCCCATGACTACAATTTCCAGAAAACCAAGTAAATTTGTGCAAATATAGAAAAACAAGTGGGAGTTAGAAATTTTCTTGGAAACAAAAATTTATAATGACTTGTAAAAATAAAAAACCTAGTTATTGTATAACAAAAATACTCTGTTTTTGATTTCTGAAAATGACTTTTACTTCGAGAGAAATGTTATAATGTGTTTAGATACCAGAATCAAAAGTTAGAAATAAAAATATTTTACTTTATAAAGAATTAATTTTTTTATTTTTATAAATTTTAAAATTTTATATCCAAACTAATTTTTTGCTTTCTGATTTCTAGAAGTTGAAACGTTGCTTCTGGAACCTAGATATGTATCCAAGCAGGCTATTTAGCACTTCTACTTTTAGTTGCCAAACTGGCTTTTATAAGATGGAATATTCTTTTGTCTTTCCGGATAGAATGATACATGGAGTTGGAGGGCGGAGGTTATATGAACAATACTCTCCGATAATTTTCAATAGAGGTTGGAGTAAAAGGAAGTCTGATAGCACTTGCCCTGAGCATTTATTGTATGTTCTGCTACATCATTTTTCTACTGGCATTATAAAGTAAGCTGTCATCATATGGTGCTAAAACTCAAAAATCTCAAAACTAAGAAAGATTTAATCCTATTGCAAAATTGATGAGCTAAAAAGGAAAAATAGATTGCACAAATCTCTTAATTCTCTTCACACCATCTTTCTTATAAATATTCATATCAAGCATTTTTAACTCAAAAAGTAGAAATCTCCATCTGGTCAAAGTAGAAACCAGAAGGGCCATCAGAAGGCAACAATACCACCATAACAGGTGCTTTAGCACCTTCATCAGGGGTTAAGTTTCCTCTTTTGAGTGAAAGATCTGTTTTAACCAAACCAGGATGAACAGCATTAACACGAAAAGTTGGGAATTTTCTAGCTAGAATCCGAGTGTAAGCATTGACAGCAGCTTTGGAGACTTTATATGCAGAAGCTAATACAGGCCATCCATTAGTCTTCAACATACCCTCTTTAAAATCCTTCAAGAACTTTTGCATAAGCTCGTCTAATTTCTCATTTGTTAAGCAATGAACGTTACTTAGCTCCTCTTTAATCGTTCTGCTCGAAATAAACTGCGACAGTAATCTACAGTTAGCTGTTTGCAAATGAACAATGTGTTTCTACAATACACTAGAGAAACCACTTAAGGATTTTGATGTTAGCTGTTACCTTTAGTTGACTATATACGGAGGAAATATTCACTATTCTTGCTGAATTGGAGAGTTGAAGAAAAGGAAGCAGTGCTTCAGTTACTCTTTTGGTTCCATAGTAATTTGTTTCTATGCATTGTTTTGCCCTCTCGTATGTCTCCGTAATGGCTTCCTTCCACAAATTCGCATTCTCATCTTTCTCCTGTTCGACGACACTAATAATCAATCTTTCTTTTACCGTCAGACCAAAATGAAAAAAAATAAAGGTATCACTTTTCCTGGGACGAAGGGAGTAATACATATACTTCATTAAGACTTACTAACATCACTATCTCGAATGTTCAAGTCTTTAATAGCCTCACCAACTTGTACTGTTATTCCATTGTCCCCTGCATTGTTTACCTGCTAAAAATTGAATTAGGAGCACTAAATTTGCTAAAGTTCTTAGCTAACTATTACTTTCATTCATGAGCTGAACTAGAATAGAAACAATGATAGAATTTTTGATTTTTTTCTTCCTGTTTTTCTTACCAAGATGTCAAGTTTCCCATATCGAGTTTTGATGAAATCAGCCAATGAGGTAACACTGCTTGCATCATTTACATCGAGCTGATGAAAAATCACATCAGTAAGTCCTGACATTTTAAGAGCTTCAACAGCTCTAGTTCCCTTGGTCTCATCTCTTGCAGTTAATACTACGATGATTCCATTGGAAGCAAGCTGGCGACATATCTCTAGTCCTATTCCTTTATTAGCTCCTGTCACAATTGCACACCTGAAAAACCATTTGGATCCATTAACCAAGATTTAAGGTTTGGGAAGCAAATATATATCATTTCAGTAAGCCAAAAAAAGAAGAAGATAACACTGCTTGCCGCTTTTCTGCCAGAACAGAGATGGCTTCTTCCATGGATTGCAAAAATCAATATGACCAATTGCTCTGAACAGGAGAGATGTAGAGAGGTTTTTGTCTGAATTTTTTCAAGCTTGCCATCCAAAATATGCACAACCTAACAAATCTCATCAGCATTTCATTTCATATTAAGACAGTGTTTGGGTCTCTTTCTTAAATGCCGATAGGAACATGTGTGGTGCGAGAGAGAAGTTATGTTTTTTGGGAGCATTTAGATGACCTCCAAATCTCTATAGTCCCAGCCAACCTCATACAGAGGTAAGAAATGCAGATTTCCTGACATATTCTAACTGGATATAAATTCTTCATATACGTAAATAAACGAGGATTTTTAGAGCTCAAAACCTAAATCCTTCTGCGTAAGGATGTAGCCAGCGATCTCAGGATTCCGAATTAGGGCTGATCATCGAAAACGGACATTATATGAAGAATCTACAATGTTTTTACTAAAGTAGTCATGTCTGAAATTTTCACCTACGTGTATAAATAACAATAATGCTCTTCCAAACTTCGGTCGAAGAGCTTCAGTCGGAGAGCCTCGGTCGAAGAGCTTCAGTCGAAGAAGCACAGAAGGGAAAGAATAAAATAAGGATTTGTGGGACCGACGCCAACTGGCCGGCCCCCTTGGCCGGTCCCACTCCCCATATTCCTTTTCCCCAAGCTTCTCTAGTTAGTCTCTTCTGGTCGCTTATCTGGCATCGCTCATCCACCATCACTTATCTGACACTGTTCATTTACCATTGACTTACTTCCATATTAAGATTTAATTCAATTGGTCCCGCTACCAATATTTAAAAATAACTGCATTTTTGTTCTACTCCGACGAAACTAAATATTCTACAATTTGCTAGCGCTCACGCGACTTAGTACTCGCACGACCAAGCGCTCACGTGACTTAGTGTTCGCATGACCAAGCATTCACGCGACTTGAGGCTCGAACGACAAACATCATTCGAGTATTATTACTCCTCAGCTGACATGATGATACTACACAACTACCAGTGTCAACATTAATCAGATTCTTTACGTCGACAATCTATTAAGCTCACTGCTTGACTCAGCACGCAACTAGTGCTTCATCCATCAATGAGTCAACATGCAAGACTCATCAATATACTAAAGACTGACAGTCTAGCTCGGTCAACGACTGACCAATCGTCTACGAAGTAGACTCAACTTTGATCGAGACATCAATTATGTCACATGGGGGGATATTCACTAGGGTTTTGGTCTGACGGCCTATAACACGTGTGGTGTAATGATACACCCACGACGAGAAAGTAAAAATTCGTGTCGACAGCTGAAGAAGTAAAGGAAATATTGGTTGCACATCTGCCAAGTCCCACTCACACGACGGAGTCGGTTTTCACCATGATTTTCACTTCTTCACTCTTCCACTTCTCTACAACTGTCACCACTTACAAGATCAATGTGTTAACTTCTTCTGCTATAAATAGGTTCTTTAACCTATCGACATGGGACAAGAGTTTTATTTCATAAGCACTTGAATGATCACAAAGCTATCATTTTGTCTTTACAGCAGTTCAAACACATACAACCATCGACATTCAATTCCATTGATCTCAATACTCTCTCTGCTTCCCTCCTTACAGATCAACCCTTCTCCATCCTTTGTGACTGAAGCGAAATCGGAAGGGTCATTTCTTGATTTAGGCCAATTTTGTAGAGATTGATCTCTCGAATCTTAAAAGTACTTCTACAGTACAAATGTTTGGTGTTTAAGCGATTTGATCTCATAAGTCTTAACCTACTCGATCACTCTTTCCATTTTACCCTGAAATCGTTTTTACCCACAAACATTTTGGTGACCACAGTGGGAGATCAATCTCTCAGTTGCAAAGTCAATTTCTCAATTTTCCTCAGTTTCAGAAGCGATTGATTTTAGGTCAGGTTCAATAACTAACTCCCAACACTAATTCTGCTACTACAACTCTGGTGCTCCTGATGCAAGAGACTCTTGCCCAGACTCACGCAATCGAATACAACTACAACTACACTTGCTTTGTTGGAGAAAGTCAGACCTACTAGGAATGAAGAAGCATGTGAGACTTGTGTTAACAGATGATTCACAACTGAGTGATACAACATTCAACCATCCGTGGGTATTGTGAGTGAAGGAGGCAAAAGGAAAGCTGCAACACCAGAGGAACAACCCATGCATGCATCACCAATTCCAACTCCAGCATCACAGGAAGATGCAAGTGGCACTAAAAACATCTCCATCACTGCTCAACATCAACAATAGCTAAGGGAAGATCTGGTCTCTTCTTACTTCCGTCAACATAACAAGAAATAACAAATATTAGGAGAGATACACTTGGTGACTGAAAGAGTACACATAAACCCTCTCCCAGTCAGAGCATTCACTTTATCTGAAGACCGGTCAACGAAGCAGTGATAAACCATCTATGTGATTTGTATACCTAACGAAAGCACAATGAAAAGACATGTTCACCACTCTCAACCACGTTGTGTCGGGAAAACGCCTATTTTTTCCAGAAATACCTCTTGAACCACCAGTCACAGAAAAGAATTTGTACGACTGGGGACTGCTTGCCACAGTCAACCTCAAAGGCAATGAGTTTGGAAGAACACTGATCGATGCTGGCACCGCCATCAACATCATCACTCTCAAGACACTCCGAGTCGCTGAAATCACTCGACAAGAGGCTACTCATGCTCCTATATCAATCAGGGACCATGAAGGAAAGTCCAAGAATACCTATAGACATATCACTCTGAAGAGGAAGATGGATTCTACCTGGACAGAAACTCAGTTTTACATAATCAAGGAAGACCCAGGATAAGACATGATCCTTGGACGAGCATGGATACACGCCGACAGGGTAATTGCTGACAAAACACCTCTATCGGCATACCTATCTGATAAAGAAAATCCTAATCCAGAGCACTTGGTAAACGATCCACCTCATGCTACTTGGAGGAATTTCGAACTCTGATGGAATTAAAATAGGAGCCCGGAGAAGACGTAGAATTGTATGTCAAGAGGTTCTGCACTTAGGCAAGTCTCACTCCATTAACATCTCTTCCATTGAGTTCCCCACGTGCTCTTCTAGCATGTGGATTCAATTTTGCTAACAAGAGCACCAGTGCTATTGCGAGACGTTATGAATGGATAACTTCTCCTATACAATATTTTACTAAGTGGATGAATTCAAATCCTCTACAAATCAAGCATTGTATTGGGACATTCTCTACTGAGATGATGTCCAAACATGGCAAAGAACATCTCAGATATTTTCCAGTAATATTGCAAGAATTTCCACATGTACTATAGAACCATCATGAGGAATTTCCAGCATGCACTCACGCATGAAATGCAAACAAATTGGTCAAAGAGCCAGCAGATTCGTCAAAGAACCAGAAGACCAACTTACAAAGGTGAATGGATCAAATGCCACTTTATCAGCACCAACACCTTTGTTCCTTGAGATGACGAGTATCCTGATGACTACATACACCGATTCAGGACCCAGTCGATCAGAATGTAACTGAACTACAATCAGTAAATATTCACTATTATCATGACAAGACTCTTGAAGATGCAACGTCATTCATTCATGGATATCACGAAGCCTTTCAACATATATCTTCCTATAAAATGAATTAACACCTCTGGGCTACACTTGGGGACTTGATCTTGTTGGGAAGATCAATTCAAATCCATTTCAATCAATGTAACCCATATAGAAAGTCATTGAAGCCTGATGTGACATTATCAATGGAACATCTCTACATCACAATCTCCACATGACTGAGAAACTTCTTTTCCTCACCGATCACATCCACGGTGGAGACTGTATCGTTGCTACTACTATCTGCCGCAACAACAACCATTCCCTGACGAAGCTATTTCACATCAAAGTCATAGAATGCAACGACTCCAGGGGGCCATTGAATGAGGATCATAAATAAGACTAACACCATCCGTGGTCTTAGCATCAACAATGGTCTCTGGAGCAACACCAGTCGTGGTCTTAGCATCTACAACGTTCTATAGAGAAACTCCAGCCGCGGTTTCAGCATTGACAATGGTCTTAGGATCAACATCCTCATGACCGGCTTCATCAATTGTCCATTCTCTACGGTCTCAACCTGGAGATGTTACTCGATGGATCAAATTGCTCCAAGCACAAAGGATTCGTATCAAGACGAGTAGACGTGAAAATATATTAACATAAACTCTTCTCAGAACTTTCACAACAGACGGGCATAAGTCAAAATCTTCTACAAGATGTTTTCATGACCTCTACAGATAAGATACAACACACTTCAGACTGTTGATTCAGAAAAACGTGCCAATGGGTGAGGAATATGGCAATGCTTCCTTAACAAAAAATGTTTGTCTATGTCTCTGCTATAACATACCAAAGGGGTGCATCAATCGGACATAAAGAGCAGAGAGATATTGCTTCTACACTCAAGTCCATGGAAGCTGAAAATTTGCACGGGATTACAAGTTGTAAATGTGCACACATAGTTGACCAACCTAGACAACTCCAACTCAAGTGAAGCTTTAAAAGTTGGGGTGAAGTAACGAATTCCGACATCATATGAAGTCTCTATATCTTCCAGAGTGAACGACATGCAAGCATAAATTTCTAGATGAGATTCATAACCTTCACAGTCGATCGACATCCACCTAGGTCTTTCCACCAAGTCTTTTACCTAGAAATCTATACCTAGGCCCACCTAGGTCTTTTTACCAAGTCCTTTACCTTGCTTGCCAGAAAGAGGAAAGGAGAAAGAGAAAGAACGAAAAAAAAAGAGTTGATAATACTGGGGACTGAGGGTCCACTGACCATGACGATCTGCTTCATAGTCCAAGATCACGTGACCGCACTGGGATCGTCTATGTTAACCATCCATCACGAAGGACATGCTACAACTAGGACGCACCAACATGGGCTTTGCATCATTCACTCTTGAGAGCAACCTCAATCATGGTCCCATGACCAATAAAGTTTCAGAAGTGATGTTTCTACAACTTACAAAATAAAGATGGTACTGCAAACACTAGATTCATGCATCAAAAAAGAGGTTCAGAGTACAAATGAACCGATGGCATCAAAGTCCTTCATCAAGCATTCAATTATACAAGCAAATAATCTAAAGACATAAAACAATATTTCTGCATTAAGCCCATCAGACGTAATTCTGCGCTTCCATGTACAAAGTTGCAAGATGGGAGCAATTGGTGATGAATTTTGAGATGAATTATATACCAAAATATTCGTATAGATTTCCTCTACAACATATCAAAATTTCACATCAATCGGATAAACGAGCTAAGAGATATGATCGAAACAGTAAATTATCTAACAACTGAAAAGTTCTTGAATTCTTCCTGACTTTTTACTGTTTCGTCTTTTTGAGTCCCTGAATGAGCTCAAAACTCAAATCCCTCCACCTTGGGGGATAAATCATCTCCTTGGAATGAAAAATTAGGGTAGATCATCGAAAACGGACTCCGTATGAATATTTTACAGCGATTTTAGTAAAGACTCTACATATGAATTTTCTAACGACGAATTATAACGAAATTCTTCATTCATTCGCAAAGGTTTTCATCCATTCCACCATTGATGGAAAATTTTATGCTATTATGAAGATAGTACAAGATGAATACTCATTTGGGTGCTCCCCAAACCATTCAGGGAGTTTCTTCCTAGAAATAAAAAAAACAATGCATATTCGTATTCCGTTCAAGATTATCATAAGCTAGCCAGACGATGCTCTTTTAACCTTGCTAGTTCTACTTCACCGGTCATTGCTCCTTAGGCGATCACTCGACATCAGTATCAATTCAAGCTGACTACGGAACTTCTGGGTATCACACTAAACCTGTAGCCACTCTGCAAATGTATAAATACACATATATAATATTAGAGTCTCACCCGGCTGAACTATCAATATTTTATATGAATATATATAATTAGTACTGTACGACTCAGTGCTTACTCCTCTACCCGGGTAGATTCATAATGATTGGTCATCTCCTAGATATATTGGAGTATAGAGTAGGTGAAGATAGAAGAAACTCGCACGCTACATGAGTTTGAGGAGGAGCTTCGTTCCCGTTCCGCACGAGGTTGATCATGGCCATCTTAGGCTTACTATTAGAATTTTCTTATGTGCTTGCTGTCTGTCATTTGTGTACTTTGTTATTTGCTTTGTTATCTGTCAGAACATTTATGTTCTTATGTTGTTCTTTCTTCTTGTAAGTGTGTTATCTGATATTCAACTATTAATATAAGTATTTATGCTTTTCAAGTTTTTGTTTCCTCTTTGGAAATCGTGTTTTCTGATTAGTATAAATGTTCCATACATTTCATTGCTTGTGTTTATTATTCAAAACCAACTCCTTAGTTCATATACTATCTTTTCTGTCGCCATCATGACGTATCCTAGTATCATGGCTCAAGTTTCTTTGCTCTCCCACTTGTCAAGCATATTCAATGTATGTGTAGCGCAATTTGAGCACCTTCAAATTAACAATGACCTAGAGCTATCCCGTATTGAGTCTGAGATTTCTTTGGTCAAGCTGAGTGGTCGAACGTTCCTTCATCTCTAGAGGCTCAAAGATTCACTATTAAATCTGAATGAGCACGTTGTTTCATAAAAAAGTCTCAACTGTCGCTTCGTTATCAGTATTATTGAATCTTCTCATGCTCGTAGACGCAATGTATTGGCATTTTAAAAGTATATCCTCCTCTTTTTTTTTTTGAAAAAAAAAGAGGAATGAAGCCTATATAAACCCTACATCGTTCTGCTGAACTTATTACTATTTGTAGAGAGCTATGTCTATTCGCATACGTGGGTATACGCCAACTCTGTCTGAGGTTCTGCGAGCTGCGTTTGCTTTTGATTTGAAGAAAGAAATTGTTAGTTTGAATCTAGTGAAAGAAGAAGTACCTACACTCCTCCAACACTGATTAACTCGATATGATATGATGGGTGAAGTTTTGAAGGAGCATCAACAAACCTTGGAGATGGCCGAAAGGGCGAATGGTGCCCCTCACATTTTGGTCAGTATTCATCGACGTGTAGCTATGGCTCACACTGCTCTCGTTGCATCTCGGGTTCAGTACAATGATGTTTTATCGATGATTGCCGATTTAGATCAGGAGATAGCTCGTTGTCAAGCTACCCTTACTGTTTCTGATTGATTAATATATAATTCCGAATGCTATATTATTAGTGGAGTCTTACTGTTTTTAAAAGGAAAAATTTGTATTCTCTTCCCTTTTTTTTTGGTTATTTTTCTTCTCATTCTATTTTGTTGTTATGGCACCCCTTCCTGGATCATGGGTGTTAGCGCTTATAGCCATTCCTGGAGCTTATGACCATTTTTATCTTGAGTGTGAGATCAAGCATTTGGAATCTCTAAAAACCGAAACCATTACCTCTTTACTACAAGAGGCTCGTGATTGTGCTTCTGAAGCTCGTTCTGCTTTGTTAGCTCATCGACGAACTATGACTCTGATTCATCAAGCCAATGTAGCATCTTGTCTAGGGGAGGAAGGAGAGCAACGTTATATCGCTCTTGAAGCGGATTTAGCCAAAGCAATGGAGCATGTTACTGGTGCCTTGGAGGTTATCAATTTTGTTGAGGAGCAAATTACTGCTTGTCGTGCAGAGCTCGTTGTCCTTGGCACTACAAGATCTTTTTATCATGTTGTTATGATCAAGTTTATATAAGTTTTATGTAAGCTCTTTTTCGAGGAGTAATCTTGTTATTTAATCAAGTTCTAAGTTGTTCATGAAATAAAAATTAACTTTTGGAGTTGTAACTCTTTTGTTGTCATCATCATCATTTTGTTAAACAATCTGTTTGTCGTATTGGGTGCAATATCATAATATGATATTCTTCCTGATATTGATAAGTCTTCAACATTTGTTGTCGTCCTATTCGTATGAGACGTTCGCTCTTTATAGAGCTTTTAATAGGCATTACCCATCTGAGGGCGTTTACTCATCGTAGAACGTATCGTCTCGGAAGCCCTCCCCCTCATCGATAGGCGGCCCTTTGACTGGTGTTCACTCATCTTAGAGTTCATTATGTTATACCCATCTGAGGGGCATGTGCTAATCATAGAGCGTATAAAAGTAACACAAGATGATATTGTGTCAAATATGAATTTTTTATTCATAGATAAGTGTCATTACACGTAAAAAGTTTTTAGCCAAATTCCATTGACCTTATCATTGGGTTTTACCTCTATGAGGCTTCCATCTAGTCGCTCTAGCTTGTAGTAACCGTTATCTGTTGCCTCACGGATACGAAACGGTCCTTCCCAGTTAGGAGCGAACTTGCCTGTACTTACATTCCTTGGAACATGAGGTGCGATAGCTAACACTAGGTCTCCTACCTCAAACGTCCTTGTTTTGACCCGCTTGTTATATGATCTAGACAACCGATCTTAATACTTTACTGCGTGTCGAGCCGCTTTCTCCCTCATTTCGTCAACGCAATATAGAGTTAAGAGTCTTCGTTCATCATTAATCGCTAGTCCTCTGGCCGCAAGCACCCTTGTTGAGGCTACTACCACTTCTGCTGGTATGATCGCATCAATCCCATAGACCAAGCTGTAAGGAGATGCACCCGTCGAGCTTCTCTTAGCAATCATGTATGCCCATAACGCCATTGGTAGCTCCTAATGCCATACCTGTCTGAGATTTTTTTATCTATGAATCCTTGACACCGATACTTTGTACAATATTGTATAGTACCAAGTTCAAAGAGGCACCTTTGTCGACAAAAGCCCGTTTAAACGAGTGTTTTTGGAGCGGTGCAGTCAGGTACAAGGGTCTAGTGTGATCACAATCTACTCGTTTTTCTTCTTTCGAAAATGTAATAAAATTTGTGGGCAGAGGATACTTCCTATCCAGTTAGGCAGTCATATTTTCATCAGTGACAACTTGGGTAAGCAATTCAGCAGCTAGTTGTCGTTGGTACTTGTTGAAACCAAGGGCATCGAAGAAGTTGGTGAACAATGTTGTCCTCCCCACCGTTGCTGCTATGTACTCCGTATTCTATGTGACCTCCATAGATGCTACTTCTGCTACCAGCTCCGGCTCCTCTATTTCTTTCATAGCGTAGACCTCGTGCTCATCAGTTTGGGTGTGAATGTGAGTGAACATGGCTACTTGATGTGCTGGGAGAGGATTCTCTTTAACTTGGTTAATGCCCAAATCAATTTTGCCTCATTTCATGCGGTTATGGAAGTGCCACTTCAAGGTTCAACACTCTTTGGTGAGATGTTCCACTTTTCTATGAAACAAACAGTAGTTTGCATGATGTTTATCCTGTTCAGTCGGTTCCTTCATGGGTGGTAGTAAGTTGATGTCGTCGTTACGAATCCATTCCTTGAACAAATCCGTGACTAAATCAAAAGAACAAGGATATTCTGAGGGCTTCTCCCTTGTATTATTGTTCATTAGACGCTTGCCACGCCTATCTTCACTATCGTTAGACTGACGTCGTCGCTAATTACCCTCGTTTCGCGCATAGGATACACTGTGAGGCCAGTTCTTAGTCTCTGCCATAATTTCCTCTTCCGTGGCGTCTGTCCTGGTACATGCTTCTTCTAGTTCCGCGAAGTTATCGAGGACTGCGGTCTCTAATATTCGTCGTGTATGCAGGGGTAAGACTGCAATGCAGATGTTCACTAACTCCTTTTCTGGTATCACAATATTACTCCTTAGGTACTCCATGCGGAATCGTTTAACGAATGATGCAACCTTTTCTCCCACACGGTATCTGACTTTGCACAGGTCGGAGAAGGAAATCTTAACAGGTTTGGAGTTAAAATTTTGCATGAAGGTATGCTGCATTTTCCCCCACATCTCGATGATGTTCTGTGGTAATGTAATAAACCATGTAAAAGCATCACCAGTGAGTGACTTTCCAAATTCTCTGAGGCAGATGTGCTCATTAGCAGCGTGTTCGTTCAACATCATTGTGAACCTATGTAGGTGTTCCATTGCATTGCTGGTTCCATCAAAGAGTTTGAACTTCAAAGTCTTGTACTGTGCTGGCATTGGCCTCTTGACTACGTCTAGAGTAAAAGAGGACTGGATTTTTTCACTTTGTCGATTGATGCTTCCTGACGAATAAAGAGTTGTGATGTGTATCGAGGGTCTTGTGAAGTACGTCCCTCATGAGGAAAATCGACTACACGCTCACCATTGTGGTCTTGCAACGTCTCTTGACGTGGTCTCCCATCTTGATTGTCATGTCCTCCGCGTTACCCTTCATCACGAAGCGGTGGAGAAAGAGTAGCAATGCGCGCTATCAGTTCTAGTCTTCGTCACTAAGCTTCCTGATACTCCAATAAGGCTTGTTGTAATTCTGTTGGGGTCTCAGTCAGGGTCAATGTTGGATCAATGGGTGGGATGTCCTCCCTGTCGTTGTTAGCAGGGGGTTGCACTGTGTTCATTTCCATCGTACTATTTCTGAGATCAGAGCCGAGTAGAAGCCGCCAAATGAAAATAGTATTAATTCCAAAAGGGATAAAGCCGAGGTAATACAAATATGGAAAAAGTACTGCTCTGATCCATAAAATAGTACGCTACTAAAAATTACACAGAAAAAAGGCCTCCCTTCTCAGTCTCTCTGAATGAGTATTTATAGTATCCTTCAATTCCCTGACGTCGTACACGCGTATGATCTTGGCTTCTTCGTCATTTTTGTACGTCAAGCCCGTACACGAGTCCTTCATGACACTTCTTTTCTCTGGCACTCACTTTCCAGTTACTGGGAAGCCCAATCTGGAGTACACCCTGCTGACGTGTATTCTTCTTCGCACAACTGTCTTGTCCTGGGTTGGCATCATGTCTTGACCCCCGTACGCTACAATGCTCGTCGCAACCATTTAATATTTTTCTACTCTTCAACGTGATCAAGGATCAGCCACGCGACAACCTCTCATACCTTCTCTCTCTATCCTATCACTTTGTTCTTTCTCTTTCTCTTTTTCTTTCTCTTTCTCTTTCTCCTCCTTCCCTTCTTTTTTCTTTCTTTTACGTGTGAACACTCCCCTTCACGCAGTCCACCTTCTCTCTCTCCTTCCCTTCTCTTTCCTTTCTTTTTCCACACGAAGACTCCCCTTTCACACGGATCCACCTTCAACTCCTTCCTCTTTTTCTCTTACTACTCCCCTATCTCCTTCGCGTAGAGACTTCCCCCTCCACGCAGACAGTACCTACTCCTCCCTCTCATTCTCTTCCATCCTTTCTTTCCCTCTTACTATTCTTCTTTCAATCATTCTCTACCGGCGTGACCGATCTTTGTACACGCGACTATTTATCATTTTTCTCTTTACATCGTTCATTTTCTATGTGTGTTAGCATATTTTTCAAGATAAATCCTGTTTTACCTTTCTTTTAATTTTGAGGTATCTACAGATCCTAAGGCTAATATATTTGTACTACATATCCTTTGAAAAGGTTCTGACTGCTAGCTCACCAAATGTATTCACTGCTTGTTTTAATTTTAGTACATCTCCGGTGAGAAGGCTTTGGAAATGCTTAGTGACGGCGATGGCTTAACAGAAGAGAGAGTGGATGAGATTGTCAACATGTTTTTGATGGATTTCAAGGAAGATTCCTTAGAAACAAAAGGATGGCCTTTATATTTACCTTCGTATACGATCTCAAAATTGTGATTGAATGCTTATACAAGGATCATAGCAAGGGAATTTTCTACTTTTCGCATAAATTGTGTATGCCCTGGTTGGGTCAAGACAGATATTACCTGTAATACTGGAATTTTCACTACAACAGAAGGTGCAGAAAGAACTGTGAATTGGGCTCTTGTACCTGACGATGGACCTTCCGGCCTCTACTTCACCAATGGAGAAGTAACACCACTTTGACGCATATTAGCAGCAAGAATGATGTTATGTCTACATATCAAATATGGCTTTCAATAAATCTCTTTTACGTCATTTGAACCTCCACAAATGTATCTTTTAGAGGGATTACATATCAAAAATTACATTATAATTGGGCTCTTGTAGTGAATAGGCAACAGTAATCTCTGTAATAGTTCTTTAGTGGTGAAAAATAATCACACTAATCTACATTGTTAAACTACCGAGCCAATAATAAGCTTAAATATTGACCTTATGGCTCATCTGCAAAATCAATGAGACAAATTGCTCTTAATAGGAGAATCTTTGTCATTCAATTTGTCCAAGCTTGCCTTCCAGAATATGCACATATATTCAGATTAAAACATTGTTGGCAATGTTATGGACCTATGGTCTATTTCATAAATGTAGACAGGTATATGTGTGGTGCAGTTATGTTTCTTGGAGATATTAGCACAGAACCAGTAGCTACTGGTAGGGATGTAAAGTTGCTCAATTCAGCTTGAATGTCTACAGAGTTTGGCTCGTCTTCAGCTCGTAAAGAAACGAGTCAAGCTCCTGCTCGTACAGCTTGCTTCTTGCATTTAACTGTGAACATTACAATGTCCACATAGCTTAATCAAAATACTTTTGAAGACGTCTAATTTCTGACAAAAAATTTCATTATAAACTAGAACTGGGCAACCAAGGAGCAGGGTTTCCATCACCATTAGATTGTCCCCCATCTCTGCCAGTAATAAATTACTTGCACTCAAAAGAGGGCAAAAGATTTCTTTACTGAAACCAACAGAGATCTCTAAACAACGCTTAGACAAGTTCAAAGAGATACACAGGAATTTATATCATTCAAACTCAATTACGCTTGTAGCTGCAGCAGTAGTAAAATGTTAAACTAGTAAAGCTGCTGTACACTACGGATTCAAAATGACGATACTTCTTCACGAATAAAGAAGAGCCCAGAAGTTCCGTTATCTGCTAAAAGAGCCAATCTTACAGGACTTTTAGCACCTTCTTCAACAGTCAAGACCCCACTATTAAAATTCATATCAGTTTTGACAAAACCAGGACAAACACAGTTTATGCGGAAAGTAGGAAATTTTTTTGCCAAAATCCTAGTGTACACATTCACTGATGCTTTTGAGATTGTATATGCAGAAAGTAATGTTGGCCATCCTTTTGCTTCTAAGCAACCCTCATTAAGATCGTTTAAAAATGTTTTCACCAACTCATCTATTCTTTCTTCTGTTAGACTATCAACATCGCTGAGCACCTCAAAAGCTTTTTCATTGCCAATGTTCTGATAACAAAGATAAAGTTCGGTTTAATAAGCATATGATATTCTAGTCAGCACATTTATAATCGATGGAAGTAAATTGCGTTAGGTACCTTCAGCATCCCCATGTCAGAAGAAACATTGGCAATTATTCTTGAATCAGATAGCTGAAGGAACGGAGTAAGGGCTTCAGTCACCGCCTTAACACCATAGAAATTTGTTTTTAGACATTTTTCTGCCTCATCATATGGTTCCCTCCATATCTGTTTCAACTTTGGGTTCTCTAAATACTGCACCAATACACATTTACATCTAATTAAGAACAACAACTAGACATGGAAGCATCAAACTGATATTTATCAAGCTTAAGCTTTGTGTTGCGTATCCAACGGATAGAAACTGACTTAATCCTGGGGATTGATCCAGATTGCTAGTTAGGATGCTAATAAGAAAGCAAAAGGGCTCTGAGCATTTTTGCAGTTGTATGACTAATGTGTCAACTCAACCCTTTTTGCTTCTAATTCAATACGCGCAATCTATAATCAAAATCTAAACATTGAGTTCAGGCATTTCAAAATTGTACACTTAGCAAATATTCACAAGATAGCAAATGAAGTTTGTTCGGTTCGGTAGAGTTACCTTTTCATCCTGAAGCATCAGAACCCTTAGTTGATCCTTGTCTACTACTGTCACCCCACCAATTCCTGCATTATTCACCTGCACAGGGTAATTTTCCATTAGGTACTGGATTATGTTCAACCACAAATTTGTGCAAGAACTCACAGAGATACAAAATCATATAGAAAGATGGAAATATACTAAGGTTTTAAAGAAATTCTTACCAGATATCAAGCTTTCCAAAATGGGTCTTTATGAATTCAGCCAAGGATGAGACAGAAGTTAGATTCATGACATCTAATTGATGAAAAGTAACATTTGGGAGTCCAGATTTTTTCAGATTTTCAACAGCTTCAAGACCCTTGTTTTTGTCTCTAGAAGTCAATACAACAAAGATCCCATTTGAAGCTAATTGCCTACAAATCTCCAATCCAATTCCCTTATTGGCACCTGTAACTACTGCACACCTGAAAAGGGAAGATAAAATGAGCAATATGGGTTATAACATTATTTGGACTTCATGAAAGAACTGATCACCTACTAAAGTATGAAATTACCTCTTTACTTGAGAATTAAGGAGTGTTTCTGCCATGTTTAATGTTTATCTATAAGCTCTTGGAGGATGCTTTGTACTTAGCTTAATCTAACACACTGCCGTTAGGTAACGAAGGTCTACTCTATATTTATCATTTGAGAGACTAAAACTGGATCATTTTATTCAATTTGATATTACTGAACTTTTTTTTGTTTTTTTTTTTGGTACTATCTAATCACAAGATTCCCTTATAGGCTTATACCTAAATACTTCTTGTAAAGGATGTCTACTTTATATTTACCTCTTATATTTATCATTTGAGGATATTTTTTACTTAATCTAGAACCTATGGGTGCTGTAGATTTTTTTTACCACGGGTTTACAAAATGGTAGGATCATTGGGAAGTAAATCCAAAAATCCCTTATCTTAATATTTATACTAATGATTAAAGTGTCTTTATCTAATTAGTATTAATAAAATTAATTAGCTAATCTAATAAGGATTAATGATTGATTAAATTATTAATCTGATTTAAATTTACTGTTTAAAAATCAAAATTAAAATTAAAATCAAAATTAAAATTATAATTACGGTTGGATAAAGATGAAATCCCAATTATAAATTAAGGATACAGCTGGGTAAAGATATTCGTTGCCGTAAAAAATTCTATATGCTTAAAGACGTAGAAGTAATATATGGTTAGCTTTAATAGTAAACCCAACTATAAGCCAAAATAGTCGTTTCGTCTACGGTTGGGTTTGGTGTTACAACCCTAGGAATAAGTTACGGTTAGCTTTTGATTTGAGTACATATCAAAGACTACATTGAGAAGGATTCTCCCATTTCTAATCTTACAGGAATGTCTTTGAAGAATTGTATATTGATTTTATTCAAAGAGACGACCAAAAAGGAGATCCATCTACTTATGATGAGTTGATTAATTTGATGATGAAGTAGCAGGTACTCTTTCTCTCCATCTTCCAAGGTTTATATATCTGTATGTTTCCGCAGGCATTTGATATGATTTTTATAAATTAACTGTTACTAGGATATTAAGTTTAAGTATGTTTGATTTGATTTTTTTTTCTCCTAATGATAGTGATTTGGCTTGATTTGGTCTTGTTAGTGCAGCTGAATTCATACATAAAGTGGACTACATGAAAAAGGATCAAAGCCTAAGTAAAGGAAGCTGATAAAGCAAGAGCCGTATAGTTTGGGTAGAGAAACAAATTCATGCCTTGAAAGGATGAAATGCTCAAGATCGAGGAGATTAGGCTGCTGAAGATTGATGCAACATGACCATTTGTACGAAGAAAGACTTACGGCTAGGAAATCTAATTTATGGTTGGGTAATGTTATTCTACGGTTGAATTTCCAAGCATCGACCTAGCCGTAAACTTAAAAAAAGAATTAGACCCAAATTCAGGGTCACTTACGACTAGGAAACTAATATTACGTCTGGGTTTTCAAAATTCTTCCTAAGACAAACTATATGGTTTATGGTTAAAAATATTTAATTTCCTAACCTTAATGAAAATATTTACAATATTTACGGCTGGGAGTTCATACATCCCCAGCCGTAAGTGGAAAAAATTTAATTTTACAACTGGGAGTTCATCTTTTCCCAGCCGTATCATTTTCTAACCGTAGGCAGTTCTGAAATTAAAATTTTGAACCCTACTTTTAACAAATTTAACCTAATTATTCTATCAAACTCATAGAAGAATGGTGGGTTTTTCGATCCATACATTAAACGAGTCATTTCTGATGGATTAACAGGATTTAGAATTGACAATTAATCGTCGTGTTAAAAGCGGAAATGGAGAAGATGAAACAGAGAAGATGAAGATGAGTTACGATTGAAGAGGATGAGGAGGAGAATAGGAGGAGAGTAAATGAAAAGGTTAATTAGATTTAGGTTTTTTTATTTTTTGTACTAGATTAAGGGTAGTGATTGAGGGAGGATAATTTTAACCTTTGACTTGGCTATTGAGTCACCCCATATCCCCATTTGGGACATAGTAATCCACTGCAGCCCTCATGAAAAAAAGTCTATAACCCATATACGGTTCTTAATCTAACACTGGTGTCAGCAGTTTAAATTTCAACCGTCGTTAATTACCGACGATAATGACCGATAGTCACTGTGAACTCTTATTTATAAGAGTACCAACATACACCAGTAAAGTATTGTAGTTGAAAATACTACAACACACCCAAACACTTACCTTAAACTACTCTCAATCAGAATTTATGGTCTGAATTCACACAATCAGTAAGTAAAATGATGAACACAAAGGATTTACGTGGTTCGGTGCTAAAACCTATATCCACGGGAGTGATTTCACTATGATATGAAGAAGGTTACAAGATCTCAGTCTCAGTAGAGTATTACTCTCTCTAGTTCTCTCTCTCTAAGCCTTCCCTAGAATGTTCAACCTCTTATACATTGCTTTCACTCATATTTATTGACAAATGATGATAATGGATGACAACTCATTTCGCTTCGCAAATATCTTTCCAGGTAACTTCTTGATGTGATTTGGGATTACCCAATATAAATAACCGCAATCGCACGACGTCTAACTAGTAGACAACGGCAAGTACGGGTCGAACCCACACAGAGCGGGGGAATACTGCAATTAATATCTCTAATAAACTAACCAAGAGGAATATTTTTATGATTTTTATATTAATAAATAAAATAATAAATTAACTAAACTAATAAAATGTGACCGAGTAGAGAGAGTCGGTAACGAGGGTTTTCAGTATCCACCACTATTTAATTCATGAATATTTAGAGTCGCAAATAGCTGGGACGCCCTAAACATGATGCATCAAAAAGCCCTAGTCTCAAGCATACACCATAAAATTGCGCTAGCGAAAAATTGTACGAAACTAATTAAAGGTCTACAAATAATACTTGACTATTCTAAGTATACCCCATCAAAAGATTTAACCTAAGCATGACATATCAAATAAGTAGACAAATATATTTTTAGAATAACAACTGTATACCAGAAACATGGAACATCAAAACCATAGGCCAAGCATGCACCATAAACGACAATACAATTGTTTAAAGTCATGAATTTAATCTATTCAAATCATAATGGTCTATATCAAATATTTTATTTAATTGATCTAAAACTATAAGTGGTTTCAACATTAAACCCTAGTTACAAATTAATTTAGAACATGGAAAAGGGTTTCTCAAAACCCATAAAAATTAATTAGATAGAAGAGTAGAAGAAGAAAAGATTAAACCCTTTTTAGTTTCTGCTCCTGTATACTTGAGAATCAGATAATTCTCGCTCTCTTTTTCCGGGAGTTGTCCTTCTCTTTCTTCACCTCTGTCTTCCGTTCACAGCCTCCTGTCCAGGAGAAAATTCTCCAAAAATCCCCCCACGCCGTTGTCTGCTTCTCTTCTTTTATAGTCTTCCAACCCTAGGTCTAGCTGTCTCACCTAATGTTGTACTTCCTTTTCTTCTTTTTTTTAACCCGCCTAACAATCGTGTCAGCACAAGTCCGTCAGCCTAGCCCTCTCTCTAGCTCCTTCTTCTTCTCACGTCACTTTCCAAAACCAAGCTCAAAAGAAATCAAAGTCATCCCACGTGATGTACTTTTTCCAACCTAACCTAGCCTTTTAACGTGTTTTCTTCTCTCCTCTCTTCCAACTACTCAAACTTAGCCTTCAGCTCCATAAGCTCTAGCCCACCTGACGCATCATAACCAACAACAAAAAAAGCCTATTCTTCTTTTCCTAGCACCACACCTCTACTTCCTTAGCTTCCTACACCTACACGTGGCCATCATCATTATGTCCCTTTCACTTCTTGTCTTTGTGTGGCATACTTTCACTAGCTTCTAGAATAGCTCTTTCTTCTTTACTACTAGCCATGCCATCACGTCAATAAATTCACCAAGTTCTTTTCTTTTGCTTTTCCTTCTCACAACTCTTCACGAAATCAAGCAACATCACTCGGTCCCACCTGTGAACCTAACTCGTGCCATCAGAGCGAACACTCTTCTCACGTACATGCCTTGCTTTAGCCTTTTCCACTCCAATCAAACCAAGAAAGTACAAGCAAGTAAATTGTACTAGTAATTTAGCACATTTAGCCATATTTATTTGTAATTTCGAGTTTTACATATACCACCTAAAATAAATAAAAAACACTAAAATTAGTACAAAACGATAACCAGAAAATATAGATAAAGCGGTAAAAATATATCAATTAAGTGTTTATCACTTCTTTGCTAAAGCTTTCTTGGAGGAGAATCCATCTTCGCTGGAGCTTTGCTTCATTGAGACGCTCGCCAATAATCTTCCCTATAGTTGTCGATGCCTCTTTGTTCTCCGTCCAATGGTGTCCCGCCAGTTGTCCCGACAACTAACAAAATGTTGATATGACTGCTTTGTTCGTGCATTAAATGTCCAACTACCCAATTCAAACTTGGTCATTGATCAATAATTAGTGTTTTCCACGTGTCATAATTTCAGAAGGTAGGCGGAGATCCCTTAGTTGGCTGAGAATGACTTCAATAATTGGCTTGAATTCGTCTTACCCGTGTTTGTGCCTTGATATGCGAACACGTGGCGAAGTGATTTTCTGTCCCCATATTTTGCCTCTTTTCTTGTCATCCGAACGAGAGTAGGATGAGAAGAGAATTTTATCAATTTCGAACCGTCGCCACGTCTTCGAGATCCACACGAAACCGCTTCCACGTCTTCATTATGACCAACACTTCATCAAAAGTATCTCCTTTACGACCTCTCACCTCCTTAGCAATAACATAGGATATAAATACCTTCCCACTGACACTTCTCATTCTCATTAACTCCTTTATTTCTCTTATTAACTTCTTCTTCTCTGTCAAACCTCTCTGCAATCTCTGCGAAATTCCTTCATCAACTACTTCTTCTCCAATATTCTTTGATAGTCTCTTTCTTTGCTTCTTTGATCATCATGTTTCCTAAGCGAAGCGCTTCTCCTCATCAATCTCAAAAGTAAGTTTCCTGATGCTGATCGCCTTGATCATCAAAATTTGATCAAACTCTTTTCATATGATTAACTTTTACTGTTACGAATTTTGATTGAATTTCTGTGATTTTGATTTTTAGCCTTTCTCCACTAAAGAGAACGTCTCTCAAAGAAATTCTTGATTTCACCACCGATCGTCAACAACTGGGTATCAAGCTCATTGTTCCCAAGGGTTCTGATAAGAGTACCAGTTTGGATTGAAAAAAAGACTTGGGACATGAATTGAGTCATCGTCATTCTGGGGCAACTGAAGTCTGGTCTCCCCATTCCTCTGTATAATCCAAAGAGCCCTATCTTTTGCGAAGTGCTGTCTCGCCTAAATCTTTAACGCGGCGTGTTCCAACTCAGTGGGAATACAATTCATCTGCTGAATGAATCCGTGTGTCGTTCGCAAGGCTTCACCACCCTTCCTGATGATTCGCGGCTATTCAAATCTTCAGACTATACTTCCATTGCCTTTCTGTCGAAATATATTCATAATCTCCTTGACTGTAAAGAGAGATGGGTGTTCGCTTCAACTGGGAAGAATCCATAGATGAAGATTGTAAACTCTTCGCTAGTGACTTTGATCCGAAGGGTAACATGATTAACCAGCTTCTTCACCATTCAGATGATGAGAACTGGATGAAGTTCCCCATAATCGTAGAACGCCCTTGGCTTTGGGACGGAATAATGACCATACTCCTAGCCAGGGTTCCATAGAAGATCCTCAAAGATTCTTCGACTTTGCACCATGGGCCATGGGTTGGCCTGAGAAAACAACAAAGGTAATTTCTCTTTCTTTCTTCGTTGTCTAATTTTTCTTTCGCAGACTTTAATGTTTATGACTTTCGCAGGCTGTTCTCGCTTGTTCCTAAACAAAGCCTCGTTCTCGCAAGAGTGCGCCTTCGGAAGCTAGGAAGGTAAAGAACATAATTTTCTCCCGTCGTATATTTCCTTATTGCCTCTGTTCTTTATCTGACGCTGGAGAACTTTTGGTGCGAAGGGGGACGCGAGCGATACTGCCGATTTTTCTCCGAGAAAGAAGTTTCGACGAATAATGAAGGGTGCCAAACCCCTTAAGGTTCCTACACTAAGGATTGAGCAGCCAGCACCAGAGTCTTCATCAAAAACAGAATCTGCTGCTAAAGGTGGTGCCTCTTCCTCTAAGGAAGCTGATAAGGTGGTTTCCGAGGAGACCCCTGTACTATCCGGTGATTCAACCATGCCTCATTCTCCTAAACAGACTCTCCCCAAGGAACCAATAATTGAGATCGCCGGAGAAACAAAGGTCCCCGAGGCTCTTGAGAACGGGAAGGAGAAACAAATTGAAAATTTTGAGGAACCCACCATTGGCAAGAGTTTTGCTCGTCACATGAACTCGTGGGTCCAAATGTTTAAGGCTGTAAAAGAAGGAAAGCGAGTGGAATTTATAGGGCCAATATGTGATGCAATGGTACCACTGTGTTTGGACTCCTTTCTTCTTTAGGTGCCGATTCAAAGGTGGAGACTTCTTCTGCAATGAGTCAACTTGAACATGTTGGACTGATGATATTGGAGAGTAAAATTATTTTCCTTTATATTTAGAAATCTTCATCAGCTCTTGCTAAACATGTTTTTGTTTGTACATGAATACAATCTCCAACTAGCTCAGATGGAGGAGTTTTTCCAGATTGAAAAGAATCGTCTTACGCTGGAGGAAGAAAACATTCATTTGAAGAAAGATAAATCTTCGTTGGAGATCAAGATAGAAGAAGAGACGGGAACGGGTAACTCCTTGAGACGACGAATAGATGAGCTTCGTGGTAAGCTTCGTAGTTCTTTTCGTCGATGTCTTTATACTTCTTTTCTTTTCGCCAGTTAATACTTAGGTTTATTCCACCTTAAAGAACGCTATCAGAAACGTCAAACGACTGCCGAACAATATCAACTGGAATATGAAGCCCTTGCCGTGAAGCTTGAAGAGTTTATCAGGCGCATAGACCATTTGACTCTGGAGTTGGTGACGAAGAGTGAAGAATATGATCGCATCATAAATCGCTTGAATCGGGATCTACAGAATACCGCCGAGCTGAATCTTACACTTCATACGCAAAAGATGGATCTTACTCGTCGGCAAGCTGATTTCCAAAGGAAATTAAGTTTTTATAAGGATGAGAGCCAACGACGCCAAGCCATAATTAACAATTTGGAGAAAGAGATTCAATTATTACGAGATGAGAAAAAGAAAATCTTGGCAGGGGAAGATTCAGTATCCGCGAAGCTGAAAATTACAGAAACGAAGTTCCGAGGCTGCTCTTCGCACATTACGAGGGGATTTTGAGTCAGTGAAGGATAACCTTTGCCAAGCACGAGTAGAGACTTCTGAAATCATAAAGTCTAACCAACTGCTTCTCTGGGATAACAATCTCTTGAGACGCTTGAAGGGGAAGAATAAGACCCATGCGCATGATAAGGCAGTAGTTTATAAATCATATGCCAAAACTCTGGAGCCTCTTTACGAAGCTCAGCCTAATGTGTGGGATATGTGGAATGAAGTTCGTTATAGTAAATTGTTTTTATGTCGATCGACAATGATTCGCACAAACTATTCGACTAACTTTTTCTTTGCTGTTTCCGTAGAATCAAAGAACAAGGTGGAGGATGAGTTAGAATAGACTCGCCAGGAACTAGCGAAGGCTCAAGCTTACGGGGACAAGAAATCTAAGGAACTGAAGGATCTTGTCGAAGAATTTAGCGCATACGAGGCGAGTAACAAAGCTGCCGAAAAACAAATGAAGAAGGAGTATCAGCTCTCTATAAACACTATCTGCCAAGAAAATTCCAACCAATTCTTCGAGCAATTCAAACTTCTGAAGGTTAGATTGGATCTTCCTCAAGCAAAGTATGATGATGAAGAAGATAAGGAGAATGATGAAGAGGAGGATAACCAAGAAATCCCTGAAAACAATCCACTACACGAAGCTAACTTGGACAAAAGTGAAACCTCTGCGAGTTAGGATAATGTCATCGTCATTCCTAACAATGATGGAGCCTGAAATTTCTTCGTGAAAATATGTAGCGCCCATCTCCGTCTTTTTGTATCTTCGGCTGCTTCCCCCTTTTTCCTTTTGTTCAGTTGTAAATCTCTTTGTAATCCATGGAATTCTCGGACTAATACTGTATTAACTTCATTACCTGGTTAATGACAAAAATTAATTCGTTTAATAATTTACTCATTTTATTGAATTGTGTCTTCGTTTAGTTTCGTACGAAAGTGATAGCTTATCCTTACCTTTCTCACAAGTTATAATATTGCCTTAGTTCAAACTTTATAATTGAAATGATGTTTTTCTAATGCTCATTTATTTTGGCGACAAAGTCGCAGACTCTTACGAATCCTAAGTCTTCGAATTTGCGTTAATTCTTTATACGAAGAGGTGAATTTTTAATGGCCATTTACTTCGTCGACGAATGTTGTGAGCCTAAATACTCCCCCGAGCAATAGTCTTTCAAACCTCGCCTTATCTGGATACTTCAGCTCCCTAGAGGAGGGTGACATCCCTTTATGTTCCTCCTGGCTGCCCGTTTAAAGAAGTAAACATCTAGTAGGTGTACCTTGCACCTCCTATCCCGTTCTACAACAACCAGTTTTTTTTCGTGGAACCTTTACTCCTTCGCCTATTTGGCTTAGGGTACGGGATCCACACCATAAGAGGGGTTTCTTGGGGACCAGGCATAAACTATCAAGGACTTGGCCATATGGAAATAACCGGTAACACTTCAAACGTTCCGGGTACCCATGCCTCAACCGTGTACCTCGGCGCCTCTTGCATAGTCTATACCTCCCGCCGAATGTCTTTCGCCAGGCTATGATACGACAAGAAGCGGCGAACCACAACCCGACGATATTCAGCGAATGTAGGTCTTAAATGCCTCTTTCCTTTAGGTATATAGGTCTCATCGGCCTCCTAATGAGGTCTTAACTGCCCCTTGTAGGAATTACTAATTAAGTGTGCCTCTTACCTATTTAGGCGAACGATCCTAGAACCTTTCCACGTAATATGTCATAGGTCTTATAAATTTGCCTCTTGCCTCTTGGGAGAATAATAGGTCTTATTTATTGACTTCCCTCGCCTCGTGGGCGGCTTTTGGATCACATCACATGGGGTTTTAGCCTGTAATGTAGAGTTTCTTAATTACAATACTGTACTTATTTAGAGATAAGACCGTACCTTCCCCGAGAGCTCTCGCTTGCCATTTTGGCTTCATGGGTAATATTTTTTGATGTATCTGGGGTTCCATGGATGATCTATTTTCTCCCCGACGTGATTTACCAACTCGCATGCTCCGCTTTTACCAATTCTCTTTACAATGTATGGTCCTTCCCATGTTAGTCCGACTTTCCTCCAGGTCCTTCCTTACAATGGTATCTCTCGCCAGACTATCTCGCCAAGTTCATAATCTCGCACCTTGAACTTTTTGTTGTACTTCCTTGTTAACCTTTTATGATAATTATTTATATGTTGCAATACCCTTTCTCGGTTCTCCTCCAGGTCGTCTACCTTATGAACAATTACCATATTAACAATCCACTTTGGGTTCTTCGTTGGTTGGATGATTTTTTTTTCTCCCATTCTTCTAAGTTCTGCCTCTATTGCTTCGTGGTATTTTTTCGCGACCCTCTTGCTTTGTGGTATTTCCTAAGAATTTCCTCGTGACTTCGCCACCGAGTCAGCATTTAACTGATGACAAACCTCGAAGGTTTTTCACCTGGCATATCTCCTATCTTCCATACGAATACATTTATGTATTCTCGCAACAATTGTTCCAACTCTCCCCGTCTTGCTTGCTCAATCTCGCACCAGCGGTGATTAACTTTGGTTTATCTTCAATTCCAAAATTTATGTATCTGCGACTGTGGAATTCATCGTGGGATCTCCGAGAGGGGTTGGCTCTTTAGTTTTTATGCCTGCGAACCTTCCTTGCTTGAGGCTTCGCTCAGAAGTCCATTTCCATTCGGCAAGTTCACCTCACATATCTGCGTTTCTTTGTTTTTTTTATCTTCCTTGATTTGCTTCTTTTCTTGCTTGATATTACTGGAACGCTCCTCATATTGGAGAACATCCACTTCGTTGCAGTAACTTTCTTCGGGTGGATACCCTTTGACTTCATCTACTCCATATGGTGTCGGAAAACGCAAACATTGATGAAAAATTGATATTATTCCCTTGATTCCATGGACCCATGGTATTCCAACAATGGCGTTATAAGGTGACTCCACATCAACTACACGGAAGGTAGTGATTGTATCCATTTTTCTGAGATGTATTATCATCGTGAACTCTCCTTTTGGTCTTGATGGTTCTCCATTCGTTTGAAAGTACTATAGAATAAGATATTTGTTGAACTCCCGGTGTCCACCAATACTTTGTCCACTTCCCACTTGCTCATCTTCAAAGTGATTACAACAGGATCTATATGTGATTTCTGATGGACACATTTATGTGTCTAATTTATTCCCAATTTTTTATAGTGTTGCAACCTATGTAGTTAATTTCGGCCGAAATGGCCGAAATTTCGCCGAAATTTCGGATTTCGGGGTGAAACGAAGACGAAATCCGAAATTTCGGCCAACGATATTTGGCCGAAATATCAACCGATATGGACCGAAATATCGGCCGGTATGGACCGAAATATCGGCCGATATGGACCGATACGGCCGATATGGACGATTTTTATTTTTATTTTGAAAAATCAAATTTAAAAAAAAAAAAAATTAAAAATTTAAAAAAAAAATTAATTTTTTTTTTAAAAAAAATCCTTGTTTTAGGGTTTCAATTTTTACTCATATTTTAGAATTATATATGGATATGATAATATCTATAATTAATCTAACGATTTCGATTAGAATTGTAATATCCTTGTTTAATTAGCATTTTAGACGATAAACTTTGAAGTTGTTCTTGTTTTTCTTATGTTTCCAGTTTGAAATTTGTATGAAATCTATGGATCTATATATTTTAGATGATTACTAGTTTTTCTTTCTAAACTTTGTGAAAAAACGTTTCTTATAACGTGTTAAAATATATTTATAATTATAAAATATGAACTAGTATTTTTTCATAAAATTATAGGTATAAAATATATGGACCGATATTTCACCGATATTTGAACCGAAATTTCCCCGATATACCGGCGTACCAGTGTATCGCCCTCAACCGGTACGAACCGAAATCCGATATGTAACAGCCTTGGTTGCAACTCAATTTTGTACTAATATTGTGTTTTTATGTATTTTTAGGTGTTACTGGAGAAATAAACTTTTGTGGAAAAATTGGCTCAAAAAGTGATATTTGCACCCCTTGGAAAAATTGTTAAAGGCACCCCAGAAATTACCAAGGGAATCCCAGTTGTTAAAGGAACCCCCATACAGGATAGGGGCACTCCATCTTCTTCACGGGAGAAGAAGATTTTAGCGGGAAATAGTTTTTTGAAATCGTGAATGTGTCTAGATCGATTTTGGAGAAGAATAAATCGCATATTTTGATTGTGTTGGACTTGTTAGGGTTAAACAAATTGGGTATGGGTGTTTGGTTCAATAAATCAGGGCTTAATCATCGAGTTGGAGTAAAACAGGGCGAGCATATATTCTCGAATATTTTTTGGTCTATTTTTGGAAGAGTTGCGTGTGTTTGGCTCTCTCTGAGAGTTTATAGAGCATGAAAACCTCCAGTTGAAGTGTGACAGAGAGTTTCAGACACAGATGCATGAAAAAGGGAATGAAAATATTCTTGAGTTAAAGTTTTTTTCGGTGGAAGATAATTTCCATTAAACTCGAGAGATTTGGATCCTGTGAGCCTATAAAAGAGTTGTGGGAGTCAGAGAAGGATTATCTAGAGTAATTGGGGAGGTAATAGAGAGCTACAGAGAATAAAAAAAAAGTTGAAAAAATCTCTGTTGTTGTTGTGAGAAGAAAACACGAAGAACATAAGGCTATTGAAAACTGTCGCTCATTAACAGTTTTTGTAATAGTCAGTTTACAACGAATATTTTGAATCTGCAACACTTGAATTGTTACAACGAATCTTTAACGCCTATACAGCGTTGCAAATTCCCGGTTTTATTGTTTTTTCTCTTTCATCCTTGTAAACACTTTGTGAGTCATGAATACATATTTTGAGCGTGTTTCCAACATGAGGAGCTAAGCCCCAAATCTGAGGCGACAGAGGAAGCTATTTTTCCAATAAAAAGTGGTATATACTTATTTATTTAATTTCTGCAATTCTTTTATGATTATCTTCCTTGGTTAAAAATTGATTTAATGATTTTCATTAAGCAATTGTTTTTTTTTTATGATACATGCTTAGCCTATGGTTTTTGATGTTTCATGCTTTCGGTTTACAGTTGTTATTCTAAAAATCTACTTATTGCAATATTTTAGAATCAAATTGAATGCATGAATTGCCTAGTTATAATTGCTGAATTAAATCACTTTGAAAATTGGAAAATAGTGGAATATTAGCCTCAGTATTCTCTTAATCTTGATATCAATTTTGTTTGAGTTTTGCTACTTTTAGTCTTAGAAATTTAGTCTAGAATCAATTCTTAATAAGTCCGAGTAACGAATCATATTTACCACTGTCTACAACCTCATCAATTTCCCATTGCCTCTGATGCTGAAAATGCAATAGCTGCGCCATCCATTTCTCATATTTATCCTGCTCATGATGTTGTTGTGGAAGTTCGCCACTGTTCTCGCTGAGTGAATGATGGAATTGCATCGTAAATAATTGGTTCCTCGCACTATCTCGATTATATGCACTCGCGGTGCCTCGGGATCTGCTTGCGAATATTATGGTTGTGGTGGAATTTGTATATCACTCAAGAATTCACGAAGATTTCCCCGTTCTATCAATCTCAATATTATTCTTTGTACGTTCCTACAATTGTAGTTGTATGACCATGAAATTGATGATACTCGCAGAACTGGTTACTATACCTGGAGAGAGGTGGCTCCACCCCTCTATTAGGTGGAATTGGGATGTATTCATACTTAGTCTCTTCAATATATCTCATGATAGCTGATAGTGGAGCGCTCAACTTGGGAAGCTTTATGTCCTCAAACTTTGGGGCATTGCTCCTTTGCTCGCCAAATCTTTGATCATTGAATCTACCTCGTCGAGAGGGATGCTCTTACTGCCGATGGAATCTACCTACATCATTAATTATTTGCCCAATTTCTGCTTTGTTGCATATCTCGCTGGGGTGCTCGCTACTGTTCTTTTTGGTAGATGTCTCGGTAATCCACTTGTGGTACCTCACCAACTATGTTTTCTGTTTGCTGAACATTCCCAGGATTTTTGAAGATGACCTCCTTCGTCAATGTAGGATACGAAGCTGCCTCCTTTTGTATTTTTTCTAAGGCGATGTACTCTTCTTGAAATTCCCGAAGCTCTTGCATGGTTAACGTATTTTTCTACTTGAATATGGCTATGTACATCAAATCAGTTGGAAATAAAGCATTAATGAAGCTCCGAACTAGATTCCTTTTTGTCTCGTGACCCAAGACCTTACTGCATAGGGCCCTCCATCTGTTTACTAGGCTTCACAAGCTTTCCCAAACTCTTCTCTTTAAGATGAAAAAAAATTCTACTCCAGGTATAACCAGGTTGTTGTGCATATAAGCTTGTAGATGGCGGATTCCTAACAAAGGATAAAATAGTAAAATTGTCTCACTCAACAGTAGAATCAAAGAAATAATATAATTTTGTCTATGTTTTTGACCCGACATCAAAAGCATAAAATTCTTATTTTACATTCCGCAAGAAAATTAAAAAAAAAATCGAATGATCACCACTGGCATCTCGTACTGATCCTGTAGCCTCTATGAAAATACACATATGATATTAGAGCCTCACCCGGCTGAGCTCTCAATATTCCACATAAAAAATTAGTATTGTGCAACTCAGTGCTTACTCTTCTACAATGATAGGGCAACTTCTAGATGAATTAATCATTGGTATAACCAGGTTGTTGTGCATATAAGCTTGTAGATGGCGGATTCCTAACAAAGGATAAAATAGTAAAATCGTCTCACTCAACAGTAGAATCAAAGAAATAATATAATTTTGTCTATGTTTTTGACCCGACATCAAAAGCATAAAATTCTTATTTTACATTCCGCAAGAGAATTAAAAAAAAAAATCGAATGATCACCACTGGCATCTCGTACTGATCCTGTAGCCTCTATGAAAATACACATAATGATATTAGAGCCTCACCCGGCTGAGCTCTCAATATTCCACATAAAAAATTAGTATCAGTGCTTACTCTTCTACAATGATAGGGCAACTTCTAGATGAATTAATCATTAGTATAAAGCATCATTTTCCTCCAAGTATCACTGGTGCTGATTACAATTCTTTCCCAGATGATCTCTTATTATACATAATAAGCATCCAGAACACCTATTTGTTCCTGAGTGGATGTTAATGCTCCTAGATCGATTCCCTACTAGTACATAGCAACTTAATTCCTCTTTGTATTCCCTGGTTGAATATTTAGAGTGGCTTTACATCGTCATATCACCTTGCCAAAACGTGACAATGGGTGTGGAATGGGACAAAATGTTCTAAACAACATATGTTCCCCTATTTATCCAGTACAACATACTAAAAGGGGCATCCCATTCCGAATAACGTTCTAAGAGATATGATTCAAACCATTGATGAAATACAATCTGAAAACTGTCATAATTTCATCTGAAGGGTTATTGTTTTCCATATTTGATGACCTAAACAAGCTTAAAACCTAAATCGTTCCTTGGGGGGATGTAGCCAGCGATCTCAGGATTCCGAATTAGGTCTGATCAACGAAAACGGACATCGTATGAAGAATCTACAACGTTTTTTATGAAGTACATGATGTCTGAAATTTTCACCTACGGGTATAAATAACACTAATGCTCTTCCAAGCTTCGGTCGAAGAAGCACAGAAATGAAAGAATAAAATAAGGATTTGTGGGATTGGCGCCAACCGGCCGGCTACCTTGACCGGTCCCACTCCCCATATTCCTTTCCCCCAAGCTTCTCCAGTTAGTCTCTTCTGGTCGCTCATCTGGCATCGCTCATCCACCATCACTTATCTACCATCGCTCATCTGACATTGTTCATTTGTTATTGACTCACTGCCATGTTAAGATTTCATTCAATTGGTCCCGCTACCAATATTTAAAATAACCACAGTTTTGTCTTACTCCGAGAAAACTAAATATTCTACAATTTGCTAGAGATCACGCGAGTTAGTGCTCACACGACCAAACGCTCACGT
The DNA here is from genome assembly GCA_023531435.1 of Papaver californicum. NCBI lineage: Eukaryota > Viridiplantae > Streptophyta > Magnoliopsida > Ranunculales > Papaveraceae > Papaver > Papaver californicum. The sequence goes on from JAJJMC010010218.1 coordinate 1,650,934, forward strand.
GACTTAGTGCTCACACGACCAAGCATTCACACGACGATTTGACAGTTGAAGAAGTGAAGGGAATAGTGGTTGGACAACTTCCAATTCCCACTCACACGACGGAGTCGGTTTTCACCATGATTTCCACTTCTATACTCTTTCACTTCTCTACAACTGTCACCAACTACGGGATCAATGTGTTAACTTCTTCTGCTATAAATAGGTTCTTCAACCTATCGAAAAAACAAGAGTTCTATCTCACAAGCACTTGAATGATCACAGAGCTATCATTTTGTCTTTACAGTAGTTCAAACACATACAACCATTGAAATTCAATTCCATTGATCTCAATACTCTCTCTGCTTCCCTCCCTACGGATCTTTTTATTTCCTTTGTGACTGAAGCGAAATCAAAATGGACATTTCTTGATTTGGGACAATTTTGTACAGATTGATCTCTCGAATATTAAAAGTACTTCTACAGTACAAATGTTTGGTGTTTAAGCGATTTGATCTCACAAGTATTAACCTACTCGATCACTCTTTCCATTTTATCCTTCAACATTTTTTACCCACAAACATTTTGGCGACCACAGTGGGAGATTAATCTCTCAGTTGCAAAGCCAATTCGTCAGGTTTTTCAATTATCGCAACATAAGAATAGTCGGCCTTAGACTAGATTTTAGGATCACTAATCTAAACCCTAACTCCTCCGATGCTAATGGTAACGCCACTGTTGTTACTCCTCCTACAATTAGTAGTACTAATAATAACCTTCTCCCTAATGGCATAACCAGAAATCAGAGATGCAAGAAATCCAACTCTTTCCATGGCTGAAACAGGAGGTCATGTCAAGAGATCTTGAAAGGATAGGTCATTCGTAAAACTTCATCCTCGACTTCCTCCACCGACTGACGGAGGAATTAGGACGTGATAGACACATTTTAGTGTCTAAATTGCACCTTAGTTTCTATTAAGTTAGTATTCGATTTTGCAAATATTACGTGTTTTTATGCTTTTGTAGGTACATTAGAAGAATAAAGATTTGTGGAAAAATTGGCTCAAAAAGTGTTAAAGGCACCCGGGAAAATGGATCAAGGCACCCACAATTTGGATTCGGGCACCCTTGGATCGGGCTGAGATGGATAGGGCCATCTCAGCGGGTCAACTCAGCCGAGTCAACTCGGTCAAAGCCAGTTGACCGAGTCAGACCTTCATCGGAGTAGAGTTTCATCGGCAGCAAGAGGTGATTTTCAACCCAGATTTTTACGCGATTTCAGCGCAAATTGGGAGTTACCCAATCTAATTCAGGGTCCTTATAATCGATTAGAAGCTCTAGAAGCCGAAGATAGGGGCCAGATGTGCATGAATCTATTCGGAAACAGGAGTACATCCCTGTTTTGGATTGCTACCAATTTCTCGGCAAATTACCGAGTTATAAGGGGTCTAGCATATCCTAGAAGATTCCAAAGGCCTATATAAAGAGTTTACAAGCTTCAGAAAAGGGGTACGCAGCTCCAGGATCACTTTTGTTATTTTCCGGCTTACTCCGTCACCGCTGCTACACCGCCGTCGCCGGTGTTCATCCTTACCTTCACCGAAGAAGACAATTCACCACACTTTTATCTGTTACAAAGTTTGAATCTCTGTTGCCTATTTCTCACTGTTATATTCTCGGTTGAATTGGGCTGTAACGGTTGGGGCTGATTCTGTAACCCGTCTGATGCGTTACTGTTTGGCTGTTACAGTCTTAATCAATCTTGTAATCTTTATTTTGAGCAATGAAATCAACTTTTGAGCAATCTTTTTCCACCATGAGCTAAGTCTATTTACTGGGATGATGGATAAGGTAATTTTCTCAATTTTATGTGATTTAATTATTTTCTAAAAATTATTTATAATTCTTTTGTTATTAGAATTGCATAGTTTTAAATAGTG
>JAJJMC010010218.1:1687849-1762230 GCA_023531435.1 Papaver californicum
ATGGCTATGTCTACTTAGATTTGAAGGTGGGACCGATCCAGTCGAAAGTAAAATTTCATGTGATTGAAAAAGAACCTGAATATCATATGATACTAGGACGACCATGGCTTCACGACAACAAAGTCATCCCTTCAACATACCACCAGTGCATGAAGACTATACTTAATGACAAGATCGTTCGCATATCAGCATCATCATCCCCTTATACTCTAGTCTATGATTCCGAATTCTTCAAACCAAGAGATGTTGAACGTGATCCACCAAACAAGATCTATATTACACCACTTCCTACTTGGGCATCAATCGAAAAGGCCGACAGGCTATCATCTCCAACACCCAATGAAGAGGTCAAACTCCCGAAGATACTTCTTCACGATGCTCCCCCTGCAAAAACGGTCGGTGATAGGTCTTGATGTGTTGTATCGTGTTTCCCGTGCCATCAAAGATACTCATGAAGGTTGGCATTGTACACTTTGAAGGTAAATCCATATATAGGATGTCAATGCTGAAGGGAGTCCGCTTCGCCTCTGCTATTGCGTTTGTCAGTTGTTGTCTTTTCCCATTGTTCTGGCAACAGTGAATCATGACTCATATGTTCTTTAATTCCTTCAAAAATTCCGGATTTGTATCCTTCTCTTTGGTCTTTTTCAACTGACGTACTGTCCATCTCCTCTTGGCGTTTTTTATCTTTGCGTTCTTCTGAAATTTCTCCATGATCCCCTCTTCGCTTCTTAGGAAGTTGTGCTTTTCGTCTATTCATATCTGATACCGATGAACTTGATTTCTCTGGTGTTTTCTCATGTAATTTTTTATTCTCTTCTGCGAGCTCCAAGTTTTGTTGCTTGAGTAATTCTCGTTCCTGGGACAGTTTCCTCTTCGCCTCTCTTAATTTGGCAAGCTTCGCGATCAACTCTTCTGCTGTCATGTTTTCCTCACCATCAGATTTGTCGTTATCGTTGGATGTGTGGTCCTCTAATCCTGTATTTCCTTCTCGATAAATGCTCCTATCTTGAATCCTTCTATGTTCTTCATTGCGATGTGTTCCTCCTCCCATTGTTTCGTCAGTTCGATTTACTAGGTGACTGCCTCTAATCCTGGAGCTTTTTCTCAGCACTACTTTGTCTATCTTTGACGCTATCCTTTCCCTTATGAGGCCTGCACAATAAGAAAAATGGTTTTACTGTACTCTTCAATGAGTTCTCAAAAGTTGACCCTATGATTTATGATACTGAATGTAGATCTAATGACTATGACAAAAAAATAAACTTTCTAAACCCTAGATCTGACACTTGACTCGAAATATTAAATGTTTAACCTAAACTGATGATTACTTCAACAGATCCAAGAGAGAAACAGAATGAAAGGACTTAACTACTAACGATTTAACCAAAAGTATCATTTTGATGAGAACAAATTTTTTGATGTAGACTGATTTTTTTATTTTTTTTGATGTGGTAAATAAAGTTAGATCAAGACTTATGAAGATTTGGTTTTAAACCTAATTTATAAAACTAAAAATAGCAAAACTCAAACAAAGTTGATATCAAGATTAAGAGAATATTGAGGCTAAGATTCCACTACTTTCCAATTTCCAAAGTGATTTAATTCAATTATTATACTTATGCAATTTATATATTCAGTTGATTTTAAGATGTTGCCAATATTAGATTTTCAAAATATCAATTGTAAATCGCAAGTATGAAACATCAAAAGTCCTAGACTAAGCATGCATCATCAAGAGAAAACACAACTAATTAACAAAATCATTTAATCAATTTTAATTTTATGCAAAAAATTATAAAAAGAGAACTGCACAAATTAAATAAATGTGATATACCACTTTTTCATTGGAAAAATAACTCCCTCTGTCGCCTCAACAATTGGGCTTAGCTCCTCATGTTGGAAATACTCTCAAAATGATTATTCATAGCTTAAATGATGTTTACAAAGGAGAAAATTCTAACACAGAGAATCTGCAATGTTTATAAGCATTGCAGAAGCTATTGTTACGGAGAAATGATAAAACCCAACTATCACAAAAACGAGAAAAGGTGACAGTTAAAGAGCAACGGTCTTCAACTGTTGCTTCTTCTTCTTCTTCTCCTCCTCGGTCATACTTGCAGCAATGGCGGATTTTTTCTAGGTTTTTTTTCTTCTTTGTTTTTTAGCCTCTCCCCAACTCTTGATAGCCCTCTGTGTCTTCAACCTTCACAATATATACCACAACACCTCAAATATCACAACAATTAATCAAAAATATACTTATTAACTCGAGAATAATCTTCTTCCAGAACACGAGAATTATTTCATATTTTATCTCCTTCAAGCGTCTGCTGGTGTTGACACACTCCTAGATAAGCAAGCGGCAACCACACGTAACTTCCCAAAATATCCTCACGTAAATACACTTGCTCTGTTGTGAGTAAACTTCTTTTTTTTTATGATTCGAAAACACCTACCACCCCTGTTTTGTTGTAACATGTTGGTATCAAACCAAATCAACCAAAAACACCGACTAAAACTCACCCAAAATCAATCCAGAAATGTTCGCAGTTTGAAGAAATCTTTTCCCGCCAAAATTCAGTTCAAAGGTGAAGAAAAAGGGGTGCTCTGAATCCAAAACACGGGTGCCTTTTTCGGCTGGGGTGCCCTTATCCAAATTAGGTGTGCCTTTAATAATTTTCCGGATGCCTTTCTAACTTTTTGAGCCGATTATTCCAAAAATGTTTATTTCCCAAAAACACCTACACATACATAAAAACACAATATTAGTACAAAATTGAGTTCTAACACTATAAAAATTGGGACAAATTAGACACATAAATGTGTCTATCAAATACCCTCAAACTTGTTATTTGCTAGTCCTCGAGCAAATCTAATCTAGAAATTAAATATCCAAACTCACTGTCGCAGGCATCGCGATTGTACTTATTGGATAAGGGCATCGCGATTGTACTTACTTGCTTTAAACCCCTAGGTGTCCCTAGTGGACAAGTTTTGCTTCATGAGGGTTTACAAGAGATATACTCACAAAACCTTTACTCCAAACTCTATCTACTTGTGAAAGGTTGAGGGTAGACACTAAACATGCTATTTAGTTGGCTACAAAATTCTTTGGCTAAGAGAGGAATTATCCTGTTTTGAATCCCATTGTTGTACACAAGTTTTTACTCAAGCGTACTAAAATTCATATATAAGAAAACAAAGCACTACTCAGAAAGTCATACAATGGACCACGATACTCTAAATTTAACAAACCACAATCACATGAATAGATTAAGAAGATGGATATTGAGATAGAAGTGTGCGCATGTTGATTAAGGTGAACGGTGTTTCCCAGAATATCTTTATGAACATCATGCCAAGATTAACTCTAATGGATTGAGATACGCACCCGCTGGTCTGAATCCTAATTCTAGTATCAACTCATCTGGTATATACAAGGGACCCAGCGGTTGATTTACTAAATATATACAATAATTATTTTTTTACTTTTTTATTTCATCATTTTTATTTATTTATTTTTTCGCGACAACATGATTAGATCTTTTGAATCTAACCGCATGTTCCTTGTCAGGATATATATGATAGTTCCCATGGATCCTGCGTTCCACGCTTGCTTAGGCGACGGAAACAAGGAGAACATACACATATTGCTATCCAAGTGTCACCTTTTTTTTTAAATAAATAAATAAAATTATTGGCCAAGTTCATAAAATAATGGGGCTTGATCTCAATCATTTTAATTTATCCTAGCGACAACAAGGCGATACTAGTGCCCACCAAATCACTTAGAGAAACACAAAAGGTTGCAAAAACAAAAACAGAACGTGATATGGTGACAACTCCGAGATATGGTTACGACTATCATGTTATTTCTAACACCTGAGCTCTATCCTTTTATGAATAAACCTTTTAGCTGGGTCTCTCAACTCCTACAACCAAGAATTTTGTTTCCATCTATTTAGAATGGTCAGTATCATCCTGAATTGTTCATAAGTTTCTAAATTTTGGAGTTTTATTATTGCACTAAAAGTTTCTCCCTTACCCCCAAACTTAAATCTAACATTGTCATCGATGTTTCAAATTAAAGAGCAGTACCAAAAATATAGGTAACAAGAGGAATAAAGAGATAAGTCAGAAAAATAGTACTTGAGTGAAGCGTAACAATCCTTCTCCGGAGAATAAGACAGAAAATAAAAACAAAAACCTGCTAAACTTACTAATTTACAACAACAGCCTTGATGGTCAATCAAGGTAAGTAGGGTCCTCCAGAGGGACCTCATCAACATCACCTGTAGAAAAAGGCTCTAAAATGGTTTCAATCTCTGAATGTTCACCTTGAAAGTACTTCTACCATCTTGAGTCTCAATTTCAATAGCATCAATAAGGAAAAACAGTGCGAACAACAAAAGGACCGATCCACCGAGAGCGTAACTTCCCGGGAAATTGGTGCAAACGAGTATCGTACAGAAGAAGTTTTTGACCTGGAAAAAATGATTTTCTTAAAAATACTTTTATCATTCACAGGTTCCATTTTGTTCTTATACTCCTTAGCACTATCGTATGCATCTTTATGAATCTCTTCCAACTCATTGAGCTGGAGTTTTCTGTGAGATCCTGCCTTGTCAAGCGAAAAATTAAATTTCTTTACATCCCAATAAGCTCTATGTTCTAACTCGACGGGAAGGTGACAAGCCTTGCCAAAAACTAGATGATAAGGTGATATTCCAATGGGGGTCTTAAACACAATACGGTAATCCCATAAGGCATCAGTAAGCCTCATGACCAGTCTTTCCTATCAGGATTAACTGTTTTCTCTAGAATATGTTTTATCTCCCTGTTGGAAATCTCTACTTGACCACTAGTCTGTGGGTGATATGGGGTAGCTACTTTGTGGGTAATACCATATTTCTTCATCAAAAGCTTAAACGGTCGATTACAAAAGTGTGACCCTCCATCACTAATTATAGCTCGCGATGTACCAAAACGTGCAAATATGTTGTCATTCAAAAACTGGACCACAACCTTGTGGTCATTTGATTTACACGAAACCGCCTCAACCCATTTAGACACGTAGTCTACCGCGACAAGGATATAAAAATAACCAAAATATTTAGGGAAAAGACCCATAAAAAATCAATTCCCCACATATCAAAGACCTCAATAACTAAAATAGGGTTCAAAGGTATCATATTTCTACGAAAAATGGTTCCTTACTTCTGGCAACACTCACAAGCAAAAGAGTAACTGTGGGTGTCTTTAAACAATGAAGGCCAGTAAAATCCACACTGCAATATCTTAGCAGCAGTCTTTTTAGCACTAAAGTGACCTCCACAAGCATGATCATGACAAAAGAAAATAATACTGGACTGGTCACTCTCAGGTATACATCTCCGAATAATCTGGTCTGTACAATACTTAAACAAATAAGGATTGTCCCAAAAGAAATGCTTAACCTCGGCTAAAAACCTAGAACGATCTTGTTTACCCTAATGTTGAGGCATTCGACCAGTAACAAGATAATTCACTATATTCGTATACCAAGGTAATTGGGAAACCACAAAAAGTTGTTCATCAGGAAAACTATCTCTCACAGGAGGAGAATTATCAGGGGAATCAACAACAATCCTATACAAGTGGTCTACTACTACATTCTCTGCACCCTTTTTGTCTCTAATTTCTAAGAAAATTCTTGTACCAAAAGGATTAATCTAATCAATCTAGGTTTAGTATCCTTCTTAGACAGAAGGTACTTCAAAGCAGATTGATCAGTAAATATTATGACCTTAGAACCTAAGACATAAGATCTAAACTTGTATAGGGAAAAAACAATGGCTAACAGTTCTTTCTCTGTGGTGGTGTAGTTCAGTTGGGAATCATTTAGATTTTTGTTGGCATAGTAAATCACATGAAGTAATTTGTTTTCTCGCTAACCTAACACAACACCAATAGCATAATATGAAGCATCACACATGATCTCAAAGGGTAGGTTCCAGTTAGGTGCCTGGACTATGGGGGAAGTAGTGAGAAAAGTCTTAAGATTCTCGAAAGCCTCTAAACAAGCATCATCAAATATAAACTTAACATCTTTCGCAAGCAAATTGCAAAGAGGTTTAGAAATCAAGCTAAAATCCTTAATGAATCAACGATAAAAACCTGCATGCTTTAAGAATGACCTAATATCTCTCACGGTTTTGGGAACCTGTAAATTCTTAATAAGGTCAACTTTGGTTTTGTCTACCTCTATACCCTTAGAAGATACGATATGTCCTAAAATATTTCATGATTGAACCATGAAATGACATTTCTCCCAATTAAGCACTAAATTCTTTTCCTTACACCTATTTAACACTAATGTCAAATGATGCAAGCATTCATCAAAAGATGAACTAAATACTGAAAAATCATCCATAAAAACCTCTGAAAACTGTTCTACCATGTCAGAAAATATGCTCATCATGCAATGCTGAAAAGTAGCGGGCGCATTACACAAACCGAAAGGCATGCGTCTATAGGCAAAGGTACCAAAGGACAAGTAAAAGTGGTTTTCTCTTGGTCTTCTGGGGATATAACAATCTGATTATAACCAGAGTAGCCATCTAACAAGCAATAATGACTATGTCCATATAATCGCTCCAGCATTTGGTCGATAAAAAAAAGGGGAAAGTGGTCCTTCCTTGTGACCTTGTTCAATTTTCTATAGTCAATACAAACACGCCAACTCGTGGTTACTCGGGTTGGATTAACTCATTGTTATCATTCTGGACTATAGTGATACCTGATTTCTTGGGAACAACCTGAACGGGGCTGGTCCACTTATTTTCTGAAATAGGGTATATAATACCCGCATCTAACAACTTTAGCACCTCAGTTCGAACTACTTCTTTCATGTTAGGGTTTAATCGACGTTGCATCTCCCTAGAAGGTTTGGTGTCTTCCTCTAAATGAATCTGATGCATACAAAAAATAGGACTTATACCCTTAATGTCTTCTAAGGTCCACCCTAAAGCTTCCATATTATCTTGAAGTACGGTCACTAGCATACTTTCTTGATCACTATCCACGTCGGATGCTACAATTACAGGTAAAGTCTCAGATGGATTTAAAATACATATTTCAGAGTATCTGGCAATGGATTGAGGTCCAACTTTGGAGGCTCTTCCAAAGAAGGAATTAAGGTAGAATTAGAAACTGGTAGTGGTTCGAACTTAGCTTTCCAACTATTAGTATCTAACACAGGGGTAGAATCTAACAGAGCATTCACTTGATCGATGGTGCTATCATCGTCAAAATCTAAGCCAAAATGGGATAGACAACTCTCTAATGGATCTTCGGATAAGATGTTTGGTAATGACTCCTGAACTAATGTCCCTATCATGTTCACCTCTTCGATGCACGTGTCATCTAGCTCATGGGGTTGCTTACTAAAGATAAATTCATGATACTAAAGTCATATTATCAAAGATAAATTCATGATACCATTTCGACAGTTAATGATCGCATTAGATGTAGCTAAAAACGGGCAACCTAAAATCACAGGTATCTGGTTCTATGGGTGAGGGACAGGTTGAGTATCTAGGATAACAAAATCCACTGGATAAATGAACTTGTCGACCTCAATAAGAACATCCTCTATAATACCACAAGGAATTTTCACAGAGCTATCAGCTAACTGAAGTGTTATCTGAGTAGGTTTTAATTCACCAAGTCCTTGCTAGAGGTACACATGGTACGGGAGTAAGTTCACACTGGCTCCTAAGTCAAGTAACGGTTTCTCAACAAGGTAGTTACCTATTTGCAGGAGATGGTAGGGGAACCTGGGTTTTTGTACTAAGGATTTGTGGTATTCTGAATAATCGAACTCACATGACTAGCTAAAAAGGCTTTATTCTGTACACTAAGCTTTCGCTTTCGCGTACAAAGATCCTTAAGGAACTTGGCATAAGTAGGAATCTGCCTAATTGCATCTAATAAAGGAATATTGATGTTGACTTGCTTAAAAATTTCCAATATATCATTAAAATTTGATTCCTTCTTTGTTGGTACTAGAAGTTGTGGAAATGGGGTTCTGGGCATAAGATCGGTCTTAGGGGGAACCGTATTGGAATCCTTAGAGACTTTATCAGTTACTGGCTCAGAAGGGTGATGATTATTCATAGCTTAAATGATGTTTACAAAGGAGAAAATTCTATCACAGAGAATCTGCGGCATTATAAGCGTTGCAGAAGCTACTGTTACAGAGAAATGATAAACTCAATTGTCATAGAAACGAGAAAAGGTGAGTGAAAAACACAATGGTCTTAGCTGTTGCTTCTTTTTCTTCTTCTCTTCCTCAGTCTGACTTACAGCAATGGCGGATTTTTTCTAGATTTTTTTTTCTTTGTTTTTGAGCCTCTCCCCAACTCTCGATAACCCTCTGTCTTCAACCTTCCACTAGTGGAGAATGGAAAAGAAAGCACCGACTGAACAGATTCTAAAATAGAGTGAAAGAACGGATTCCATCTTACCTACAGTCAGTTCTAGTTTTGTCGTTCTATTCCAAATAGGTCGGATGCTGTCTGCGCTTACCTTTTTTAAATTAGAACAGACTTTATCCATTCTACAGTAGCTCGGTTAGAGTCCGACTTATATTTTGATTTTATTTTATGAAAAAATAGGAAGTGATTTAGCTGAATCCAAACAAAACTGAAATTGAAATTGAAATTAAAGAATATTATATGAAATTTTACAACTACAATCGCTCAAGTTTCAATTCTGAACTTTTTCTATAAAAATCTGGCTGAAATAGAAGTCTGATCAACAACATTTACATAGTCAAAAGAGAAGACGTAATGTACGTAAGCTGGCTGGAACAACATACCGTCATGATTGCCATATCATCCATTTGAGCTTCAGCTGGTCTACTTGCCATCATGTTCCCTAGAGCATCCCTCATAGATATTCTCATTGCTGCTTCAATTTCTTTAGAAGACTCCAGTGCTGTCGCGTTTGCAGCAGCAACTACTGTTGCAACTGTTCCCAATTGTGCAGAACCATTCCCGCTTAAGGAATTCACAATTTCTTTATGGGCTTTAAGTACCAGCTGGGTTGCTCTGAGGGTAGAACAAGAAGAGAAATGAATGTAAAATGAGTTGCAATTGTATAGACACTCGATTTTATACAAGTAATCTTAACTCATATGAGTATGACATTGAAAAGAAAACGTCTGGATCGCTACACGTCCTAATTCAGTTTTATTTTCATCCACGATCAGTTTCTAAAGGATACTTTAACAGATAAACCTAATTCATGATTTACTTCTCACTCAAAAACAAAATCCCTTAAAGAAAAGAAAACAGGACACACTCGGGCATCATCTATTAGCTTCAGCTTCCAATTCTAGTAGTGGAGCAATAAACTTATGAACTACAAACATTTCTTTCGCAATTTAATTATGTGCATTTTGAAAAAATGCAAGAAAGGGGAGAAAATGCTGCTCACCTTCACAGTCCAGTTCTTGTCAACCAACAGATTCGATGACTTCAAATCACGATGAACAATTGGTGGGTTCCAATGATGAAGATAATTCATACCTCGTGCCTACAGAAGAGTTGAAACATGCCAATAAATTGCATAACCAACTTTCTATCAATTTAATTCATACGAATAGTAAACTTCTTATAAAAGTTATGTCCAGGAAGAGTACTCACAACATCTAAAGCCATGTTGACACACCGCTTCCAATCCAATGAAACAAAGTTATGCTGAAGTAACTGAAACAGACTTCCACTGCAAATCAAAGATAATTAATTTAGAGAAATAAATTAAACAAGAATAACGGCAAACTTCTTCAGAAGTAGATAGCACTAATCCATGAAATGAATATAGTCAATGAGTTATTCTTCCATGACATTGACATGGTTTAAGAATTAGAGTGCAATGAATGTAGTAAAAACGGCCATGTAGCTTTCCATAGTATAGCTGTGGACAGAGAGTGATAAATGAACTAGCATTCTGACAAATTTCGTACAAGATAGTATAACTTAGCTTGAGATGAAACCTACCTCTTCTCTGAAGCAACTTAATAAGTCATCCAGTTCTCAAATTTGAGGAGTACCTTCATCACGACACCCTTTAGGAAAGTAAAAATGATAGCATGTTAACAAGACAAAAATGAATATCTCAAAACCTTCTTAGTAGTGCTTGTCAGGGTCTAGTGGTAAGAATGAAAAACACTGAAGCCGACTCCTATATAACAACTTCCTATAATAGGAAAACAAACAAGATAAGTCATGATCCACTCGAACAGGACAGGGGTAAATTTTTTTGTCAACACTAGTATTTACTGGTATAAACATGGAACAAGGTACACTGTGATGGAAACAGAAAGTTTTAAGGTAAGGTTTTTCCATGTCTAATCCCCTTCAACCTAATCAAGTCTCAAGATGAATAATAATGATTAAAAATTAACGAAAGATAACACAATGAAACCACAACGGTAACAAATGGTGATATTGTGAGACATATACATGCTAAATTTAAGCCCATTTGCAAGATGCAGACTACGATCAACAGTTTAAGGGTTTTCAGAAGAAAAAGTAATCATACCAAGCCACGCCATAGGCCATGATACACGGTTGCATATGAACCTGGAATCCATAACAAAAACTAAATACCAGAAGGAGAAAATGCATAATGGAGAAGGCGTTAAGTAAGACAAGAGGAGAAATATCAGTCATCAACATGTTTAGTACCCTGCCCTATTTGTTCACCACAGGAAAAGTCTTCCCACGAGATATCATAATTCAAAGAGTCAGAAACAAAACACAATAAGCAAAAAAAAAACATAATTCAAAGGGTCTAAGATCATCCATCTCTCATTCCATTTTCTCAACTGTTCAGTACAATAAGCAAAAAGAATGCCTAACACTTTACCATAAATATAATCAGTTAAGCATTTGTATATACAAATTGATCAAAGGCAAGAGTTACTTACAATTTCTAGCCTCATTGACAATGTGCTGAGCTTCTTGTTCTGCAACTAGGAGTTGTTGAATTCCACCTTGACGGTTTGATTCCATACTTTCTTAGAAACCTACAACAAAAATTAAGCAAAAAGGATTAAGAATAGCCAGAGAGATAGAGACAAACAAAGCAACACTACTTTAGCAACTATCAAAATTCTACAACTCTTGATTAATTCCAATCCCGATAAGAGTAAAATACAAAACCCAGGTATTCCATAGCACATGCACTCAAAAGCACAGACAGAAAAAGAAGAAAACAAACAAAGACTAATAAACCTGTAGCTGACGAGAATCAGGTATTCCATGGCACATGCACTCATTTACGGAAGTGCATACACTTTTCGGAAATCCCCCATAACCAAGAGGTGAAGGATAAGCACGAGCATCAATGATCATTTGGTGTACAGACAGTTTATACTGTCTTCTTTTGAACAAAATCCAGACTTTTTAAGAAAATTGAGGTTTTTAATCAAACCCTAACACATAATGAGATAATTTCAAAACTTACGTTTTAGATGGAATATGGTATGATTGTCTGTAATGATACAGCAAAACGGGTCTTGAGATTGGTGTATATGAAGACTGTGTGATTTGTTGATTCAAGGGTAGATCTTTTTTTCACCAAAGGAAGTTCAACTATCACTGCAAACATCAAAAAACCACCAAAAAAACCCCATCAAGATTCATATCAAACCCCATTTCATAACTATCCTAAAGGGCTAAACCCACATACAATTTATCAAACAAACAATCGAAAAAACCTAAGAAATTCAACAACTAAAAAAATAACTCGAAAACTCAGAACCCTAGACTTCGTAGCTGCATTTACTGTGGATTCCATTAACTGAATCACCCAAAACAAAACAAAAAATCCAGATATCAAAAAATTCATAAACTCAACTTCTAGAAAAAAAAATTGATCGGCAACTCAACTACTAGAATTTGATTGTAATCTATTGTGTAGATCATGAAGAGATTAGTTTGCTAGAGATTATTTAGGAGAAAATCAAATTTCTAGGGTTTCAAACAAAATTTGGGTTATTGAAAGAGTGATTTTGATTTCTGAAAGATGCGTTTTGATTTAAGAGATGGGGTTTAGAATAAATAACTTTTGATTTCTGAAAAACTGGGTTGGTTTAGAGATCTAGATTTAGAAAAGAGCAGAAGAAAAGGAGAAGGGTAAAATGAGATTTCTAAACTTCATACGCAATCTTTGAAAAGAGAGAGGTTCAATTACCATGTAGATGTTTTCAAATGACCTTCATGGATTGATATAATTTCTCCAGATCCATAAGCCTCTGATTGATTTCTAAACTTCATATGCAATCTTTGAAATTCCTAAAACAATAAACAGAAAGTCAAATTCAGAAATAACCTAAGATCAGAAATAAAACCATCATCATAACTTAAGCTCGAGATTTTTTATATTCTACACCTGTTGAAGTCGATACTCGAAATTTGCAGCAAAGAATAGAAACAAAGTATTGATAGTGGAAACCTAGGTTTCTTTTTTCTTTTTTACAGAGAAGAAAAATTAAACCCTTGTTTTCTAATGAGGTGGAGGAAGAGGCAAAGATTAGGATGAGAGAACTTTTATCTGAGAGAATTTGTTGTTTGAGAGAAATGAGTTTATCTGCTCGAAAATGAAAAGAGAGTGTTGGAGTACTTTAGGATTCTTTTGGGGAGAAATTTCGCTCATATATTTTCTTCCCAACAATTTTAATTTTTATCCTACAGAAAAGCTATGATTTTATCGAAGCTTTAGTTTTTCGGTGTTTTTCCTTAGAAAAGGTCGGAATCTATCGAGCCAAGACAGTTCTTTCATAAATGGCATAATCCATTCTAAGAAGCCGTTCTCCACTAGTGTTCACTATATATACCACAACAACTTAAATTTGGCTGCAATTAATCAAAAATATTCTTATTAACTTGAGAATAATCTTCTTCCAAAACACGAGAATTATTTTCTATTTTATCTCCTTCACGCATTTACTGGTGTTGACACATTCCAAACACGTTAAGTTATCATCCCAGAAGTAGTTAAGCAAGCGGCAACCACACGTAACTTCCCAAAATATCAATCAAAATCCCGAAATATCCTCACATAAATACACTTGCTCTGTTGTGAATAAACTTCATTTTTTTTATGATTCGAAAACACCTACCACCCCTGTTTCGTTGTAACACGTTGGTATCAAACCAAATCAACCAAAAACTCCGACTAAAACTCTCCCAAAACCAATCCAGAAATGTTCGCAGTTTGAAGAAATCTTTTCCCGCCAAAATTTAGTTCAAAGGTGAAGAATAAAGGGTGATCCGAATCCAAAACATGGGTGCCTTTAGCAGTTGGGGGTGCCCTTATCCAAATGAGGGTTGCCTTTAGTAATTTTTTGTGCGCCTTTATAACTTTTTGAGCCGATTATTCCAAAATTTATTTCCCAAAAACACCTACGCATACATAAAAACACAATATAGTACAAAATTGAGTTCAAACACTATAAGAATTGGGAACAAATTAGACACATAAATGTGTCTATCATAGACTTATCGTAAACATAAAATTATTCTTTAAAATTCTTTCGAAAATATTCCTGATTGTAAAAATCTTAAGATTTTGAAGACTAACAACTATAAGCAAGGATTTTGAAGATTCACAACTTTAAGTAAACATCTTCTTGAAAGTAATCTTATATACCCTTATAAAATTCAAAGTTTTGAAACCTTTAAACAATGTTAAACCGGGTCTATGATTTTTTTATTTAAAAACCTCGAGTTTTATGAGTTTCTTTTTTTTAAATTACTGCTTTTCTAGATATTTGCTCTTAGAAACTCAGATCTAAAATTTCCTTTCTAAAACAACCAAGATCTAACTCTCATTTACTTAAATAAAGCTACCAAGACTCTATATCCAAATTTTTCTCTAAAGAACGTAGTATTAAAGTAAGATAATTAAATCCTTAATGATGTCTGAAACCCCTCCCCGTTTCTAGCGCCAAAATATAGTTGCAGGAAATCCTACAACACATTTAAACATTTACCTTAAACTACTCTCAATAGTCTCAGTCCGAATTTATGGTCTGCATTCATACAATTAGTAAGTAAAATGATGAACACAAAGGATTTTACGTGGTACGGTGTTAAAACCTACAGTGGTTCGGTGTTAAAACCTACATCCACGGGAGTGATTTCACTATGATATGAAGAAGGTTACAAATTCTCAGTCTCAGTACAATATTACTCTCTCTCTAAGCCTTCCCCAGAATGTTCAACCTCCTTTACATTGCTTTTACTCGTATTTATAGACAAATAATGATAATGGATGACAACTCACTTTGCTTCACAAGTATCTTTGTAGGTAACTTCTTCGCTAAAGCTTTCTTGGAGGAGAATCCATCTTCGTTGGAGCTTTGCTTTGGTGAGACGCTCGCCAATAATCTTTGCTATAATTGTCACTTCCTCTCTGTTCTCCGTCCAATGGTGTCTCTCCACCTGTCCCGACAACTAACAAACTGTTGATATGACTGCTTTGTTCGCGTATTAAATGTCCAACTACCCAATTCAAACTTGACCGTTGTTCTATAGTTAGTGCTTTCCACGTGTCATAATTTCAGGAGGCAGACAGAGATCTCTAAGTTGGCTGATGACTTCAATAATTGGCTTGAATTCGTCTCATCCGTGTTTGTTCCTTGAGATGTGAACACGTGGCGAAATGATTTTTTGTCCCCACAAGTACAATGCCTATTGGACCTGTAGAGCTAAAACATTACACATGACATCTTTCTTGCTACTAATATGCATTATGGATCAAAATGGTGTTACTTCTTTGTTGGTAAAGAAGAGGCCGGAAGGTCCATTGTCAGGTACAAGAGCCAATTTTATAACTCTTTCTGCACCTTCTGTAGTTGTGAGAACTCCAGAATTATAGCAAATATCTGTCTTGACCCAACCAGGAGATACACAATTTATGCGAAAAGTTGGAAATTCCCTTGCTAATATCCTTGTATATGCATTCAAACATAATTTTGAGATAGTATACGCAGGTAGATATGCCGGCCATCCTTGAGTTTCTACACAATCCTCCTTGAAATCCTTAAGAAACATATTCACTGTCTCATCTAGACTTTCTTCCTTTAAGCCATCCCCGTCATTAAGTATCTCCAAAGCCTTTTCATTAGAGATAAACTAAAATCAAAACAAGTGAATACATTTGGTTAGATTATATAAAAGAATGAGAACACAAATTCCACAAAAATATTAGCACTTGGGTCTTATCCATATGAGTCCACAAGATAGTGTACACAAGGTGTAAGAACATGGGGTTGCAGTACATACCTTCAGTTTTCCTATGGCGGAGGAAACATTAACAATTCTTGGCGATTCAGAGAGTTGAAGTAAAGGAATAAGTGCTTTAGTCACTAATTTGACACCATAATAATTTGTTTGCTGACATTCTTCTGCTACTTCATAAGTCTCCGTTATCACTTGTTTCAAATTTGGTTTCTCTTTGTTCCGGTCCATCTGGAACAGTGAGACAGTAATCATTTCATCTAACCAGATATGTTGCCATAATCTCACTTAAAATTTAATAATAAAAGAATAAGCAAGTCTGGTCGTTATTGCCTTATGCCATTGTTTGGGAGTCATGGAAGGAGCGTAATCACAGGTTACATGGAGCCATGAAAAATAGTGCGGCGGAAGTGGTTATTATGCTTATCAGGAATTCTTTAGGTTGGTATTTTTGAGCACATTCCGATGGCACGGATTTTTTTCAACTGGGAGGGTGTTAAAACCATTTCTATCTATCGAAGTAACTTGAGATCTTGCTGTTCATTCTAAGAGGTTTGTAAATATGTTTCTTTCAATATTACCTTCTCTTATTCAAAAAAAATAAAATTTAAAAAATTAATCAAAACTAGATATTTACCTCAACAGCTTGCAACAGTGTTTTAAAACTAGCAGCATCAGTTATAGCTCCAAGAATTCCGGCATTATTCACCTTATTTCAGGTATCCAAAACTAGAGTTTAAATAGAAATCCAAATTAAAGCACAAACAAGAGTTTAAGTGCCAATTCAGGCTAAAGCACAAATTAGGTTATTGGATTAGTCTTACCAAGATATCAAGCTTTCCAAAATGAGTTTTAATGAATTCAGCCAAGGATGCGACAGAAGTTAGATTCATGACATCTAATTGATGAAAAGTAACATTTGGGAGTCTAGATTTGTTCAGATTTTCAACAGCTTCAAGACCCTTGTTTCTATCTCTAGATGTCAATACAACAAAGATTCCATTAGAAGCTAATTGCCTACAAATCTCTAATCCAATCCCCTTATTAGCGCCTGTAACTACTGCACACCTGAAAAAGGAAGAGAAAATGAAAAAAGGAAGACTAAATGAAAAGTGGGTAATTTACACTTGATGTTCTCCCATGAAAGAACTGATCACTTGCTAAAAGTACGAAATTACCTCTTTATTTAAGAATTAAGGAGTGTTTCTGCCATGTTTTATCTATGAGCTCTTGG
Source organism: Papaver californicum (assembly GCA_023531435.1). Classification (NCBI taxonomy): domain Eukaryota; kingdom Viridiplantae; phylum Streptophyta; class Magnoliopsida; order Ranunculales; family Papaveraceae; genus Papaver; species Papaver californicum. The sequence goes on from JAJJMC010010218.1 coordinate 1,704,380, forward strand.
AAGATGCTTTGTACTTAGCTTAATCTAACACACTACTGCCATTAGGTAAAGAAGGTCTTCTCCATGTAAAGTTTGGGGATTGAGAGACTAAAAAGAAATCATTTTTATTCTCATCTAGTTGCTTTCAATGATTTTGATATTCCTGAAATTTATTTTTGTTTGCTAGTGTTCGAGTCTTTGGACAAGATTCTTTATTAAGTTGTCAATTAGCACCGATGTCTATGATTAAGAGCGCTATTTAATGGGTGCATTTATAAGAGGCAAAAGTCGGGCAAGGGCATCTCTGTTGGCCCACGAGACTGATTTTGGGCCCTGACACATTTTGGGACATCAATCAAAGTCTGCCAGGTTACACATTTGGTCGACAATTTTGCTTGACACCCCCAAAATTCTCCAACACTGTCTTCCCCCAATGGGCGGTAGTAATTAGGGGTGAGCTTTTGATCTAGAATCCGTGGATTTAATCCGGTCTGATCGTATTTTTATGGATAAGTGTCTGGACCGTTTACTAATGTGTTAGATGTGTATTGATTTTTTAAAATCCGACGGATTACGGATTGGATCCGGATCCAATCTTGAAAATTCACTAGACATCCAGACCCGTTAGATTAAGGACATTTATGTAATTTTTAAAAAATATAGGGATAGTTTAGGAATTTTTTGAATCTGCTTATAGATTTTAGTTAGTTTTCTGAAACTTTTGTATAGGTTGAAGATGGTCGTAGCTGTAAAAACCTGTTTTTTAGGAGTGCTTCGTATGGTAACATGGGAACTTTTGTATATGATAAATTTGGGTGTTGTCTATGACATTTATATATATGATGTGTAGGTTTAATAAGAAGTCATTTTTGTTGACTTTATTTCTCTATTATAAATTTTAATTATATAACAAATTTATTGGATCATCCGCATCCAATCCGTTCATCCGTGTGTTCATTGGATGTAAATCCATTAGATCCTGGATTGGATGCAGATACCAAATTTAAAATCTGTAATGAATTGAATTGGATACGGATGAAACGAACATCAACCCGTGCCGACCCTAGTAATAATATATGATCCACCGCCATTGATTCAGCAAATGCCCACACCCCTTGAGGGCGGTCCAAGAGGCTCATTTAAACTTACTGGCTTGGTAGTAAAATAAATAGATCAATAAAAGGTACTAACCGATGATATGATTCAATTGATGTGGTTTTCCAATTTTAACACCAATTCTTTTTACGTAGACCAAATAAATATTAATTAGGTGCTAAATTTTTGAAAAATATATTTTCATTAATGACCATTGCATTCCCATAAGAAATAAACACATTTCACCATATATATGTCAATCCTTCTGGTTTTAATTTCAACAGTTAATTACCGACGGTTATAACCGATTATTACTGTGACTCATATTACTAATATAAGTGCATCAACATATACTCCGGTAGAGTACAAATTGTACAATACTTGTTGGATTCATAGAGCTACAACATTAGACCTGCCATCTTTCTTGCTGCTAATTTGCATGGATCAAAATGGTGATACTTCTCCATTGTTAAAGTAGAGGCCCGAAGGTCCATCGTCAGGTACAAGAGCTAATTTTACAACTCTTTCTGCACCTTCTGTAGTAGTTAAAATTCCAGAATTGTAGGAAATATCTGAGTTGACAGAACCCGGAGATACACAATTTATACGAAAAGTTGGAAATTCTCTTGCTAATATCCTTGTATAAGCATTCAAACATACTTTTGAAATTGTATATGCTGGTATATGTGCAGGCCATCCTTTTAATTCTAATATATCCTCCTTGAAATCCTTAAGAAACATATTCACTACCTCATCTACTCTCTCTTCTTTTAAGCCATCGCCATCACTAAGCATTTCCAAAGCCTTTTCCTTGGAGATATTCTAAAATCAATACAAGTGAAAAAAAATTTGGTGAGGATTATAAATAACAAAAGCGTAAATCTCAGACAAGTATTAGCACTTGGGTCTTAACGATAAATAGTGTACACAAGGTGTAAGAATATTACCTTCAGCATTCCCATTCTGGAGGAAACATTAACAATTCTGGGTGAATCAGAGAGTTGAAGCAAAGGAATAAGTGCTTGAGTCACTGATTTGACACCATAATAATTTGTTTGCAGACATTCTTCTGCTAATTCATAAGTCTCTGTTATCACTTGTTTTAAATTTGGTCTCTCTTTATTCAGGTCCCCCTGGAACAATGAGATAGTAATCATTTTATCTTACCAATTATGTTGCCGTAATCTCACTAATATGTCATCTGTTAGATATTTACCTCAATAAGAGCTTGCAACAGTGCCGTAAAACCAGCAGCATCAGTTATAGCTCCAAGAATTCCAGCATTATTCACCTTTCAAATATTTAAAACCAGAGTTTAGATAGAAATTCGGATCAAAGCATAATATTGTTTACCTTTATTTTATACGTATAAGTCTATGACATTAGAGTAGTCAAGTTCTGGTAGAACGAAACAACGTTATCAGTTTAACCCTTAAGTGATTGGATTACTCTTACCAAGATATCAAGCTTTCCGAAATGGGTTTTAATGAATTCAGCCAAGGATGAGACAGTAGTTTGATTCATGACATCTAGTTGATGAAAGATAACATTTGAGAGTCCAGATTTTATTAGACTTTCAACAGCTGCAACGCCTTTGTTTTTGTCTCTAGATGTTAATACAACTAAGATTCCATTAGAAGCTAATTGCCTACAAATCTCCAAACCAATCCCCTTATTGCCTCCTGTGACTACTGCGCACCTAAAAAAAAAAAAAAAAAATTGGGAAATACCATTATTTTGACTTCATGTTCTTCCATGAAAGAACTGAATTCTATAAACATCACCCTATCGAAACAGTTATTAGAAAAGTAAGTAATCCATCCGTTTAGCCACTAGCCAGTTACCACGTACCTTTTGATTGGGATGTCCAAATCAGCAATATAATGCAATGGAGAATTGATAAATTCCTGTAAAAATTAACCACAAACGGTAAGAAACGTATGGAACCCATTAAGCGGTTTGTCTAGAATTCTTCCCCCAGGATTTGGATGGGTGGTTTTTGGGACCCACTCTTCGCGCGCCATGGCTTTGTTATGGATTGCTACACATCTGTAACACTCTATATACAAGGCTTTGCTATCTAGTTAACTGTAATGACACCTGCCGCTATAATAGTTGTTTTTTTCTACTCTAGCAGTAAAACCACAATGTAGCCACTATAGTGTCTGCACTTGGTATCCAAGAAAATACCGTGACTAGTTACAAAATTGTAAAAAATTCACAAAGTTTTCTCAAACTCCTTTCTTGCATTTTTCATGAACCGAAGCATCTTTGGATAACTTTGTATAGCAGAATGGTTTTTCAAATGACATAAAAATTAGTAAAAAGGCGATGAGATTATACTGCTAGAGATGTGTGCATATATATAAATTCCCCCCTCCATCTTTAATGCACGCAAATAAAATGAAAAAAAGCTAACCATTTTAATGTAGTTTTGTTAACCAAACGAAACAGGGACTAAAATGTTTAACAAAATAGGGATCGAAACTTATTAATGTGAGGACGTCGGAATAATAAATAATATTTATATAGACATAAATAAAAATATATTAGAAATTATTTATATATAAAAATAAATATAAATATTTAAAATTTTTATGTCTTTCTAACTATACGAATTTTTATAAGTTTTATATATTTGGAAAAATAAATAAATTATCTGTGACAAAAACTTAAATAATAATATTAAAGTTTAACTTTTTAATATATTTATGTTTCTCTAAAAATTAAACATAATTTGAAGTTAAATTTAAAGAAACTACATTTTTTTTTACGAAAAAAACTCGATTTAGTTTCGGGTGATAATTACTCATTACCGACGTACAACGTATATGCCCACTACTCTCTATGATACGGAGTATATACCTTTTTGGAAGCCTTATAGAGTATATACCTTTTTGGAAGCCGTAAGTGTTCCATCAACATCAAACAAAGCAATCAAACCTGGTCTCCTTACAGCCATTGTCAAACAAAATTTTCTGCAATTCAAAATTGACTTCAATTCTTACGACTCTATCAAACCATGAATTGTAAGAAAAGATTCAGTCTTAGTAAGAAAATTAAGATTTGTTTGGTACCTGAATTGGAATTTGATTTCAAAAATTCAAAGACAGAAAACTTTTTTTTTTATTTTGGTTAAGATAGGGAACTTGGTCCTTGGTTGCGGTGATTACTGGCAAGTCTTATAGAGTGGGAAACCGAGGAGTCTTGCGCAGTCAACTGGACTTACTATTTCATTAATTTAATTTAATTTAATTTATTTTATTTTGAAGTATAAGCAGTTAATTGGACTTATTATTTTATTCATTTGATTTATTTTATTTTATTTTAAAGTATAAGCAGTCAACTGGACTTACTATTTTATTCATTTTATATTCTCCTCACTTAAAGCCCGAGTCTTTTGCAGCGCATTTTAAAAGAGAGTATTTGAATCTTTTTCTTTTCCCTGCTTATTTTCCTTGCATCTTCATTATCTGAATTCATTTGAAAATTGTTAATCAAAGAAATAGGTAGTGCTTTGTTTGCGGTGGATTTGTTATAAAGCATTTTAAATCATTTAGCTTCCATACAAATCAAGCAGCAGACAAACTAGCTAATCATATAGCATATAGAAGCCAGCAATGTAATTGTATAAAATCTAACTACCCATACCTAATTATTTATTCACAAGAGATATAGTGGTTCGACATGATTATCTACGTCCACTGAGGTAAATGATTGATATTATTTGGAAGAGATTGTAGTTATAAAGGAACAAACTCAACCTCACCAAAAACACTTAAATTACTCTTTCAAACTTGTTACCGCTTTCTCTCCAAAAAATATCACCTGCCTTTTCTCTTGACTTAGTTTAGTATTTATAGACAAAGATATCATACAACCAAATTTCAGTGTTGGATACTTGTATCTGAGTTGTTGTTGTTTGTTCGGGAGCATGTCCAGAATCTCTTTGATGTCATGCCCCAAGTCTTCTCTGGTTCTCTCGATATGCTGGCCTTCATCTTCAACTTGCTCTGGACACGACCCGAGATGATGGTGATAGACACATTTTTGTGTCTAAATTACACTCGATTATCTATTTTGATAGTGCTTGTTTTTGTACTTATTATGGCTTTTTATGTCTTTGTAGGTATTTTTCTGAAATAAACATTTGCGGAAAAATCGGCTCAAAAAGTGATAAAGGCACCCACACTTTGGATTGGGGGCACCCTTTTCATTTCAAATATTCGAAAATGGCGGGAAACTATTTCTTCACGTGAGAGGCTTCGGTGATGATTCTGAACCGAGTTTTATGGAGTTTTAACGTGTTCTTTCTATCCAAATTGATCAAACACTCAAGGGATAACACAACACACGTCAACAAAAAGTTTTATCCGGAGAAAATTGCGTGGAAAAATCGAATCCGGATGGGAAAAGGAGCTCTTCCCTGTTTCGGTTTCACACGGGATTTCAAGTTGATTTGGTTTTGTTTTTTTGGTTCCTTATCGGTTCTCTAGGGTTTTTAGGGTTCACTAATACTATATATAGCCAAGAAAAACGAGAAACAAGACATCGAAAGCCACCGTAAAAAAAACAGGAAGAAAAGAAAAGAATTCTGCTGCTGTTGCTGCTGCGAAGAGAAGAACATGAAGAACATACATCAGAGAAGAACCGTCGCTGATAGTGTCGCTGATACTGTCGTTTCAGCTGCTTCAGCCGTTCTTTCCCCGCTACACACGCGATCCGTCTTTCTTTCCTGTTACCTTTTTCTCTCCTGTAACACTACGAACCATTCACTGTAACGCTTTTAAGCGTCTCAAAACTTCGGTGTTACTTCTTTTTAACCATTGTAAGCACTTTTCGAGCAATGAAACTATATTTTGAGTGCGTTTCCATTACAATGAGCTAATCACCATCACTGGGGTGACGGAGGAAGCCTTTCTTCCAATAATTAAGTGGTATGTCTATTTTATCTATATTTTCTTTATAATTCTTTTATTATTAATTGCTTGATTAAAATTGAAAAAATGATTTTTCTTAAATAGTTGTGTTCTCTTTTGATGAGTCATGCTGGGTTGACTGCTTTTGATGTTTCATGCTTACGATTTACAATTGTTCTTTTAAAAACCTATCTTTGGCATATTTAGATTAAATTGAAAATAAGAATTGTTAGATGTTATCACTGAAGTATTGGTGAATGGTGGAATCTTAAGCCCTAGTTTTCTTTCATCTATTTTAAATTAAATCAGTTTAATCTTATTTATTTTTAGCTATTAAAATTTAGGTCTAGAAATCAACCTTCACAAGTCTGAGAATCGAACCCTTTTTACCACTATATCAAAATCACATCAATTTTTGGCGCCGCTGCCGGGGACTTGTTTTTAGGTTTAGAGTTTTAGATTTATTTTTAGGTTTTATTATTTTACTTTGTTCTATTTTACGTTTCTTTTTATATTTCTGTTTTTTGCTACAGGTTGAATTTTGGATTGAAAAGAAAAAGCTAAAGACTTGGAGTTAAAAGTTAAAGCTTAAAGAACGAAAAAGAAGACGAAGATTTTTCTTAATTATATTTTATTTTATTTAGATTTTATTTGTTTTCTTTTAGAAAAGTGTATTAGGATTTTTATTATTTCTGTAATTTTTCTTTTATTTTTTGGACACTTTTTGGACATTTATTTTGGACTTTGGACATTTTATTATTTTTAAACCCTACAGAAGGGTATTATTTGATATAAACTTCTCTAGGGAAGGACGACAATTACGATATTGTCTCGGCCCCTCGGGTTTGCACACGACACAGGAGTCGGTGGCCCGAGTCGACTACAACCGATTCATCCCCCGTCTGGTACGGGAGGTAAGACTCGATCAATACATTAATCCCCTGCAAGTGGGTTTACTGTATTCCTTCGTATGCATATATGTCGAGGAATTGAAAACGGACTTACTTTTCTAGTAAATGGAAAGAACTGGCCATACAAATAAGGACTCGGATTTCATCACCGTTTCTTTCTTGCCCGCTTTAGGAACACGTTACCAAACGCGAACATAAAACCTTAAAATTTTGACTAGAAAGAGACTGATAGGGTAACGAGCTTATAGGAAACTCGTTCAAAAGGACTATATTGGTTACCTTGTTAGCCGAACTCGAAGTTCAAGAAGATTATTTTAAGTTGATTAGAGCCGCCTTGTAACCCAAGGAAAAGTTCCAAAGAGACAGGGTTATCAAAGCTCCTTAGAGCTTTTCCTATTTCTCTTTGACTTAATCTAATTCGGATCGTTCTAAGAGGTTTGCTAAAATTGTAACTAGTTGCCTTTTGAAAGAACAGAAGCTTGTCTAGAATAAGTGGAGCCATCATGCTTTTTGTTTGCTAGATTCAATAGGTTTGATTTGGTAGAGTCGGCCTTGTTTGTGAATGTTTAGAAACCCATTCATGTTGGGATTTATTTTCTTAGACTTTTTTAATTAGGAATTTTTATTTTTTTTTAGAAAATGTCGAACTGGTATTATGAGGACCAATACAATGAATATCCGACTGAATTTCAAAATAGACATTATCCATATTATCAACATTGTGTGGATAGTAATCGGGATCACCACCAACCTTTTGGAGGATATTACTCATACCAAGGTGATCCCAATTACTATTCGTACATACACCCGTCTTATGAACATGAAAGTGAGCAAAATTCTAGTTCTTTGTCTTGGAGGGATGCCCTAAAAAAATGCAATCTAGTACTCCACATGATGATTTGAGTTCGTTATCTTGAAGGGATGCCCTAAAGCAGATGCAATCTAGTACTCCCCATGAACCTAGTATGCCTCTAGAAGAATCACATGAGCAGTTGCAAACTAGTACCCCTTATGATCCATTTGATTTTCTAAAAGAATCCATCAGGGAGTTGACTGAGAGTACAAAAAGGTTAGGTTTAAGTGTTAATGAAATGTCTGCAAATAATAATATTGCTCAAAATGATCTTAATTGCCAATATAGTGCTACCCTTGATAATTAATCACCTAGTCAAGAGGACGAGGATAGAATTGGTAACACTACTTATTTAGAAGAGGTTCAAACATCTTCATACTATTATGATGATGAGGATAGTGTTGATGAAGAACTTGAAATATACAGGCAGAGTGATCAGGAAATTGTCACTCCAATTATGCTTCATGATGATAGTATTATTTCTGGTTCAAATCCAAATAATTTTAATGATTATTGACCTATTCAAAAGGAAGAGGATTTGACCAGAGATACCACTGTTTTAGACGATGTAGAACTCTCTTGTTTTCAAACCGATAATGGTTTAGAGGAACGGGTTTATCCTGAGAATACTGTTTTAGAGTCCAACGATTTAAAAACAATAGTTGTAGATAACCAAGATAGACCCGTAGAGATTTTAAATATGAGTGAGGATGCACCACTTGATTATAACTTAGGAGAAGCAATTGACAATTTTCGAGAATCTGATGATCTAGAAATTAAGGGAATTGTGACTAGTCTATCTAGAGACACCCAAAATTCTAAGTTAGGGGGTGATTATCATTCTTCATGTGCTTTACCTTTGACTCTTTTAGAAGTCCCTCAATTGGGACTTGATGTTTGTGCCTCTACCATATTAAGAAATTATCTTCAAGAACTGTTTCCTGAACCTAATCATGTCCATAAAGAAGTTCAGTTGTTAGAAACCCATCCTCTGGTCGATGTGGTTTACCTAGGCCATAATACCAAGATTGACTTTGTTTTCCCACCAAAATATTTTCTTCCATATGTGGGAACGTTAGAATTTCAAATGTCTCAGTTATTAAGTTTTGAGACTATGCCTAATTACTTAAGAAAATTAGAATCGACACATTTGCTTAAGGATGACCGCCTTCATAGTAGTCAACTGTGTGGGTCAAATCTGATTGACTTTGAGGATCCACAATTATTCAGGTTATTATTACGTGCTTCTAAGTTCTTAGTTGAGTTTTTCCAGAGTTTACAACCTGATCCTGTTGATCCTGCCAATGAGGAAATCCAACCCATGAAAATATTTTATCTAGACCCTTTTATAGACCCTGAACCTGAACCACAGCTAGAAGTAGTTGTCTTAAACAGAAAACTAGATAAGGGTGTGCTCAGATTGTTCATTTTCTTGGCATGTTGTAGTTTTCTCTTTGTGATAGCATTATTTGATTCAGATGACCCGCAGTTGTTCCGACTATTGCTATATGATTTCATGAGGTGACTAATTCTTCCTTAGTCTGGCTGAAGACTTTAAACTTAGCACTTCTTGGGAGGTAACCCATGCTCATGAAACACGGTAATATCTTTCCTTAACTCTTTTCATTCGATTGGTAACAATTTCTCCTTGTTCATGCTTTTAATCATTCATCTTTAGAAACATTGAGGACACTGTTTGGTTTAAGTTTGGGGGTAAGGGAGACACTTTTTAGTTAAATAATACAGCTCTATAATTTAGAAGCTTGTGAACACTTCAGGGTGACACTAACCATTCTAGGTAGATAGAAACTTAGCTCTTTTTCTATAGGAATTGGTGTGCCCAGTGAATGGTTTATTCATAAAAGGACAAAGTTTAGGTGTTAGAAATAACATGATAGTTGTCACCACATCTCGGAGTCTATCTCGACCATATCACCTTCTGTTTTTATTTTTGCAATTTTTGTGTTTCTCTAAGTGATTTGGTGGGGCACCAGTATCGAATTGTTATCACCGCCAGGATGGAGTAGAGTGTTTGAGATTATTTAGACTACATTCTTAAAAAAAAAAACAGAAAAAATAATATTAAAAAAAAATCGAGTATTGACACTTTGATAGAAAAATGTGTGTGTTCTCCCTGTCTCCGTCGCCTAAGCAAGCGTGGAATGCAGGATCCATGGGAACTATCATGTAAGATGCTGATAAGAACCATGCGCTTGGATACAATTTGATCCAATCATGTTGTCAATACATTTATAGTTTTTTTATTTTCAATAAATCGATCGATGAGACCCTTGTATATACCAGTTGAATCGATATTAGTTAAGACCATGTATCTCAATCTATTAGGATTCATCCTGGCATTGACCTTCAGAAAGATATGGGAAACACCATTCACCTTAGTCAACACGTGCAACCTTCATATTTTCCATGTCCATCTTATAAATCTTTTCATGTGATTGAACTGTGATAGTTTCTGAGCCTTGTGGTTGAACGATTATCTGAGTAGAGCTTTGTTATCTTATATATGAATTTTAGTATGCTTGAGTAAACACTCGTATACAGCAACTGGACTCATATAGGGTAATGATTCCCATAGCCGAAGAATTGAGTAGGCCAACTAAATAGCTTGTTTAGTGTCTATCCTTAATCGCTCACGAGTCGCTAGCATCTGGAGTAAAGGTTTTGTGGGTATACCTCTTGTAAACCCTCACGAGACAGAACTCGTCCACTAGGGACACCTAGGGGTTTGACGACTTATTACATATGCTAAATGTAGTCGCGATTCCTACTGAGTTAGGATTTTATTTTACTAGATTTGCTCGAGGACTAGCAAATAGTAAGTTTGGGGGTATTTGATATACACATTTTTGTGTCTAAATTACACTCGATTATCTATTTTGATAGTATTCGTTTTTGTACTTATTATGGCTTTATATGTCTTTGTAGGTATTTTTCAGAAATAAACATTTGCGGAAAAATCGGCTCGAAAAGTGATAGAGGAACCCACACTTTGGATTGGGGGCACCCCTTTCATTTCAAATATTCGAAAATGGCGGGAAACTATTTCTTCACGTGAGAGGCTTCAGTGATGATTCTAAACCGAGTTTTATGGAGTTTTAACGTGTTCTTTCTATCCAAAATTGATCAAACACTCAAGGGATAACACAACACACGTCAACAAAGAGTTTTAGCCGGAGAAAATTGCGTGGAAAAATCGAATCCGGACGGGAAAAGGAGCTCTTCCCTTTTTCGGTTTCACATGGGATTTCAAGTTGATTTGGATTTTTTTTTTGGTTCCTTATCGTTTCTCTGGGGTTTTTAGGGTTCACTAATACTATATATATCCAAGAGAAACGAGAAACAAGACATCGAGAGCCACCATAAAAAAACCAGGAAGAGAAGAAAGAATTTTGCTGCTGCTGAGAAGAGAAGAACAGGAAGAACATGCAGCAGAGAAGAACCGTCGCTGACAGTGTTGGTGATACTGTCGTTTCAGCTGCTTCAGCCGTTCTTTCCCCGCTACACACACGATCCGTCTTTCTCTCCTGTAACACTACGAACCATTCACTGTAACGCTTTTAAGCGTCTCAAAACTTCTATGTTACTTCTTTTTAACCATTGTAAGCACTTTTCGAGCAATGAAACTATATTTTGAGTGTGTTTCCATTACAATGAGCTAATCACCATCACTGGGGTGACGGAGGAAGCCTTTCTTCCAATAATTAAGTGGTATGTCTATTTTATCTATAATTTCTTTACAATTCTTTTATTATTAATTGCTTGATTAAAATTGAAAAAATGGTTTTTCTTAAATAGTTGTGTTGTCTTTTGATGAGTCATGCTGGGTTGACTGCTTTTGATGTCTCATTCTTACGATTTAAAACTATTCTTTTAAAAACCTATCTTTGGCATATTTAGATTAAATTGAAAATAAGAATTGTTAATTGTTATCACTGAAGTATTGGTGAACGGTGGAATCTTAAGCCCTAGTTTTCTTTCATCTATTTTAAATTAAATATGTTTAATCTTATTTATGTCATGCCCCGAGTATTCTCTAGTTCTCTCGATATGCTGGTCTTCATCTTCAACTTGCTCTGGACACGACCCGAGATGATGGTGACTTTCTGTTCTTTCTTTGGTCACGATCCGAAGAGTGTACGTCGGTTCTCGCCAGGTGCATTAAATGCTTCTGATCACATCACGCGTGCTCTATAAACTCATTTAATGGTCTGTCTATTCTTTCAAACTTGGCCGTTGATTTTTTCTTCTACTTTCCACGCGTTCTAACTGCAGATTGATGTGGTAGATATATCTTTTACCGTGTATGACCAAGAAGACATTTCCAGTGTTTCGCTCTTATGTTAGTATCATAATCCCCTTATCTAGGATGTCTACACATGTCCTCATATATTTATCCACTATATTTTGCCTTTTTTTTCCATCTGGACCAGGGGTACGATGGGAAGAAAAGTTTCATCTTTCTTATAACCGCCTCCACGTCCTTTGGTAACCGCCACGTATTCCACCTTTTATTCTCTTTTCACCTTTTACCTTCAAGCGCCGGTTCTTTTTTCCCTCTACCTCTTTCTTTTAAATAAGAGAATAAACTAAATTCCATCATTTACTTCTTCTTCAACATTCTTTGCAAGTTCAACTTCTCATCTTCTTTGCCATTAAAGCTCCTATGAGATTCCTTCCTGACTCTCTTCCTTCATTATTTGCTAGATCACCACCGTTATTGTCGAAGTTGTTCCTTTACTTATTATCTCGGTTGTACTCATTATCAAAAATCATCACCAAGATCATCAGTCATCAACAAAAATCAAATGGCATATAAATCATCATCCAGTCCTCCTCGCTCATCCTCGAACAAAAAGTATGTATCCTTCTTTGATAAGATTTTTCATGTTCTTGATTCTTTATTTCCAGTCGTTGATCTTTATCTAAATAATCATGATAGACTTTCCCATGTTTTCCCTGATCATCCTATACATTTTGCTTATCCTGATTTTTCTGATTGTGAAACCTTTTTTTTTACTGTAGAAACCCTGAGAAGAAATCTACCCCTAGAACCGATGAGATGTCCGATGAACAATTTTTTCCCTATCTCAAGAAGCAGTATGCTCTTTAGGCTTATGATATATCATTGTTAGCTGGCCAACACGGTCAATTGGATCATATGCAGTACCTTGAGTTTCCCCATTCGGAGAATGCTACCATTATCACCAAGGGGCAACTCGACGCTGGACTCAGACTGCCTCTTTACAGTCCCTCTCGTCCATTTATGTACAATGTCTTGTCTCGCATCGAACCGTCCCATGACTTGGGACAATATAATGGTAACTGGTACTGATTTCTGGCTGAGTGGGAGAGACGGAGTAAGGGCAAGTGTACAAATTTTCCTCATTCTACTTACGATCCTGTTGGTGCCCATAAGTATATTGTTCAGAGCTTTCTGGATAATTATAAAGATTGCACTTCCTCCTTGGGTGCTTTATTTGGGTTGTATTTCAGGCCGGATCGCCATATTCCTCCTCTTAACAAGGTTGAAAAGCTGCTATTCGACAAGGACTCTGAGATGGGTCAGACGACCAACAGGCACTTGAGACATACCAGCAATCATATCTGGGATAGAAACCCGCTGGTTATCCGTGGAAATTTTATTTTTGGGAACCGTCCTCCTCCTGAGAGCTTTGCTGGTCATGCATCCTATGCACCTTGGGTGGTGAATACAGAAAAAGTATGTCTTTGATATCTACTCTTTCTTCTTGTTATCTAGTTTTGATTTGTTGATTTTTCTTGATTATTTTGTAGTTTTCTAAGTCGAGTCGGAAGAGGAGTGGAGCTGATCGAGGCGGGGATGAAGGTGTTATGGTAGCAAATACCACTTTTTAACCTATTAAGTACATGTACTTGCCCTATTTTTCCCCTTAATAGAATCTCACCCTATTTTCTTTATTTTATAAAGGGTGAGGTCCGTTGTGATTGAGGATGATGATGAGCCTGAAGGTGGTCTTATTCCGAGGAGTTCAAGAGGTGATAGAGGTATTGGAAATCAACTTGTTGCTGGTAGTGGTGATTATCAAGTTATTGGCGGTGATGTTGTTGTTGATGATGATTCTGTTAAAGGTGTTGATGGAGATGGTACAGTTAAATTTGTTGATGAGAAAGTTAACAATAATAAAGGAAAGGGTATTGTTATGCCTGGTGATGGTGAGAATGTTGATGGCAAAGATATTGGTGAGAGAATGGAGAATCTGAAGGGTGCTGGTTCTGGCACTAGCTTTATGAAAGAGGTTTTATTTAAACCTAGTATGTTGCCCCCAGATTCGCTGCTAATTAGTGGCATCCCTGAATCTCGTGAATCTCTGCCTAAACCGGATGAGTCTCTGAAACTCAATGTTGAAATAGTGCTTCCCGAAGGGGAGGACTATGACTTTTTAGTAGACAACGCTGACGATGGTGATGGAGAAGAAGATAATGAAGACAATAGATCAGTTGCTACTATTGTGGACCTTCCCACCCTTGAGGGTAAGAATATGATCTCAGGCTTGGAGGATCCTGTGGTGAATTCATTGGTTCTGGGGCCTACTGGATCATCTTCACTATCCTTCTCTGGAGATGCCTGTAATTCGATTGGGGTCCTCACTTCTTCATCTTTCGGGTTTCTCTCCCGTGCCGACATGCTCTCTGTTGCCCCGACTCTCCCTGCAGATGTGTTTTCTTCATTGCTTACTCTGGTGAGTTGTGTGACTTTCCCTTCCTTGTTAACTTTGTGGTTACTGCATGTTTGTTTAATATCTTTACTCTACTTGTTGTTGTAGACTCAAAACGTTCAACTTTGGAGTCAAGATGCGTAAGAAAGCACATGCAACAAGAACCATTTGCTGGAGGCTGAATTTCAGAATTTGCAGGGGAAGATTGTCGAGCAGCAAGGTAATTTCTTCTCCAAACTTTTTTCTTGTTGCCTCAGTAATATTTTAGCTATTAAAATCCTGAGTCGTGACTGTCACTGGTAGCCACCATCGAACGTCTTCAACTTGATTCCAGAGATGAGTATAGCAGACTCATAGGAGAAATCAAGGTTTTCAAAAGTAGCGTTCTTAATTTAAAGCAATAGATTAGCAATAAAGATGATAAGACAAATCGTCAAGAGTCAGAACTTGAACAGATTCGTGAGCTCTCCAACAATCTTCTTCTGCTAATTAACCAACTTGAGAGCAAGTGCAGGAATCTTGAAACTTTGAATCATGATCTTTATGCTGATCACGAGATGTTAATCCGGTAGAGGGAGAATGCCGAAGTTGTGTTGCGGAAGAACGAGGCTGTTGCAGCCCAACATGCTGAGACGAGTAGATGCTGCTCGAGAAGAGAGGGACAGTATCCAAGTTGCTTTAGATAGTCAAAAGGGTGTTTTTGCGAATCATATGAGGAAACGTCAATCATCTAAAAATGATGACTTGGCTTTGAAATTCAGTGAGCTTGATTCTTTTATTATCAAATCGGAGGAAACCCTTAGGGTTACCATTCAAACCTTAGAAGGTGTTTTTGGTTCTTAGGCTTACAATTTTATCCCTTGACGATGCTTCCCAAGCTTTATGCTGACTTTTCTTTTTGATTACTGCAGCGTCTCAGAGGAGGGTGGAGGCTCTGGAGAGGGAGGTAGAGTCCTTGAAGGCGTTTGAGGAAAAACTTAAGCGCTCCGAAGCATCTCTGGTTGTTGATGTGACGAACCTGAAGGAATTAGTATCTCGGGCCGGAACGGGCAAGAAGCAAGTTTTAGCTGACGCCAAGAAATCCTTTGAGGCGAAAGTTGGCGACTTTGTGCAGGAGAAAGTGAAGATCATCTTGAATAATTAAAAGTCCAAATCCCAGGCCAAACGTGTCGCTTATGCTTCTAAACCTCCCACCTCATGATATTTTTCTTGTTGTTTGTTATTTCTTACCTCGACCTTTTGTAAACAATTTCTCTTTTTGGGTGATGTGTCACCTTTTAAGACATCTCTTTATTGTGGTGTTGTTTCACCATTTTGGCCTCATTGGTTGAGGTTTTCTTCTACACTCTTCTTGTTCTTCTTGGTGCTTTAATTTCATTTTTTCCAGCTGTTATCTCTTTATCTCGCATGCTTCGTATCCACCATGATTCTGTCAAATTCACATAATTAACTTACTTACTGCATGTATTCGATATCCATAACATGGAAGATCATCGGGCCCAATGCCATGTCCTGATTTGGATATCCCATCATCACTAATCCCTAGTGATTGGATGTGTTAAGTCCACTAACTATCTTAGCCCATGGTCCAAATCACATTGGGGCTTACCAATTGCCTAATTCGAATAATCTGTTGTTACCTGGAGGGATCCCTCTCTCTTTCAATTGACCACCAAAGACAATCTTATGGGACCACCTATATTAGTCTCTGGGTGGCCCCTTTGATTCTAGACTCGTAGTCCAGAACCCTCAGGTCACCTCAGGGGAGAATCGTGTCTTGCCCCGAGTGCAAATGACCCATTTAAGTATCATGAGGTTACCATAATTAGTCTTTGGGTAACCTCTTCGTCTCTGAACCTACCAGATTCCTCAGATCACCTCAGGGGAGAATCGTGTCTTTCCCCGAGTACGAATGATCCATTGGGTATCATATTTTACCTCTTAAGGATAGTATTGCTTTAGATGCTTTATGTTCCATGGGTGCTCCATCTGCTTTCTATCGGGCTTAAGTATCTTGTAAGCGCCTTATTCCACCTTGGATAATATTGTGTATGGACCTCCCCATCTGGGTGCTAGTTTTCCTCATTCTTTCTTTCTTTCGTAATCATGGATCTCTCTGAGTACTAGTTGTCTTGGATGGAATTCTCTGGGACGAACCTTTTTGTTATACTCTTTTTGCAGCCTTCTCTGATAATTCACCATCTTCTGGAGTGTAATTTCTGAGGCCTCTTCCAAGTTGTCAAGTTTGGCGAGTATCAAATTTGATGTGGGGTTCTTCATCCATGCTTCCGATTTTGTGGTAGGGATCATTATTTCAGTAGGAAAAATTGCTTCAATTCCATATGTAAACATGAAAGGTGATAACCCTGTGGCTTACCTTTTTGTGGTTCGATACGCCCATAAAACATTATGCAACTGCTCACACCAGTCCCCATAGTGTCCATCCAACTTCTTCTTCAAGTTATTAGCTATGGTTTTGTTAGTGATTTCTGCCTGGCCATTGCTCTGTGGGTATATGGGTGTAAATTTGCTCTTCCTGATTTCGTAAGTGTTGAACAACAGGTCTATGTTTGTTCCCTGCAGGTGCTTCCCATTATCTGAAATTATTTTGGCGGGTATCCCGAATCGACAAATGATGGTCTCGAATAGGAGCTTAAAGACATCTTTGTCCCGAATATGCTTTAGGTCAGCCGATTCCACCCATTTGATAAACTAGTTTGTGGCCACGATGAAATATTTTCTTTGGAGTGTACCTTCGTGAAGTGGTCCCACGATATCTACTCCCCATTTTGCAAATGTTCATGGGCTTAACACCGAGTTTAAAGATGTGGATGGTGCATGAATCTTCTTTTCAAATCTTTGACATTCTTTACAAAATTTTTCCATATACTTTGCATCTTCATGCATGTAGGTCCAAAAATAACCCATGGTTTTTGTTATCTGAGCTAGGTTCCTCCCTGAACTATGATTGCCAGCATCTCTATAGTTGTAATTCTACCAGGATCTGGTGCCCCTGCTCTTTGCCTAGGCACCTGAGTAATGGTCCTAAATAGGACTGCCTATATAAGATCCCGTCCCGAAGCTGATAATTAGTTGCACTGCTATTGATTTTGTTTGATTGAATACTACTCGCGTGTAGCTCTCCAAATTCGAGGTATCGGTGGATAGGCTCTCTCCAATCACCCGATTCATAGAGTCCCGAACCAATTGCGACTATCATCACCTTGTCATCTTCCGTCTCGGTTATTGATGGTGTGAGGACCCTCCCGACTCGAATTGCTTCCACCGTTGGATCTTATAACATTGACGCGATGTATGCCAACGCATCATCCTGTTGTTCCCTCTTATAACATTTCGTATCTTGATGCTTTTTATTTGACTCATATAGTGCCGAGGTAGTTTCAAGTACTTCTGCAGACATGGATCCAGAGTCTGGTAATCCCCTTTGATTTGACGTATTACTAGCTGAGAATCACTAATAAGCCTTACTTCTGTTAGTCTCAGCTCTATGATAAGTCTTAGAGCGTGGATTACTGCCTCATACTCAGTGACGTTGTTGCTGGTTTTGAACTCGATTTTGAAGGAATGAACTATATTTATATCCTTTTGTGTTGTGAACATTATGCCTAACCCAGATCCGTCATCATTGGAGGAAATTTCTCTAATTACTTCCCATCTCCGGGGATGACAATTTTCAAGGACTTTTGTTGATCCATCATCTTCTTCTTCCATCCCAAGAATGTCTTATTCTTCTTCTTTTAAGGGGAAATCTACAAGAAAATCATCTATGACCTGGGACTTGATTGTTGTAAGCATCTCATAGAAGACATTGAATTATTTAATTTGAGCTCCTCATTTTGAGATTCGCCCTGATCTGGAAGAGTTTTCTATAACCGATTCGATGGTGGATTTGGTCAGAACCTGAATTCTGTGTGCTTGAAAGTAAGTTCTTAGCTTCTGTGTTGCATAGACTAGAGCTAGGATCAGATGCTCAATTTTGGTGTAATTCCTTTCTGTTGGTAGCATGGTCTTGCTGATGAAGTACACAGGTTTCTCCTCTCCTTCCTCGCATCTGACCAGCACAGCACTGATAGCATAGGCGGTATCCCTAAGATATATTGTGAGAATTTCTTCAGGATTTGGCCTCTGCAACACTGACAACTTCACGAGATGCTCTTTGATCTTCTGAAATGCCTCCTCACATTCATCCGTCCACTTGAATTTATTCCCCTTTATTAAGGTACTAAAGAAAGGTTTGCATTTGTCGGATGACCTCGAGATAAAAATTGACTCAAGGCAGCTATGCATCCATTTAGCCTCTGAACATCTTTCACTGTAGTGGGTGATAGCATATCTCAAACGGCGCGAACCTTATCGGGTAATCAATGTCGTTTTTAATGATTATATAGCCTAGGAACTTCTCATACGTTACCCAGAACGTACACTTTGCAGGATTAAATTTCATTCTGTACTTTCTCATCTGATCAAAGATTCTCTTTAAGTTTGACACATCATATACTGCTTCTTTGATCTTGACTAGCATGTTACCTATATATACCTCAATGGTCTTGTGAATCCAACTTTCAAACATATCTTCCACCAGCCTCTGGTACGTTGCTCCCGTGTTTTCAATATAAACGACATTTTTGTGTAAAAGTAGAGCCCTTTAGGTGTAAAGAATGTGGTGTGCTCCTGATATTTGGTTGTGCCCATAGTAACCTTCCATGAGAGTCATTGTCTCGTGACCCTTAATCGCATCGGCGAGTTGATTTATACTCGGGAGTGGGAAAATTTCTTTCGGACATGCTTTGTTAAGATCACTGAAATCTATGCAGATTCGGACCCCACCATTCTTGTTTTGGTACAATCACCATGTTTGAGATCCATATCGGATATTATGCATTTAGAATGATTCCATCTATTTGCATCTTCTTTAACTCAGCTTCCATTGGGGCCTGTAGCTCTAACGCGATTCTCCGCATCTTTTGTCGAATGGGTTTAAACTTTGGATCTATTTTTTCAGGTGATGACAACAAATTTCTAGGTCAATTCCCTCCATTTCCTACATGCTCCACACGAACACATCAATGTATTCCTACAACAAAGCTTTCAGATTGGTGATTTGCTCCAAATGTAGCAACGACCCTATCTTTAGTATTTTCGGCTCTTTCTCCGACCCGATGTTAAGATACTAAGTTGGTTCCAGAGCCGTGAAATGCTTCTTGGACTCCTCGATAGGGCTCGCGGGATGTAATTGCTATGCGTCCTAATTTTTGTTTTCTTCTTCAATCTCCTAGACTAGCGCCAACATCTCCTCTAGATCTTGCAAGTGTTTCTCTTCTTGGATGCAGTTGTTTTCTCTTTTGTTCCTGGCTCGTTTGTCCTTGTTTTATTGGATGTCTGCTTGGATACAGAACTTTGCAACTTGTGGAGCTTCTGCTACTCCGATCGGGGTAGGGAACCTCAGCCGCTGGTGATATGATGATGCTACCCCTTTAATTCATGTAATTCATGGTCTCCCGATTATGGCTTCGTAGGGTGAAACAACGTCTACTACACAAAAAGAGTAATGGTGTCCAGATATTGCCCTCCTAATACCCTTAAAGTAACCTCGCCTTTGGGTTTGGTAACCGACCCGTTAAATCCATAGATGTTATAAGTGGAAGGGATGAGGATATCATCTGATAGACCTATTCTTTTAAAGGTGTCATAGAACAGGACTTCCACTATCCACCAATATCTTATTTACTCTTAATTCCTCGATCATCAACGTAATTACCAAAGGGTCTGCATGAGCTTCCCCATTCAAAGATACGTCTTTTGCAGAGAAGGATATTGGTTGTATCATCCATGATTGCATTGGAAGGGTCTTGGATACATTTTAGATTTCCCTTCCCGAGTGGTCTCTCTTGTGAATTCGAGACACAATTTCACTTCCTAACTGAAAACCTTGAGTTGCCGAGTGGAAAATCGTGTTGCAATGGAGGACTCTAGTGTCTCTTTTAATTCTCACTTGATGTATTAGCACTTCTACTGGTGCAGGTTGAGTTCTCACATATTCATGTAAAAAACCATCTCGAATCAAGTGTTGCACAATCTCCTTCACATCTCGAAAATTATTGGTTGAATGCCCTTGATACTGATGGTAAGCACAGTAGTCGGGGTGGTATTTACTTCTCTCAAAATGCACTCCTCGGTTCGGGGGATAATTGATGTCTCCTCGCTTCTCCACCTCCTTGAAAATTTCTTCCAGGGGAGCATTCAATGGCACGTACACTTTATCTTCGAATCTAGGCATTTTCCCTTCCGGGACCCACATTTTAGAGGTCGCACCCCTATTGTATCGTTCTCCTCTTTTCTCAACTCCACCTGACTCTGTATGGGGAATAACAATGGTAGCCCGAGATGGTTCTGCCACCTTTGTGGTTTCCTGAACTTGGATTTCCTGCACCCCTCCTTGTATTTCTTCGACAAAAATGTAATGCTCCTGCATCTTCCTGATATCCTTCAGAGTCTGAAGCTTTTCATTGTAGATAGCCACGTAGATTGGGTCTTTCTTTCCTAGAGCATTTTCAAACCCCAGAATTTGTTGGTCCACTGGTATCTTTCCAATCTAGGTGCATAGCTTTTTCCACCTATCTGTAAGTGACCGAAGAGATTCTTTGAGTCCTCTGGCTAGGTTAAAAAATTTGTTCACTCGAGGTCTGGCTATGCTGTTATGCATGTAAGTCTCCAAGAAGATCTCGGTCAACTCCTCATAGGTTCCAATCGGTCCCTGTGAAAGCGAGTAGAACCAAGTCCTTGCCTCTCCATCCAAGCTTCCTATGAAGAATTTGCACATCACTATGTCATTATGTCTCCATTGTAGAAGTAACATGCCGTACATCTTGATATGCTCCACCTCATTTCATGTTCTATCAAATCTTGTCACAAAATTCATAAGAGTGCATTTTGGAGGAAACTCATCTCTCGCCAACCTCTTGGTGAATGGGGTCTTTTCTGCTTCTGTTATTACTTCAGCCAACTTATCGTCATCTCCTTTTCCCACCATCTCCTTGATCATTGCCTCCAGATTGTTTACCTTTTCCGACATGATCTGAGGGCGCCTCCGATTCTCCTTCCTAAGCTCTTCCTCAGAAGTAGAGTCTTCTCGGTTCCCATAGTATCTTTGCGGTTGTAACTCCGGTTATGGACTTGGGTGTCTATGAGAAGAAGGTTCTGGCGTTCTACTCATGCTGGGTATTTTTTGAATCGTTCCCCCTGCTGCTGAGTGTGTATTATCGCTAGATCCCTCTCTTGGGTATTCCCTTGGTAGGCTTCCGCGTCTCATTCCTTTCTCTCGAATTAGGTTATTCTATTGCTCTAGTAGTAAATTCCTTTGCTCGAGGACTCTGACCATTTCCTCCTTCCTCTGCTGATTTGCTAAGATCCTTGCCAGAGTCGCGTCCTTGCTTTTATGACTAGATGGGTTGTCTCTCCTCAGGACATTATCTCCTTTAACTTGATGTTTTTTCCTAGCATGATTTGACGTTGTCTTTATGCTTTTGTCTCAGCCGCTTCTCTTCGTGCCGCCTCATCCATCATCATGTGCTCCTCTTGGTGATCCCTTCTTTGCGCTTGCTCTTCCTCACTATCCGAAACGGGTAACTCGTCGGGGGGACACTCTCCTTCGACTGCTGTTTCACGAATATACACATTAGATGGTCGGAACGGATGGATTTCCTCCTCAACTAAGGGCATCTCGGGTCGAGATCCCCGCCTTAAGATTTGCCTCGGGTTGGGGTTGCTTTCTTGTCCAGAAGTCGTGAGTCCCTCCTGCAGACTTGCTCCTGCTTCCGTTCGACTGCGTAGATATCATGTCGGTGCTGACGAACTGGCCATCGGATCTCTCTTGTTCCCGAAGTTGACCTATGTCTAGAATAGAAACACACAAACTCACTATAACCTATTAAGGGAAATATAACATATTTTTGAAAAATTCTTTGGTCAAGTGCTAATCCCTAATTCCGATAGTTTATAATCAAAAATGTCAGTGTTCAGAGGTGGTTATCTGTCTTATGTCAGAATTCTGCCCCTCAGAAAAAGATTTGTTGTGTTCCAGGTGATTTTTTGGAAAAGAGCGTCATAGCCAAAAAATACTAGGTTTTTCTCAGTTAACTTGTAGTGCAAGTCTGCTTTTTCTGTTACTGGGTGAGTGGAGTCTGACCAACTTGTTGGCTCTGGAGACCAAAAAGTTACCTTGGGTCACATTTTGAACAAAATGCACAGAAACCTTGTTTTCTAATATCTTGTTTTTCTATGATCTTAACTTCTTTTCTACGTCATAAAAATTTCCGACGAGGTTTGGGAAAGTTTAGATTTACGGTTTTTCATAGCTTCTTCCATTACTTGTTAAACAAATTAGTGAAAACTCTTTTATGGTTTTAGTGGAAAAAACTACAAGGTGAAACAACGTGTTTAGAAAATAACAAATCGTTCTAACAAACCTTTAACTACTTACGAAAGCTGTTCTTGAGCTTATTATCGTAAAAAAAGAGGAAAACCCAAACACTTTTCAGATCCACAGTACTGCTAAACTTCAAGTAACCTAGATCTACTTTAGCTTCTAACAAAATGTCATAGACATCTTGGAGCTTGTAGATCTGTTACCCTCATTACTTTTGGAACATGCATAACCCTCATAAAAAATTTCTAGCTTCTACAAAGGTCAGTGACACTTTAGAGCTCATAAAATCTTTGAGGTTAGATATTAATAAAGCGAAAAACTACATGAATAGTCTCGAACGAAAGCCTCTTAGCTTCAACAAAGGTCAGTGACACCTTGGGGATTATAGGTCTCGTCGTTTTATGAAGTAACTCACCACAAAGGTACTCAACAAGATGCTAAATATCCCTCTTTCTAACGCCAAAATGTAGTTGTGTAAAATCTAATTAGCCATATCTAGTCATTCATTCACTAGTAAGAATATAAAGAATAAAACTAAGAACATAATAACAATAATCACACAAGAGATATACGTGATTCGATATGATTACCTACATCCACGGGGGTAAATGATTGATATTATTTGAAAGAGATTGAACTTACAAAGGAATAAACTCAATCTCACTAAGAAAACTTAAATTACTCTCTCAAACTTCTTACCGCTTTCTCTCAAAAAAATATCACATGTCTTTCCTCTTGACTTAGCTTAGTATTTATAGACAAAGGTATCATACACCAAATTTCAGTGTTGGACTCTTGTATCGGAGTTGTTGTAGTTTGTTCGGGAGCATGTCCCGGATCTCTGAATGTCATGCCCCGAGTCTTCTCTGGTTCTCTCGATATTCTGGTCTTCATCTTCAACTTGCTCTGGATACGACCCGAGATGATGGTGACTTCATGTTCTTTCTTTGGTCACGACCCGAAAAATGTACGTCGGTTCTCGTCAGGTGCATTAAATGCTTCCGATCATATCACGCGTGCTCTTTAAGCTCCTTTAATGTTCTGTCTCTTTTTTCAAACTTGGTTGTTGATTTCTTTTTTTACTTTCCACGCGTCCTAACTGCAGATTGATGTGATAGATATCTCTTTTACCGTGTAAGGCCAAGAAAACATTTCCAATGCTTCGCTCTTATCTTAGTATCATAACCCCTTATCTAGGATGTCTACATATATTCTCAGATATTTATCCACTACAAGCAACGAACTCAATAACAATCTGAATTGGCGATACCAAATTTTTTAATTGAAATTGTATTTAACGACTACATGGGATACACTTTCGTGTAATCCTATTTTAATTTAATATATTCCTCCTCACGCTTTAAAAAAAAATACACGAGTGGGATTAACATTTTCTTTCCCTCACTTTCCTTTCGCATTTTCATCATTTGGATTCTATCTCTAATTGCCAATAGAATTAGGTAGTGATTTGCTGGGTCTTTCAGAGGACACAGCACAATAAAACAAAGCCTCAGGGCATGTCCCGTGCCACTTGCTAATAACAAATGGTATGTAAAACTTGTAAGGTGTGAAATGAGAAAAGAAAAAACAAGGTAGGGATCACAAAACTGGAGTTTAATCCAGGTCGTCTCAAGGACGTATTAATATTGTCTTTTTTCTTATGTTCATTTCTGTTTTCTACGAATGGGACATAAAACCGGAGTCAATTCGTAGTCGTCTAAATTAAAAGCTCTTTATCCTTTTCTATTTTGAGCAAAGGATGACATTTCATTCGAATGGGACGGAATTTTGCTTGTAGCTACACCAATAGTAAACTTTAAACTAGTTAAGCTGTTGTACCGTACGAATTCAAAGTTACGACGATACTTCTTCACAAACAAAGAAGAGCCCAGAAGTCCCACTATCAGGTAAAAGAAGAGAGGTAGATGAGACAATCAGTATGTTTCTTAAGGATTGGAGGATTCATTAGATCAAAGGATGGGCGGATATACCTGCACGCTGCATATACGATCTCAAAAGCATGTTTAAACGTTTACAGCATCTCCGGTATTAAGGATCAAGGTCTTAAAACTACATATCATATAGGATTTAATTTTTTTTCACCAAAAATTGATCTTCATCGGAGATGTTCTTATGCAAGGATATTAGTAAAGGAATTTCTTAGTTTTTGCATAATTTGTGTATGTCCTAGTTATGTCAATTCAGATGTTAACCGCAATATACTGGAGTTATTACTATTGGAGAAAGTGCGGAACGAGCAATATACTGCAGATGTAAATTAGCTCTTGTACCTGACAATGGACCTTCGGGCCCCAAATATCATTCTACTGATCCATAATGCAAATTAACAGCAAGAAAAAAATGTCATGGTCTATAGTTGAAACTATATCAATTAAAGAAAAATAATCAGACTGATGTTCTTAATTTTACTACCGAGTTGGTAAGCTTAAACTAAGTTGACCTTGTGGCCCCTATCAATTGAACTTGTGTGTCATCACAATGCCATTAAGAATCACCGAGGTGGGATGCATCTACTGAGCCCAAGGTATATTTCTAACTGTGTTAACTGCCTGTATCTCTGTTTTTTGTATTGATTGCAGCTCGTGGGAGTGGTTGTGCTTTTAATCTTGTGGAAGATTTCTCACATCCTCGTTTCTTTACTTCTCAACCACCCAATTCATCACCATAATGTGGATTCCTGTATATGAGACATCATCCAAAGAATTTCTATACTAATAGAACCAAACCTTCTAGCTTCTATGACCATCACCCAACCACATTTCCCATCTGCTTTGAAGAGGAAGTACAATTTCAGTAGAAAGCCTGGGAATATGCATCGAAGGTGCTTGGTTAAAGGTCCCAATAACTTCAAGGGAGTTCTACTGACATTTTGGTTCATTTCTCTGCTCATGGAAAACAATACCGAAATTCAGTCCACCCATCCTCAGCCCCAAATCATGGATATTGTGGAGAAACTGAGCGTTACCAACATCAACAGCAAAGGGTTTCAAGGGGAGTGTAGTACCCACAATGAGGGGAGCACCAACACTAAACTAATTGGGAAAATCTTTGCAACTTATGATCTCAGCAAAAAAAAGGGAGGTAAAGTCCTATATATGTTTGTTGATACGTACTGGAAAGACAACTACCCGCTAAGTGATATTGAGAGTGTATCGAGGAACATCTATGTCTTTACTTTTGAATCAGAGAATATGGTGGATGAGGTCATGATCAACAGCCCTTGGCTGGTGGACGGCAACCTGATGGCTCTAACTTACTATAATCCTAGAGTTAACCAGCCAAGGGATGAATTCAAAACCTGCCAGTTCTGGGTAGAATTCAAAAACACGTTTCCGAAGCACAACAAGAAAGAAATAATAGAATGGCTTGCGAATCTGGTAGGGGAGATCCTGGTTATTGAATGGGTTAAGGCACTGTTGGACATTGATGTAACCAAACCTCTAATTAGGGGTAAATATGTGTTGTCAGCGGCTAATGAGCCAATTTGGATATACTTTGATTACCAAAGACAGCCAAGAATCTCTGCAACAAGTGTTTCGTAATAGAGCATGATAGATTAAAATGCGACTCGATCTTCAAGGAAAACCAGAAGAATGCGATAGAACCTAAAGATTTTCAGCTGGCTCTACCTATAACCTGTACCCCCAAGAAGGTACCATTTATTTTGAGCAGATCTGCTAGAAGCCAAAGCAATGGGTCTACAGAATTCACAAGACCTAACCCCATCATTTCTAAATCAAATCCCACCAAAACTAGCCAAACCATCGAGGATTGTGAGGAAGCTCCGACAAGAAGCTCTAAAAGAGGTAGAACCCAGAGAAACATACTCCCAGAGCTGAATGCTCACTGTGATACATTGACACATGAGGCATCTAACATCACCAGTGATTCCAAAGAGCATGATGACCCCATGAAGGACCAGGTACCCACATTTCTGTCCCTAATCTTGTATTGTACTTCTTTCTCTGTCTACACTTTTCAGCATTGCTATTGTGACCATATTAGTGCCTATAACTTCAATAACAATCTAGGTAAGAGCAGGTTTGTAGGGTATGAGATAGATAGTAACCAGAGAACTAGAAATCGTCGTATAAGCCACGATCACAGATTAAGGAAGAATATAGGACACCTACACAACCTAGTTAGGAGACCCAAGGAAAATATGAGAACTACAGCTTGGAATGTGCAAGATATTAGAACTAGAGATACTCTAGACTATCTTAGACAAATGACACAGGCCTATGATCCTGACATTCTGTTTCTGAGTGAAACTAAGAACAGCGTAAAGAACACCATGATGCAGGTAACACCTTAATTATCCTAATAAATTAGGCATAGAACCTAGGGGTCTTTCCGGGGGTTTAGCCCTAGTGTGGAAGGATGGCATGAACCTCAAAGTTCTTCATACTGATGCTAATATGATACATGTTCTATCATTCTTTGTCATAACAATGTAGAAAACATGATTACTTATATTTACGGACCTAATGATGATAATGAAATGCGGAACCAATGGAACCTTCTTAGTCAATGGACAATACCATTACTAACCCTTGGATGGTTATAGGAGATATAAACCTCACCATGTATGATAAAGAGAGACACAGTCAAACCAGGGGCTCTAACTCCATGACCAACTGGATAAGACACATTGTAAGACAGATGGCTCTCATTGACTTGGGTTACATAGGAGATCCGTACACATGGTCCAATCATAGACAAGAAGCCCATCTGGTCATGTGCAGGCTGGATAGAGCCCTTGTGAACAATCAGTGGATTAGTAACCATGGGAATTCTAGACTTTTTCATCTCATTGACCATGGTTCTGACCACAGGCCAATAATGCTGAAAACTTACCTAGAAGCATATAACAAACACAATCAATTTAGGTTCCAAAATGGATGGCTCAAGGAAAGCTCGTGCAAACCCCTTATAGAAGAGTCTTGGAGCCAGCCAGCTAGAGGATCGCCATCTTACCAATTGGTAGCGAAGCAAAACAGACTTAGAAATGATCTTAAAATTTGGAACAGGCAAAACTTTGGGAATATGGACAGGAATATTAGAGACATTGAGCATAGACTGGTTGACCTGAGTGTTATGGACCGTAGTAATCACCAGCAGGTCCATTATCTCCATGTTGAGCTTCAAAAATGGTTAGATAGGAAAAGGGACTACTGGATACAACATTCTAGAGATGAAAGACTTAGAGACACGGACACTAACACCAAGTACTTTCATAGTATGGCTAATTACAGGAAAAAAATAAACAACATAGATTCTCTTAGAGGGGTTAATGGTAGTTGGATCTCGGGAAAGGAACAACTACAACATCTCCTGACCTCCACTTTGCTAAGATAGCGAGAACCACCAACCCAAATCTGAACAGTAGTATCTTTAACCTTATCCCGAAAGTCATAACTGAAGGTGATAATATTGAGTTGCTCAGAATTCCCACCCTCGAGGAAATCAAAGATGTGACTTATAGAATGAAACCTTGGGCTGCCCCCGGCCCAGATGGGTTCCAAGCTGGGTACTACCAGCACAATTGGAATATTGTGTACACAGACATTGTGCACACAGTCTTCAGATTTTTTGAAACTGGTCATATGCTTAAGAAACTCAATGAAACTGCTCAAATCCTTATACCCAAGATTGATAACTCCCAAAGTCCTAATGATTTCAGACCTATTAGCCTGTGCAACGCCTCTTATAAGATTATTTCTAAGATACTTGCGAGTAGAATGAAACCCTTTCTGGACAGATTTATAGCCCCTACTCAGGCTTCCTATGTGAGTAATAGACAAATCAGTGATAATATCATTCTTGCGAGGGAAGCCATTCATACCATGAAAACTCAAAAGGGTAGGAACTGCACTGTTGGGGTCAAACTTGATATGAGTAAGGCTTTCGATAGGCTAGAGTGGGGATTCCTAGAAAAAACTCTTCAATGTCTTGGCTTCGGAAATCATTTTATCCTGATGATTAATCAATGCATATCCACTACCTCGGTCACCACCATGTTAAATGGATCACCCTGCCCAAATTACTCCCCCTTGAGGGGAATAAGGCAAGGCGATCCATTATCTCCTTATCTTTTTATCACAGGTCTAGAGGTTCTCTCTAGGGTGTTAATGAACTGAAGCGGAAAAGAAAATACATGGGATTAAAATGAGCAGAAACAGCCCCAGTATCAACCATTTGTTGTTTGCGGATGATTGTATGGTCTTTGTTAGAGCTAACACCAGGGAAGCTAGTCATCTCAAGAGTGCGTTGGATAGTTTCTGCGACGCTTCGGAACAATGCATTAACTACCAGAAATCTGGTCTCTTCTTCGACAAGAATCTTCTAAGACAAACTGGACAGGACATAGCCAATATCCTCCAAATTCAGTTGATTAGCCCAAAGGAGAATTACCTAGGTGCCAGGCTCAATTCTAACATGAACAAGTATGAGGACTTTAAGGAAATCAAGGAGAGAATGGACAAGAAGCTTTGCACTTGGAAAGGAAAATTGGTGTCTCAAGCCGGCAGAATAATACAAATCCAAAGTGTATTAGGGCCTTCAGCGGTTCACCAAATGGCATGCTTCAAATTGCCAATATCGACTATCAAAGCTATGGAAAGGATTCAAAGAAACCACTATTGGAAAAAGAAAGACCCTAACAAAGGTTTGTATCTCAAGTCCTGGGCGTCTATGAGTGTGCCTAAAAGACAAGGGGGTATAGGAACAAAAAATTGAGGATTTTCAATGAAACGCTGCTTACGAAGACGGCCTGGAAAATTCTCCAAGTTCCAAATAGCCTCTGCTCCCAAGTACTCAAGGCTAAATACATACAGGATGCTGACCCCCATAGAGACAGAATCAACAAAGAGGGTTCCCACTGCTGGAATTTTATCCAATTGGGTCTAAACAACGTTCGACAGCTTACTCAATGGTGCATAGGCAATGGGGAGGAGACACATATCTGGAAAGACAAGTGGATGGAGAAGCTTCAGAAAGATGATAGCGTCATCAAGGAATCGTGTATCCAATTAAAGTTAGTGAAGGTGGCTGATCTTATGAGGGACAACCAAGGCTGGAACATCCATCTCATCAGACAAATCTCCAATGAAGAGCAAGTGAATGAAATCAGAAGCATCACCCCGACGAGACAGAAAGATAGACTAATACGACCGAGTTCTACAAATGGCCAATTCTCTACCAAAGCTCTCTACAAGTGGATGACAAGGGGGGTTTTGTCAACAATGCAGGTATACAGGACAGGTTTTGGCTAAAACTTGACCATATTAATACCACCCCAAGGATCAGACACTTCATGTGGAAGATAATGAACAACACAGTGGCTGTCAATGAGGTGATCACCAGACATGCCAGAAAAATCGACCGGGGATGTCCCTCTTGCCTTGAGGAAGTAGAAACAATCACACATATGTTTCTAAAATGCGAGTTTGCGAGGAAAGTGTGGTACATAATTGACCCGGGTTTAACCTCGGAAGGGAGCAACTTGGAGGATGCAAGAGAATGGATTTCCAACTGGATCAAGGAAGATAATCTAACCAATTTCAAAGACAAAGATAGAGTTCAAAAAGCCGCCTATACGATGTGGCACATATGGAGATCAAGGTGTGATTGGATCTTCGAAGGAACCAGCAGGAATGTGAATATCACATTCAACAGAATTAGGAAGGAGATTGGGAACTACGATAGAAGCCACATGAAGACCAATATGGAAAACAATCAGGAAGGGTTAGACAGCAGGGCGCAAGCGATCAACAATCAACAAGAGGGCAGAGAGAACAGAATGCAACATGTTGAGAGCGCTAATGGGAACCAGGGACTGCAGAGTCTTAATATCCGGATTGTTCAGAGACAAGACCAGATTGACAGTGGAATGGAGACAGGGCAGTTACAGAAGCAAGGAGGCAGCATGATAACTAGTCCTAGCAGACAGTCCGTGTCCGCAGTTTCAGCTGTAGTAGCTACGCGGCAGCAGGTCTTCAAGAATTTAGCCATCAATCTCCGAGGAAACAACACAAGCAGCTGGAGAACTCCACCGATAGGATTTATTAAAATGAATATTGATGCCTCCTTTATAAGTAAGGACCATTTAGCTAGCTTTGGTCTGATGTTGGTCAAATGCAGGTAACTTCAGGGGAGATAAATGAGGGTTAATCCAGGCTAGAGACGCGCAACACGCGGAGGCGCTGGCTCTGCTTAAGGGGGTGGAATGGCTTAAAGAGAGACAAGAAATGTACGTAGTGATTGAAGGGGATAACAAGGGTATCATGGACAGCATGAAGAAGGAGGAGTATTCAATTCAATGGAGAATTATCAACATCATCAAGGAATGCAAAGAGGTACTCAGAGAAATAGATTCTTGGTCGGTTAACTGGGTGCCCAGAATTTGTAATACTTTAGCCGACAAAATTGCAAAACATTATCTAATTAGTTTAACGGATGATACTTGGTACGAGAATCCTCCATATTTTCTCTTATCTATGTGTGAAGAAACCTGTAGAAACGTTTCGTGATCGTAATAATATTTTCGTTTTGTTCAAAAAAAAAAAAGAATTGAACTTGTGGGTCAACTGCATGAGCCAGAATGTGACTTTACTGAGCCACTGCTCAAAAAAAAAATCCTCAGAACCCAATTCGCAGCGCGACTAAAAATCCGTATTATGATTCAAAACCGATTGTGTTTGGAACCCATAACTACACTGTCACCCCCAACTAAACATTGTCACGTGGCCTAATATCTACTTAGTGACTCGAAATGGATCAGTGGCCATAATTTACGGATTTACCTGTTCAAAATTTGCATCTTAGATTCTTAATAAAAGAATATATAAACAGACTCTTGTTCACAACTTCTTTTTAGTATTTTTTTTCCCTTACAAATCTATAGATTAGCCAAAAAGAAAAAAAAAACACCCATCTCTGAATCCAACGATTAGATGGGTTCAGGCCAAGATTCAGCAAGCTAAAGCAAGGGATATATCCCCGTAGAAGTACCCAGACAGTCATTGACAGCTATGCTATGGTTTGGTTCAAAAATTGATGTAGTCGATTTATGTGATTCAGAAACTGACATGTAGACTGTACATGAACCAAAAGCTTATAATTTATTGCCTACCATTAAATTTTGGGGTCACTAAAATAGCAGGAGTTATGGCAACAACTATACTTTAACTAGAGCTTTTTAACTTCCACTGTAAACCACATATTCTCCTTTTATTAAGCATATAGTACCTCATCATCATCTAGCAACATTCTAAGAAACAGAATAACAAAAATGCATTCAGATGCTGAAACAAAAATCAGGTACTTATAATGGGAAAAAAATATGTAATTTCAACATCTGAATTAGTATGAAAGTGTGTGTTTTCTTATATACCTATGTTGCTATGATCTGTATTTTCAGGTGTGCAGTTGTTACCGGTGGAAATAAGGGAATTGGATTTCAGATTTGTAGACAATTAGCTTCTAATGGGATTTCAGTAGTGTTAACATCCAGAGATATTACAAAAGGTTTAGAAGCTGTTGAGAAGCTCAAAAACTCTTTTGGGCTTTCTAATGTTGTTTTTCATCAACTAGATGTGATGAATCCAATTATTATTTCTTATCTTACTCATTTCATTCGAAGCCAATTCGGAAAACTGGATATCCTGGTAAGAAGAGAGCCCAATCACTAGTTATTTTCTTGTTTCATATGTATAGGTGCAAGTGAAACCATTGTCAGGTTAACAAAATCAGTAATGCTGCTTGTTGACGACCCCATAGGCCTAGAAGTCATAAGTCATTACAGTGAAGATTAAAGATAACATAATTTGTGTTTTAATCTTAATTTCATTTTAAACTATAGTTTTGAATACTTGAAAGGTGAATAATGCCGGAGTTTCTGGAGCTATAACTGATGCTGCCGGTTTCGCAGCGGTAGTGCAAGGCTTAATTGAGGTAAATATCTATCCAATGACATTACTTATCAGTAAGAAGAAGCCTTTCACTCAGAAAAATATTCTGTAGCAAATCCTTAGCTTTAGAAACGCAATTACTAGAGTTTCTAAATAAGATAATTGACTACTATGTCACCGTTACAGAAGGACCAAAACAGAGAACATCCAAATTTGAAACAAATGATAAAAGATCGGAAAGCAAATTTGGAACAAGTGATAACAGAGACTTATGAATTAGCAGAGGAATGCTTGCAAACAAATTATTATGGTGTCAAATCAGTGACTAAAGCACTCATTCCTTTACTTCAACTCTCCGATTCACCAAGAATTGTTAATGTTTCCTCCCTCGCAGGACAGCTGAAGGTACTTACTGCAACCCCATGTTCTAACACATTGTTTCGGAAAGAATTATGTTCTCACTCTTTTATGATCCTAATTAAAAATGGTTACTTTATTTTCAGAATGTCTGCAATGAAGAGGCTATGGGAATACTTAGTGACCGGGATGGCCTAAAAGAAGAAAGTGTAGATAAGACAGTGAATATGTTTCTTAAGGATTTCAAGGAGGATTTATTAGAATCAAAAGGATGGCCGGCATATCTACCTGCATATACAATCTCAAAAGCATGTTTGAATGCTTATACAAGGATATTAGCGAAAGAATTTCCTACTTTTCGCATAAATTGTTTATGTCCTGGTTATGTCAATTCAGATTTTAACTACAATACTGGAGTCGTCACTACTGCAGAAGGTGCAGAAAGAGTTGTAGATTTAGCTCTTGTACCTGAGGATGGACCTTCTGGCCTCTACTTTATCGATGGAGAAGCATCACCATACTAATTAATAATGCAAAGAAGAAAAATATCATGTCTACACACTTAGCAAGTATTGTACTCTACGTACTGTTAAATGTTGATGCTCTTATATCAGTAATAGGAGGTCACCTGACAATAAAAAGAGGTTGCCACTTTTCATTCTAACTAGATTCTCACATGTAAGTACTTATGTATCCCTTGATCAAAAATGTAGGAGTCACAAAATACGAAAGTTGATACTGTGAGAAGTGGCTGAAGGGCGGATATCCAGGTTTGGAGGAAGCGGTCAAAATTTTGTCTACCCATACCACAAGCTAAATAGGAGATGACCAAAAAAAAAGGCCCGATTAGTTATAACTAGGGCTGTCAACGGGTCTAGTTTCTTTTTAGTACCACTGGACCCCGAACCAGACCAGATTAAAAAAGATAGGTCTGGATCCAAATATAGTGGACCCCTTAAAAACCTAAATATCTGATGGATCCGGATATTTTTTGGGTCTTTGAAAATCAATTATATCTTTTGTTAAATTTATTTTATCATCTAAATGTTGGCTTGAATATAATAAATTTTCATATGAAGTTATTGTTATATCTATATTAAAAAAAGTTCTGTTTAAATTAAATCTAAGAAAAAAGAAAAAAAATCCAAACAAAACCAAACGAAACCTTAGAATTTTAAGTAAATTTTTTTAAAAAATGACACATATTCGGATACTTGATACCGTGGGTAATACCCGTTAGGACCTGAAAGCTTAGCGGTTCCTTATAGTTTTACCCGTTGGGTATCAATATTGTTAATGGGTCCAATCTTGAGACTCAAACCCGATTCACCTAGGGGTGCATATGGTACGGTTCGGTTCGGTTTTTGACCCAGCCATAACCGAAACCGGTAGTCTCGTTATTTCGGTTTTGAAAACCGGGTATTACCATTAAGCATTTCGTTTCGGTTTCGGTTTTAACCGGTTATTTTCATATTTAACAAATTTTTCATAAATCAGAAGTTTATTAGATAGTTAAACTAAACCAACGACCTAACAGCCACATGTTTATGTAATCCTATAAAGTGGAACCTATTAGATAGTTAAACCAAACCAATAACTCTAGATTAGTGGTACAACCTGTGGGAAAGAAAGTTAACAAATAAACACATCAGTAAAAAACGCATGAGTAGTTTGATATTTGAAATAAGGAGCACATTCTTTTCTGACTAAAACAATAAGCGAAACAAAAACCATCTAGTGTAAAATTGACTGTAACAACATCTTCATATTTCAAGCAGATTTAGTTGAGTGGTGAATCATTGTCATATATGCAAACAGTACACAGTTTTCAAAGTGCAAACAACATCCAAGATGAAGTTACCCAAAATGAGCTCAACTAAATTGCTCGATCATATCATTCACTCAGCCACTTCGACTGGGTTTTGAGCTTCAACTTCTTTCAATTTCTCCAAAGCTTAAACACGTCCATCCATTGATTCATACAACCCTTTCGCCTAGAGAAAATAATAAAAACCATTAAAATTAAATCAAACTTTAGGTTGTAGCACATCCGAGTCCCCTCTATGTAAAGATTATTCACATATTTCTACAAGACTGTCACATTGGCACAACAATTGTAGTCTGAGTATGCGACATTGCCACATAGGCTAAACCAGTCAGTGGACATATTTTTTGTTCTTATCCCACAACAATTGTAGTCTGAGTATACTCTTCCAAAGGAGTATTCTTAATAGGGAAAAAGAAAAAACAGAAAAGAATAAGAAGTGAGGGTTACTGACATAACAACAACAACAAACTGGGAAAGAATAAAAAATGAGGGTTAATGACTCCCTTTTGTGTTAGATAAGAATATCAACGAATCAAAAGCTGGCATTGAAAGTAAGTAAACCAATTATGCTGCAATAAACTGGGAAAGACACAATAGCCTCAATCTGTTAATTAATGACACTTGCAACTTTCAATACAAGATGTGTTCAAGAAATTTTGCGAGAAATTCCCAAATAGACAATCCATGCAAAAACCTTAAGTTCAAAATACGTTGTGATTATGCAAGATCATTTGCAAACCTAAAATGGTGTAAGAGCTTTAACGTCTTACATTTCAAAACAATTGCGTGTCAGAAAGATTAGGTTCATGACTAACTAACTATACTTCTGAGCTTGTAAGGAAAAAAAAGGTTCAAATCATTCTTTAGATCCCTGGCTTACCATTCTTTGTCTTTTTATGCACTTAACATCTTACTTATAGGTACCCAATTCTACATGCTACTACAAAGATTTAATTATATAAAAAAAATCAAAAATAACCTTTACCCAGTTTATATTAGTAACTAAATTAAACTAACTAGCCTTAATTTTCAAAAAACCTCAATTATTTTTAATTTTATAAAACCCTAATTTTCACATTTATAACATTCTAACACAATTGAAATCATAATCAAAGAAAATTAGGGATATAATATGATATGTCGTACCTTCTAGGGTTCCATTGGTGTGGTGGTGAATCTGGTGATTGTTTGCAGAAGAACTTAGAACTTGTTAAGCTTGATAGGCTACATACAAGAAGAAGAAGAAGAAAAATAATAAGAAGAAGAAGATGAAGAAGATGATGATGATCGAACAAGAATAACTGAAGAAGATGATGATGAACAGACTAATTGAATCAGATGGTAAGCCAGGGAGAAATTGCCTCTAGCCCTCTACAGAGTACAGACGGAATGTAAGCCTAAGCCAGGGAGAAACATTAGGTAAGTTTTTAGGTTCACATCCTACGGCCTATATTATAAAGATCTAACGACACATATTAATCGATTTAAACCGAAACGGTTCGGTTCAGTTTTAGGGGTGGACCAAAACCGAACCGGGATCAACCGGTTTTCTTAAATCTATAACCGTTGATTACCATTAGATTTTCGGTTTGGGTTCAGTTCGGTATTTTAGTGGTAATGTTCGGTCCGGTTTACCTGGTTTTTTGGGTTTTTTTGCAGCCCTAGATTCACCTGATTCTGGTCCGGTTCTGGATAATCTGGTATCCATTGACAGGCATCCCTAGTTATAATTGTATTTAAGAACCAGCTGTATTGGGTGTATAACTACACACCCATGCTCTAAGCTGGCTCCGTCCTGTCTCCGCTTTCATTTCAACTCATGGGTGTTAGTGGTATGTCCTTTATCTTCTATCACCGACGAAAAGGAAGTGATGAGATTGTAGTGGCGAGGGCTCATCTAAATGAACTTCCATCTTCAATATAAGAAGTTTTCACTTACCAGACAAACAAATACAGTTCTAGTGTAATAATGAGTTATTTTTCTTCATAGGGTTCTAAAATTTGGCCAATTTGAGGCTTACGCGTTTTATTTGAGGCACATCCAATAAGTTAAAATAGGGTCACTATGAAATAAATTTTAAAACGTAACCCCTTATCCAATTATTTTTGTGAATGGCTATTGTCCATGAAAAATTAATGCTAGTCAATTCAATTATTTTAAATTCTTTTGTGTTTGAAATTGGAT
Source organism: Papaver californicum (assembly GCA_023531435.1). Taxonomy (NCBI): domain Eukaryota; kingdom Viridiplantae; phylum Streptophyta; class Magnoliopsida; order Ranunculales; family Papaveraceae; genus Papaver; species Papaver californicum. The sequence goes on from JAJJMC010010218.1 coordinate 1,741,601, forward strand.
TGTATTTGGTGTTAAATGGTAAGAATTAGCTAGAGTAGAGTTTTTTTTGAAAGTTTAAAGAAGAAGAAGAAGAAATTGAGGAAACAAGGGTTTTGTGATTTCGGTAGTAAAAATAAAATTTTATAGTGTCGACGTATATTTTAGTGGTGATGAAGAAGTGGGTGTATCTATATATTTCCAATCCTATATCGTTCTTTCGATCCTATCGATTTGGGTTGTTTGTTGGATGAACAAGAACGTGTAAACCAAAGCATAGTTGAGGATTTTACTCAAGCAAATGAATAATCAAACCGGGAAAATGAAGATTCTTCTAACCGTCAGGTATTCGTGCTAAGGATCTCGAAACATATATTTGTAGCTTATAATGACCAAAAATTGGAGAGAAAAAAAATATCAAATTTTAATGCTTTTCTTTCCAACCCATTACCCAGAATCGGAGGGTACGATGACTCCACACCCGCTCATTCGATATCTTCCCAACATATGATGAACCACGGTCGGATGATATGGTGATGAACAACAAATGATTGTAGTTCATATTTAAAAGAATTGGTAGGTGAAACAATCGTCTGTTATGGACTCCCATATCGACCGATTGTATCACTTGAATGTTGATTGTAGTTCATATTTAAAAGAATTGGTAGGTGAAACAATCGTCTGTTATGGACTCCCATAGTAAGTCTTGTTTAAGATATAGTGTATAGAATCAATGGTGTATATAAAGTGAAGAATGGTTGTCATAATCATGATGATCCATAATCTCTGATTGGACACTCTCCATAAGTAAAATGAACTAGCTTATACTGTTAAATTGCATAAAATGAAACTCTTTTTATTTTCCAGTACGAGATTCAATTATCGATGCAGCTTCGAAATGACTAAACGGTTCTCCTCTCTATTTGATATATTCTTCTTGTGCTGCAGACTCGTCCCATTTGTGTCTATCTAGAAACTCCTTGTACTTGTAGCAAAATTTTCTAATCGTTAATGTGCGAGAAGAAACATACTCATCCCCTTATTGTTGTTGTGGTTTCTTGTTTTTACCGTCCCACTTGGGCACGAAGGGACATGTATTAACAAGATTCCAAAATAGACTATCATGACGGCGCATCTTTTCGGGATGATCTAACACGATGTAAAAATTTCTAACCCATTTGTTTCACTTAACATCTGCATCTATTTTCACTTGTTTGATATGGTTGTTAATCTATTTATTTCTTTTGAGTATCTCTTCTTCCTAACAACAATTGACTTGGTAATTGATGACGATGGATTAGCTATTGTAGTAAAGTTTTTTTAAATGAATTAGTTAATGATGAAGAAGGATTTCTTTGAATGAAGTAGTGAATGATGAAGATGGATTTATTTGAATGAAGTAGTGTATAATAAAGAATGGGTTATCCTATTTATATACATAAACGACCAATGAATATATTTTCATAAAAAACTAATCGTTAGGACGAAGTTTGACAATGTGCAAGGAAAAGTAACACATAAGATGTAACTAAACCATTTACATCGAATTTACTACTCCTAATTGACTCACTCATAAGACGTAATTAAACCTTAGTTCACTCGTTCATAAAACCAATTAAACCTTATAGTCATTAGAAACCAAACCTAACAACTCATTCAAAAAGAAGCATAAACTATTGTTTTGTTATAAATAAATATTCATAAACTAAATTATTTTCAACACCTTCCTAGTTATCATCATCAGAAGCAGCATTGTCAACACCATTTACATCAGCAGCATCATCTTCTCCAGTATTAGCAGCGCCACCATCAGCAGAACCACCATTATCTGGATCATCTAGATGAAACATTTGACCAAATTCTCTCCACAAAGCAATGGATTCTCTTCTTCTTGTTGCGATACTAATAACCTCTTCAAGTTCTCCAAAGCGAGCTGACCAAGTAGGTTCATGACTTGCGCCAACTTTTTCTCTTCCAAAATAAACTTATATTGGCTCGCACAATCTTCTTCGACTTTCTATATATATCATAGTCACTGACATATCTATAATTGGCACTCATTTTGTAATTTTTGTCCACGTTTATAAAGAATAAATTGAAGAACAAACTTAAGTATGGTTAAAGAGAAAAAAAAATCAAAAAAATCAAACACAAAGATTATCTACATCACTACTGGTGTTATTAATTGATACTAATTGCAACAACTACTACTACAAGTTCTAGCAATCAACAATCACTAATTCAATTAACAATAAAATCAGTAAATCCTAAAATGAACACAACAGAATCGGTGGATAAGACAATGTTTATCCACTGATTTAACCATAAAAGGAAATAGAAAAATCAGTAAATAAGAATCGTTGGAGAAGACACATATGTATCCTTGATTACTACTTATTGATATAATTTTTTTTTGCATATCCAGAATTGTTGGATACGACAGATCGTATCCACAAATTTTCATCTGAGAAAAGTAAAAAAAAAATGAAAATTGTAGAATCGATGGATACAATCTATCGATCCGACGATTTTGGATGTGCTTTTTGTTAACGAAGAATATGAATAGAAATCATTTGATAAGCATGTGTCTTATCCACCGATTCTCATCTGAAAAAAGAAAAAAAATAGAATCGGTGGATACGATCTGCCGTATCCAACAACTCCATCTAGGTTATTTATTTACAAGGAATATGAAAAGAAATCGTTTGATGTGGATCTATCGTATCCACCGAGTCCGGTTAGTTTTCAAAATTTTGATTCGTAAAAGGTAAGATTTAACAGTATAGATTAATCGAAAATGCTATTAGAAGAATGGGTTTATAAGGATTTACCTTATAGATCAAAATGGATGGAGATCCAAGTAGATAGAGAAAAAGTTGGTTTAGGGTTTTTAGAATTTAGAAAGTTTAGATGGAAATCGAAAGTTTGTTTTTGTTTTAGGTTTTTAGTAGATTTGGAAAGTGATGAAAAAGAAAAAGAATTTTTTATTTTATATTATGATTTTAAGATTAAGGTTAATTAATAAGTAGAAAGTAATTTAATATTTTTGACTAAAATTAAATACCCTTAATTCTAATTCTATTTATGAATAAAATTGGATATACCTTAAATAAAATGAGTAGGCCTCAAATTATCCAGGTTCTGAAAAGATATTATATCCAATCAATAATCATGTGTGATAAATCAGAAGTATAACTATACTTAATTATGACATTATCTACAAGATTTGCGTTTTCAATTTTTATTTTACATCCTTAACAATAGATTATTATCATACAACTTTGGGTTTATAAGTAAAAAATAAAGTGTATATCCAGTTAAGTATTTGGTTTACTGGTCAACGTCGATCAAACCAATTGTTTTTATACTTCAAAAAGAATAAAATATTAATTTTTATTTCTTTTTCAAAAAAATCCTGTTACATTAGTATAGCCAATTTATAAATAACTCAGAATCATCACATTATTTGATAAGATCATATTTTAATTAACAAAATAAAAAAAAAAATTATTTTATTACCAACACCCTTACCAAAAAATTATTTCCACCAAACCACAAACCATAAAAGTTGTGTCATTATAAAATAAATCAAATACCCTTTATCCAATTATTAGTATTTAATCTGTGCAGTAACGGCACAGAGACGTATCATCTTCCAGTTATGCATAAAATGATAGTCGTGTTCCGATCATTTTGTGTGAACTATCTTTTCTTTTTCCTATTCCAAAGTATTTTACGGAAAACGCCATTTTTCAAAAGGATTTTAGATTACAATTACAAATACTTTTATAAAAGAAATCATCTAACTTATCAAGCAAAATCAATTTAATTTCAATTCATTCTGATAGACAACCTCACATGACTCAATATTATTTTTGTTTTATCCTACATTAGAATTTTGTGGGGAAGATTTAAGAACTTTAACACTGAAGACATGGAACCAAGTTCCATCTCCATGACATTATGTGTGGCATTACATTTTTCCTTCAATACTGTTTCTTTAACTGACTGCTTTCCTTCAAATTTCAAATGAGACGACTACATTAAGGCCACACGGTGCAAGAATACATGGAGTATTGAAGCTTATATCATTTGAAGCACCTGTAATTAAATTATAAAACAATGATAAATAAATACATGAATTATAACTGTGAAATGGTATTCTAAATCCAGTTAGAAACACAAAATCGACAAAGATAACATTATATATTAACCTTTTGTTTAGTCCATTTAAGAAGCACAATTTGGCACTACCTTCACCCAATGGATGATCAAGTACAACTTGAGTTGAGAACTCACAATCGGCATTGTTTTCTAAATCCTTTTAGCACATGTAAGTTACAATGATAAATAACTACCTGAATTATATAAGTGATGAAATGGTTTTTTAAATTAGCACTGTTTTTTCAATAATATTATACACAAACCTCTTAAATAAACTATTTATAGAACTCACATTAAATAGTATCCTCACTCAACGGATGATCAAGGTATAATGTTACGTCCATTTAAACAACTATTCATGTTCACTCCTTGAAACAGTTAAAACGTTACCAACGCTTTATCATCTATCTTGTTTTATGAAAATAAATAGTACAACAACCTACAAATAATGAAGAAACAAAATATTTATAGCAGAACTGTACTAAATAATCCAAATGTTGAAACAAAACCACCTAAGATAAGCGAAAGAAAATAGATCAAGGGATGGGTGGGGTACACATGCATTTCCTATGTATTAAGTATTAACTATAAAATTTTACATATCATAATTAAATTCAATTACAAAATCTATTTTAACCTTTGTGGCGTCGAGTTACCACGATCGTCAAAGGTCAATCAAGAAATAAAAATAAAATAATTTGCTAACTCGTGTATAATACTTGGGTAGCTACCAAACAAAAGATTCATGAAAAACACTCGCTTCTAAAAGATTTTGATCCCATCGTTCATGGACTTCCTACTCTAAATTCACTCTATTTTAAATGTGTTATGCTCCATCTAAAAAAAATATGAAAATAAATCATTCCGCACAGATGTTTACCTATTTCATTTGCATCGAGAATTCCTAACAGTTTGTTTAAAGAGGTATCCGGACATACACAGTACTTCAATATGAAGGAAGCAACATCATTCGTTAAGAAACATAGGTGACTGAGGAAATCCCTGGAAATCATGGAGAGAAATAATCCGAGTTGGATGCTCATTTCCGCTAGAACTAATAACTTATATGGATGAATGTGACCCTTAACAAATTAAGTAACAATTTATTTCCTTACTTTTTCTCGTAATATCTTCTTAACATAAACTTTATTCAGCATAATCAAGAAAAGAAGCCCAAAAAGTTAATTTTATGATAAACTAAATAGACACAAACAACAATGTTTTTATCGTTTGAAGCAACCTTACTGAGATTAGGGTTCGTATAAGTGTCAAAAATGGAATAACATAATACCTGATAACTTTCTTGGGTGATAATTGAAAACTTAGGGACTTTTTCCAATAAATTAGAAAACGTATCGAAATATAAATGTAGATCAATAATTGAAGCCTAATCGGAAGGCTAGATGCAAAGGTTAGTGAAGGGAATGAAGCACCGAGGTTGTTCGGATGTTGTGATGCTTCCCCTGCACCACCAAATTACATTTGTGAAATCAGACATCGATTGAAACCAAACAACAATCAAAAGGCGACCCGAAGCTAAATTAGAGGGTTAACTGTAATTATGAGTGTATGAACTAAAACGCCAACCTGATGCAAATGGTACTGGAAAGTCCCAAGATTTCCCTGCAAAAACACATTACAGTGATGAAATCAGAGAGAAATATAATATTTTGTAATATATAAGTTTCATCATTTGTTATAAACTTTGCAAGAATGAATGGATATTCAACGCCAGATGGAGTAGAGTTAATCTTCCTTTAGAAACTGAAACATTATTAAGAAGACCTGTTTTAAAGACTAAACTAAATTGATAGTATTTGAAAAAAAATAAAAAAAAATAAATTTTATACCTTTTCATCTACATATCTATAGCGAAAATAGACAAAGCTATAGTATTATATTGGCCAAAAGACTATGCTGCAAATTAGATGATGACGCGTCCTCCAAGGGTTGGCCTATGTTGCCTTTCTTGTCTTTAAATAAATTGAAGATAATGTCCATCACAACATAGGATTGCTACAAAAAAGGCACTTAATGTTATATAAATATATAAGATTCGATAAAAAGAATGAAACCCCCAAAAAGGTTAACCGTCAATAGTCAATATGAAAGATTGAATGACATGGACTTTTGTCCATATATGTATTAAAATAATATTCTTATCCTTTATCAAAAAAAAATATAGGCCTAGTATATAATACAAAATCCCTTCATTTACAAAATACAAATATATGATCACTACAGGTCAACATATTAAAGTTCATGTCATTTCAAAAAGATACAAATGAGCAGTTGGTCAGTTGTTTAAACTAAATCTAATTCCTCTAATAACAAAAAGTTATGGCTGGTACTTGCAGACAACCCCTGGAAACCTAACATGAAGCAAATGGATACAACTAGTTGAGAATACCATTTCCGTTCATTGAATGAGGTTGGTCCCTTGACCTTGATATGAAGATGTCATGGGGATATTAGAAGACAGGAAGCGCCATAAGCAAAATAAAATCATTTTGCACATAGAAGGGAGGGAAAAGATTCCCAGGAGAAAATAAAAAAAACGAGAGCAGAAAAAGGTAAGATGAACCTGCTGATGAGCTCGATGCATTGTAGTCAATATCGGATTTCGATTTGTACCGGTCGAGAGCGATACACTAATACACCTTTGTATCGGGGAGATTTCGGTTCAAAAAATCGGTCCACACATTTTATACCTATAATTATTATATCAAACGTTTTTTCCATATCGGACCTATTAAGATATAAAACTAGTACTCATTTTTCTAAAATACCATAAAAAACATGAGTAACAATTGAAAACCCTAGACCTAGGATAAGGAAATTTATTTATTTATTTGGATTTTTTTTAAAATTGAAAGCCCTAATTTCGGTCATCTCGGTCAACTCATTTCGGGTCATCTCGGCCGAAATTATTGACGATATAGCGTGTCTCGTATCGGATGAGGGCCGAAATCGACTACACTGGCTCGATGGAGCTCCTGCCTGAAGTTGGGTGAGTTCCTGCGAAGATAAAAGATAAGTAATGTTGGTACCTGAAAGTTGAATTGTTCTTTGCATTTGAAAACATAAGGAACAAAGAGAATTTGAAAGACAAAAACTAACTACTGGAAAATGAGAGTGATCGCTTTTAAAATGAAGGGATAGCTATGAATTCTCGACACTCTATTATTTTTTATCTGAAGTAGACAATCAATGAAAGACTTTAATCTACGCAAGTTTAGGTGATCATCAGTCAGAAAATAAAAAATCAGAGCTCGACGGAATTTATTTAGAGATCCCCTAGTTGTTGAACAAACCTTCAACCAAATACATTTATACCCACAATCAACAAAACTCAATCAAAATATAATCTAACTGTTTGAAATTTGGAATGTGAAATCGACATAAAAATGCAACCCATTGTGAGAATCCTCAGAAAATTGATTCGGTGTTCCTAATCTTCTACTGAAAACGTAGCAGCGTTCCATTGATGCGTATCGTAGCACGTCAAAATTATATTCACTTTCTCACTTTAACAAAATATGGATTAAGTACAATAATAAGAAGGATTCGCTCCACGGGAGGCTTTTGTTGTTATTCAATTTCATTTCTTAAGTAACAGGGGGGATTTTTCATAATTTATGAAAGTAATAAAAGCTAAAACGAAAGTAAAGTAAATAGTTGAAAGTAATCAAGATGAAGAAGATATTGGTTAAGAGATTGTATTATTCACAAACATGTATTTGTATCAATAACTAGAATTGGTATTTAATCTCTCATTGTCAAAAACCCTAGAATACCTTGATCACAAGAATATCCCGTTTATTTCCGAAAATCATCACAAACATATTAAAAAGATACGAGTATGAAATCTACCTAGAGAACAACCCAACTTGTAAAAAGCATTAATCAAGTTTAATTCCCCGTGAGCATTATGTTTTGTGAAACAAGGTTAATCAATGCAATTGGACGTGGAAAATACACTAATTCAATTTAACAAGGGTTAGATTCATATGTGTTTGTTAGGATGTATCACTACAAGCAACAACCACACTTATACTACTTGAAATCAGAATTCGTCAACTTTTTCATATTGAAAATCCAAATTTAGCTTTAGAGATGAAAACAAGTTAAATTGATTCCGGACACAACCAACGAAGTGTTCAAATTATGCAAAAGTCACAATGAATCATAAACGACAAATATTGAGACAAAACTAATGTATTAATCAAATACCATGTTTGAGAAATCAACTTTAATCCTTAACCAATAATATGTATTTAGCTACTCATAGCTATGGATTTCACAAATTTAATTGAGCTAAAGAAGATGAGAAACAAAGCAAGCCCTAGATGCGTGGAAGAGAATAATATCATTTGTTCCTTGCTTCCAAAAATCATTTATAAAATGTCTATAAGTTGTAGAGGACTCTCCCTTTTATAGTTCTTTTTGTTTCCAAAACTAGATCAAATTCTTCAATTTCCAAATATAAACTCAAATCCAACAAGTCCAACTGCTAGCCCATGTGTGAAAAATAACCCACTAAAGTTTTTGTCCAAAATTGGACGTCGGAGGTCCAGAAAAGTGCCTGGAAAATCCGTCGGCAAATAGTTCAGGTGACCATAAAATATCACCGGCCATCGGGGTCAACTAACGGTAACCTGTTAAACCTAAGAGTCAACTTAACGGTCAGGCATTTTGAGTCAGCTACCGAGTCAGCTGGTCTGACTTGGCTGAAATGGGCCTTACTCACTTGAATCATCTGAATCAGTGAGTCGACTCGCTGGAAGGATAATCCAGCAGAGTCTAGTTTGTATTCTGGCAAGTTCCGGCCACAATTCAGGCCATTTAATTTGGTCTTTCCCTGCAATCAATTTCATTCATCTACACAAACCCATTCACAAATCAATTTCAAACTCTATTTCCTCCTCGATTCTGTTTCACAACCTCAACTCAACAGAATCATCTTCACTGCCAAGAACAGCTCCACCAATTCATCCATCAACACCATCCATTCCCTAACTGCAACATCATTCAACCACCAAACAATATGAACTTAGCCACTTCTGCAGCATCAACCTTCACCTCAATCAACAACAGCACCACCACATAGCACCACCACATAGCACCACCACTACCAACTCATGTTCAGACCATAACCCATCTCAAATCCAATCCTTACTCAAATCCAAAGAACCTAGGTGTGTTCTCAGTGATCTCGGTATCAAGCCCTAACAGCAGACTCTCAAAATCAGCAGAATAAAATCAAATACAGCGTCATCATATCAACCCAACAGCAAGCAATAATGAACTCAATCTCTTCTCTGTTGAACAGCTCCTTCTTTAGCTTCACGGAAGCATCATCTTTTCTTGCTGAATTCTTCAATCCATCTTCTCTAATCTTCGTCAAACTTAGATTAAACCATTCTTCTTAATCTCAGATTCAACAGCACCAACAATACCCTAGCAGCAAGCCCTAATTCATCTTAACAATCAAACCCTCTCTTTAAAACCCACCTCAAATTATGACACCAATCAACAACAACACTCAAACCCATCTTTTATTTCTTCCTCTTCTTTAAATCCACCTTCAACTGAGTTCAAAATCAAACTTTAAATCAGCTCTCAACTCAATATCTTCTCAATCTCGATCTGATTCATCTGTAGCAGCAGCAACAAACCCTAACTCCTTTATTTTTCTTATCAGATCCGCCATCGACTATTTGTAGCACATCAGAGAAACAGGGAGAAGAAGAGAAAGAATTGGGGGAAATGTTTCTACCTTATCTCGACCTAAATTAGGTCATTAGTAATTGGGACAGATATTTGCACCCAATGAACAGATAAGGGCTAGGCTGGTGGTGACCCTTAACCTTGACTTGGTTCCTTATATCACTTGCCTATGAAATGACAATTTTGCTCTTTTAGACAATTTCTTTTCCTTTTGCTCCATATGACTCCAAAACACCTGCGAAGTCAAAACAAATGTAATACACATAATTTATAAAATAAATAACAAAGAAAGCATAACAATAGATATTAATTAACGTGTTTTAGACACCTCTCACCCATTGTTAGATTTCAGTTCCGCCAATTTCACCTCAACATTTTAAGATTTATGGCAGTAACCTCTGATGTCGATCCAGCTTCCTCGAATTTTAGTTGGCGCCGCCTGACCTGGGGTGAGGGATTTGGAAGATTGAGTTTACCATAAGCTGAGATAAAATAGAAGATTTTTGCATGTGTCGATATCATTTTTTACTAACACAGACTACCCTTCCTATTTTGAGATTGCAGTTCCCATTTAGCTATTCAACTATTGAAGGTGTTCTAATAAAACTAACTACAATACAATTTATATGGTACATCAAGTATGGATTCAATTTTTTCTTTAACTACGATACTAACTAAACTGAAAACTCAAATCGCTATAGTAATCACAGATATAGAAAAAAAAAACACTTTTGAGTCAAAAGTTCAACAGAATGAATGAAAAAAACCAATAAAAATTCCATAACAAAAATCGCAAATGATGCAAAGAAAGAAAATCGATGAACAAATCAATGGATTATCTCCATTGATTTTGAGTATTGATTAAATTACTTTTAAACGTTATTGTTGGTGGTGTTGTCGATCTCAGTAGTAGTTATTACCTCCTCAAATATCACCCCCAGATAAAACCCAAATGAAATAAAGAAAATAATAACCCTAAATTGATAAATAAAATTATACGATGAATGTTTTAAATTATTTGATTTAGCTTTGTGATTTCGATTCATCAAAATACAAAGGCCTGCAAGAGGTGGGAGAGGTTTGATTTCCAGGATAAGAAATATAGAGAATCGAATTTCTAGCGTTGCTTATCAGGAAATATTGATTTATCGATTTAAAGTTTCAATAATGCGAACAGAGGCGCAAAGTACTTTGAAACTCGGCAGTCTAACTTGTAAGAAATAATTGGACGCACAAGATACAATTTGAGCTTTAATCCTGATCACTTTTTATACATTTTATGGAAAGATCCTATCCATCATTTATCTCCTCTCAAAACCCATCTAGACCACTCTTTATATATCCCCTAAACAAATCTTGACCATCATTTATACCCCCTAACTTGTCTAAAACAAATCTTGACCACTCGTTACACACTATCAGAAATATCTTGACCACTCTTTATACCCCTCTAAGAATCTATCCCAGCCGCTCTTTGTCTTTCCCCAGACGAAATCCCAGGCGCTCTTTATAACTACGTTGTGTTTTATATTCTTGATTTTTATTAATGACTAATATGATTAATTAGTGATAATTAATTTGAATGGTAGTTAAATTGGTTGGTGATTCAAATTGGATTGTAGTTAGTGTTAGATGGTCAAAATTAGAGTAGAGTTTTTTTTTTTTTTGAAAGTTTGAGGAAGAAGAAGAAGAAGAAGTTGAGGAAAACTAGCTTTTTGGTATTTTGGTAAAAAAGATGAAATTCGACTGTGTCGACATATATTCTAGTGGTGAAGAAGAAGTGAGTGCATTTATATATCGCAAATAAGATTATCGTGCTTTCGATCCTACTAATTTGGGATTTTTGTTGGACGAACAGGAACGTGTAAACAAAAGAATAAATGAGGATTTTAATCAAGCAAATGAAGATTCAAACCGGAAAAATGAAGACTTTAATGCTTCCAACCGTCAAGTATATGTGTTAAAGATTTCTAAACATGTATTTGTGGTATATAATCTCCAAAAAGTGATTTTTTTAAACAAATTTTGAGCTATTTTCTGCCTACGTATTACACAAAATCGACGGTTACGATGGTACCACAACCGCCGATTCCACCTCTTCTCAAAAATATGAACAAAATTCGGCGGATATGGTCATGAGCATCGTCCAATTCTGGTTTAGTTTTGGCGGAATTGGGAGGTCAAATAATCATCTTTTATGGTCATGAACATCGTCTGATTGATCATGTATTACCACTGGATCCACCTTGGTACATAATGTGTTGTCACATGATGCACCTGGTTTCATCATGCGTTGTCACTGGCTGAAACCTATGTATATCATTTGTTGTCACTACAATAAAAATAACAATAGCAACATTGGATTATCGAGGTACATCCCGTGTTATTGCTTGATATAACCAGATACATCTTATGTTTATTACTTAAACTAAAATAAGAATAACAATAGCAACACTAGATGTATCCAATTAAATCTTGTGTTATTTGTTGATGTATCTAGACATATCATGTGCTGATTACTTAAACTAAAATAAGAATAACAAAAGAAACACTGGATGTATCTAGGTACATCATGTGTTGTTACTTGATATATCCAGATACTTCTTGTATTATTGCTTAGTGTATCCAGAATCTCATGCTATATGGGTTCAAGTTTTGATTGGCAAATACTTTTATAATTGTAAACCTCTGTATACAATTTTGAAGCATAATGATTCTTGGTATGTCGCAGAATTCAGCGAGGTCTTCAATGGATGAAAAATATCAAATCTGGGAGGTTGGTGATGGCAACAGTATAATGCTCTTATTTTTCTTTGGATACCAGGCGATATTTCTACTCCTCTATCAGTTACTTCTCACCATCAGCATATCTCATCCCTAATGGGAGTGATTTATTTCTTCCTAACACTCACATATGGAATCACCCTATCCTACAATAATAGTTTAGTGCAACTCATATCCCTATTATTTTACTTCATATTCCAAGTAAGTGTGTTGATGTATACTAGGAGATGATCCCTTTCTTTCTTCCTACCACTGCAGTTTTCTTATATCGTAAGTGCACCCACTCCAACCTATGGTCCTTGTACTTTTTGGTTACAACTTCATTTGATGCTTCACTCATACCTAACACTTATGATACAGGTATTGGTTTCCTAATAACTACTCATACAAACTGTTTTATGGAAGCCTCATCAGAGAGGATTTGGGACCAAAATTTAGATCATTCAGAGGCTTTAGCTCCCCGTCAAGCTATTCAATGAATTTAATGTTACTAGATTCCTTGTGTGGGGATTTTTAAGTGATTGCCAATTAGTAATAGATGGTGTTAATGGTTCTGTGTCTGTTGTACCTTGGAAGGATCATTCTTTGGTTTGTGATTGTCGAGTCTAAATAGTTTGACTGATGTTAACGTTTTTTTTTGTTAGAAGAGTCAATAATCATGTAGATGATGAACTAGACAGGTATGCTAGGGTTTCTGGTTGTTCACATGAATGATGGAATTTTCCACCTTCTTGTATCAAGTCCTTTTACTTCTATGACAGAATGTAACTTATATCTGAAGTTTCAATGAAATACATAATTTTGTTTCGAAAAAGGGAGAAAAAAAATGATGATTTGTCGGGCTGCGTTAGACATAATAAGTTTTCATCTGAATCCAAATTCCAACCCCATATGTAATTGCTAATCGTTGATGTCCCAAATATAAAAAGGGTATTTTAGGTAGCTACCTCTAAAATCAGTTATATAAAGATAAAATATTGGGTGAAATATCCAGTTCGGGATATTTGAAAAGTATCTTAAAAGTTAATGGGCATTTAAACATTATCAAAATTTACTCGTCTTGTACACGTAGAAAAAATATTTTAAGGGTTATCAAACTAATTAATTGAAGCTAAAATTTCGGGGCTGGTTCGCAAGATATATCTAAACAATGCTTTCGAAAATTTTAAGTGGTCTTTTATGAACGAAGTTCTCTCGTGCAAGGGATTTGGTGTCATTTGAAGAATATGGATTAATAGCTGCATTCAACGAATTCCTTTCTTTATCTAGGTGATTGGGAGTTCTTGCGGTAAATTTACTAGTGAAAAAGGTCTTCACCAAGGGGATCCATTTTTTCCATTCATATTCTGATAGACACATTTTTGTGTCTAATTTATAATCAATTCTCTGTATTACTAGTGCTCGATTGTGTACTTATTGTGTGTTTTTATGTGTTTGTAAGTATTTTTGGGAAATAAATATATATGGAAAAATCTGCTTAAAAAGTGATAAAGGCACCTAAAAAATTACTAAAGGCACCCAAGGAAGACTGCTAAAAGGATCCCATATTTGGATAGGGGGCATCCCCTTTTAATTCAAAAATTTCGATTTTGGCGGGAACGAATATTCTCAACGCATGAAGGTTTACTAAATTTAGAAAACCATTTTTTTTTTTTGGTTTTTAAGAGATTCAAAGCTATCCAACTTGAAGCAGTTCCTCTTATAGACCAACACATGTCAAATACAAGGATTTCACGTGTAAAACAAGATGGTAAATCCTTGTTTCAGCTGGAAAAATTTGGATATCAAAGTAAAGATAAATATGATTTCGAGTTGGTTTTGGAGAGATTTCGGAGTCCTTATCGATTAACAATAAGTTATTAAAAGAGAACAACAAAAATCGCACGGGGTAGGCTCGGGAAGAAAACAAAAGAAAACTGTTTCTACTGCTGCTGAAGACGTGAAGAACAGGGAATAGGCGACGGTTGCTTCAACCCATCTGCAACGGATATCTTCGTCTTTGCAACATTTATCTTCAACAGCAATGGTTTCTTCAACCCATCTGCAACGGATATCTTAGCATCTGCAACGTTTATCTTCAGCTGAAAAAACTTTTCTTCTGTAACAGTGAGAACAGTGGTTTACAACGCCGTTACACCGTTGCGAACCATCTGTGTTATTATTTTTCATCTTTCAAACATTTTTTGAGCTAGTACCAATCTTTTAAGGGGGTTTTAAGCAAGATGAGCTAAACCCCATCACTGAGCCAAGGAGGAAGCCATTTTTTCATTATTGATTAGTAACTTTTAATAATCTTTTATGACTTTTGCATTTATTTTTAATTAAAATTATAATTTTTCTTAATTGATTGTGATTTTATTTCATGGTTTATGCTGGGACCTAGAAATTTTGATGAGCCATGCTTGTGATTTACAATTGATATTTTAAATATATACCTTTGGCAAAAATTAGAGTTACTTATTTGAGCCAGAATTGTTTAGAATTATTATTTTTGGAACCAATTAAAAGTGGTTAATAATGAAATCCATAACCTCAGTATTTGTGAATATTATTGTCATCTTTTATGTATATTTTCTAGTTTAAAATAAGTTTTTAAATCTAAAATCAATCTTCACAAGTTCAGAGTTTGAAACCTATTTTATCATTATTCTAAAACACATCAATCTATTGGCACCGCTGCCGGGGACTTGTTTTTAGATTTGTTTTAGGTTTAGTTTTTAGTTTAGTTAGTTTAATTAGATTTATATTTTATTTATTTCATTTTTATTTATTTTATTTTACGTTTCTTTGGTATTTTTCTTTGTATTACAGGTTTTGGATCAAAAAGAAATTGGAGCCAAAGATTATATTGATTGATTAAAGACTTGGAGTCAAAGATAAATCTAAAAGAACGGAAAAATAAGACAAGAATTTTTTTTAGTTAAATTTTTATTTTTTTAGGGTTTTATTTATTTTTCTTTTGAGAAATTTGTATTAGGAAATTCTTATTATTTTTGTAATTATTTTAGGTATTTTTTCTGTTTATTTATTTATTTTGGGACTTTGGACTTTTGGACTTTTGGACTTTGTTATTTTAAAACCCTACGGAAGGGTAATTAAATATAAACTGCACAGGGAATGATGATAATTACGATATTGTCTCTGCCCCTCGGGTTCGTAAACTGACATAGGAGTCGGTGGCCTGAGTCGACTTCAATGGTTCATCGCCCGTCTGGAACGGGAGGTAAGACTCTAACCACCCACGAATTCCCTTTCAGTGGGTTTTCTGGACGCCTTTGTAATGCATATATGCTGAGGACCTGAATACGGATTTACTTTTCTAGTAAAGGGCAAGGACTGGCCATATAAGATAAGGACTCAGATTTCATCACCGTTTCTTTCTTTCCTTAGGAACACGTTACCAAACGCGAACCTAAGCTTAAAATTTTGACTAGAAAGAGACCGATAGAGTAACGAGCTTAGAAGAAAGTCATTCAAAAGGATAATATTGGTTATTCTGTTAGCCTAACTCAAAGTTCAGTAAGATTATTTTAAGTAGATTCGATCCGCCTTGTAACCCAAGGAAACGTTGTCAAAGAGGTAGGGTTACCAAAGCTCCTTAGAGCTTATCCTGTTTCTATTCAACTTAATCTAATTTGGATCATTTTAAGAGATTTGCTAAAACTGTAACTAGTTTTCTTTTGGAAGAATAAAAACTGGTCTAGAAACAATCTAAGTGGAGACATCATGCTTTTTGTTTGCTAGATTCAGTAGATTTGATTTGGTTGAGTCGACCTTTATATACAAAATACCCTTTATTAACTAAATTATAACCGATCATGTAAATCCACTTCCCTATTTTTTCTCACACATTATAATTTATTTCTAGGTTAAAAATCATCGGTAGAATATTTATACCTGATTGCCACGACCAGTATATTTAAGTTGAGAAAACTCAAAACGTTATCTTCTTATAAACAAATTACGAACTTCTCTAGCTTTAACATCATCAGGAAGACCATAAATAAACAAAATATTTATATCATCTTTTCACTGTAATTTATTTTGTTGTGTTGATGAGGAATGTAATTAGGAGGATCATAAGGTTGATGATGAATTGATACAAGGGAGATAATAGAAGAATCTATGACTAGTGATGTAGGATGATGGTAAGGAATTAACGGTTGAGATTGATAAGAAGGGGAATATATTTGTGAATTTAATGATGGAATTGAGAATCCATGCCTTTAGTTTCGGAGAAATATTTTTTTTAATTTCTTTCGTAGATTTCAACTACACACTACATGAATGGAATATTTTAATGTTTTCATCGCATCATGGCAGGACTGTTGAGAAGTTTAAATTTATATATTTTTGTTTAAACCCCCATCTAAATATCGTATTATATAAGGGACCTCATATACAAACTAATCATTTCTCCTCATTCTATTAAGTTTGCTGTTAAGTCTGCATGTACGATTGGTATGACATCCATTTGGACATTATTTATCTCTTGACTTTGTCTCCGCAGTTAACCTAACTTCAGCCTAAGGTAGGACTTTTAAAACATGTGTAAGAATACTAATGGTTCAAAAACAATGGAAACCTAACTTCCAAAATTGTAAAAATTGTTATAGATCCCAATAGGAAAAAAGATCCCCACACAGCAGTAAAAACACATGAACACCATTAGTGGGGATCCTCTTATAACTGCATAGTTACAGTGAGGTGTTGTCATTCCTGCGCATCCCTTATTGCAGCAGACTCCTAAAAAAATAGAAGATCTAAATAAAAACATACAAAAAAAAATAATGAATATAAAGGAAAAGATAATCGGTACTATTAGAGATATATATGTCCAAAGCATATGCAGCTAAATGAACCAAAAAAATGGTAAGGCAAACATTGATAATTTGACGAATAGGATGGTGAAATTGGACATCATATGAAACGAGAAAATGAATATAATCTGGACAATGCTCTATATGGGATGCAACAATATTGAAAAGTTTTTGTTGTGTCATTTCTACCCCATGCAGCTATACTATCTGGACAAGCTTCTAGAATTTGATTACAAATTTCAGGAACAATAGCATATGATTCACCAAAATTCCCATTTATCCAACACCTCCAACAAGGATTAGTTAGATCATAGAGACTGATGATATCTCCATCAACACCAACAATTTCATGAACCATACCACCCTTATAATCATTGATAGAGAATACATTGGAAGTATCCCAATGACCATTGAAATTGATACGTATGTTCTTTCTAGGATAATCATAGATAGACCTGGATTTCAAATAAACAAAATCAACACATCAATGACTACTTTTATTGCTTGTCGACAACATAAAAAGTAAAAATAAATCAACATAAATGAACATACTTTATATAGATGAACATAAATTACACACTATAGCTCACTCCTAAATCCATTGTAATAATATTTCTATCTTATACTATGTAACTCAAAACTTTGTTATAAACTACTAAGATGGGGGCAAATATTACATTACAACTGTACATTTTGCATACTATATGAATAATTTAGTTTATGGTAAGTACATATCGATAAATGTTGCCGTCAATAGCCGTGTATATCAACTGTAATGGATTAAGTCCAAAAAAAAAAAGAAAATCCATTGACATTTCTATATGTAGAGAGAGAGTACTGTGCACATCGGTGGTCTATGATATTATTTAAATCAGAGGTACCCACTTGATTCATGATTAAGATATGTAAGGGTGTTGTGTCGTGTCCTTGCGTTTTGCAGTATTAAAAATGAAGCTAAAAAAGAAATATAGTGGTTTAGAGTTTAGACATTAAAGATTATGAAGAAGAAAAAACTTAACTATGAATGCAAGTATAGAGTACAGATGACAGACTAAGAAAGGTCTCAAACCATATACGTTTTTACTGTATTATTTTGATGGTTTGATAGATGTTATCTTGTTTATACGTGCTTACATGTTATTTTTCTTATGATCAATATTATCTACCTACTAATTATATATAAAAAAGTTAAATTTGTAGTAAAAAAATGTTATTCGAGCTTCCTTTTCATATCCATATCGTGATTTTAAGTGCATGCTTTGAATCAAACATACAACTGCAAAAAAAAATCAACGCATACAAACCTAATATATCCTACAGCATTGCATATTGTTTGATAAAAAAAAAATGGTGAACTAAAGAACTCACTCACTCACTTTAAAATTTTAAAACCCAACAACATTAAAATTGTCCTGAATCAACATTTTTTCAACATTAAGGATGGATTTAAATGAAAAAGAAAAGTACTTCTTCTCACCGTAAATTGCCACCGTAAATTGCCAATGTTATTGACTAATGAAAACACTAGACTTGCTCTTTAATTAAGCGATTTGCTACTAGAAATC
The DNA here is from genome assembly GCA_023531435.1 of Papaver californicum. Lineage (NCBI taxonomy): Eukaryota > Viridiplantae > Streptophyta > Magnoliopsida > Ranunculales > Papaveraceae > Papaver > Papaver californicum. The sequence continues at coordinate 1,760,640 of JAJJMC010010218.1, forward strand.
AACACTAAAATCAACACATGAGCAAAAAAATAACCTTAAATTTGATAACTTACTAAGGCTAGAGAAATGAAAAGAAATTAAAAAAGATAACTAAATAGAGTATTGAGATGGTACGATCATATCTTCCTTTAATTCCTCCTTATATAGCATAAGATGGAGGGCTTCTTCCCGCGTTTTCCTTATCTAGAAATGCCCTGCATCTTGATCCCAACCCTCTAAATCTACCTAAAACCATGAAAATCTTTCACTCCCTTAGATCGTCGGTAATGCTTCAACTACCAATAGTGGAAAAAAAATTGAGCTTCAAAAGGATTAGAAGATTTTCATACTTTTAGCAGAAGATGGAGGAGAAAATTGCTGAAATTTGGCCGAATAATCGTTCTTCAGAAATGACCAGATCTTCTTCTCCATCCTTCTCATTAGATCTTTCATCTTACAACATCTACAACCATTGAAATTCCTAAAGATGTAAAAGTAGCAAATGAACTTAACCATACTAGGGTTAAGTTAACTAAGACCAAAATTCAAATGGTCGACCACTTTACCCTTCAGTTTACTCACGTGACTCCACGTGCATATTTAACCATAAATTTAACAGAATGAGGGGTAGAAATGATTAATTTGTATATGGGATCCTTTATGTAATAGAATGTTTAGACGGGGGTTTTAACTAAAAATATGTTTTAAATTTCACTGTTTTGTTTTAAGGAGTCCTAGACTTTGGGTCTTTGTGGAATGTTCTGAATCTGCTTGAGGCTCGTTGATCCCAGAGAGCCATCAATGCTTGCTCAAGGAGATGTTTCATCTAGTTCAAGAGATGATATGGATATATCATAGTTGTGGGTTGATGTGATTTTGAAAGTGGTAAATAAAGGTTCGATTCTCGAACTTGTGAAGGTAATGATTTTAGAAAATATTGGACTTAACCTAAACTAATAAAAATCAGGAAAATACACTAGAGATGATTTTTAGAAAATATGGAAAATACCAGGAATCAGGAATCAGGTAATTCTAACAATCTATGTGATTAATCATGTAATTCTTTTTAACAATTTAATTCAAGTTTGCCAAAAATATGTTTCCTAAAAGAATAATTGTAAATCCTAAGCATGGGACATCAAGAGTAATTAACTAAGCATGACCCATCAAAAGAGAACACAACTATTTAATAAAAACCATTTTTTTCTAATTTAAATCCATGCAAATAATAATAAAAGAATTATAAATAATTATTAGAAAATAATTAAATCACATAAAATTGAGAAAAATACCTTATCCATCATCCCAGTAAATAAACTTACCCCATGGTGAAGAAAATTTGCTCAAAAGTTGATTTCATTGCTCAAAATATTGATTACAAGGTTTAAGAATAGTGCAACAGCTGAACAGATACGTATATAAGTGTCACAGAACAGGGTTCAACTGTTACAAAGAGCTTTAAGCAACAGAACGTTCAAAACTTAACGCAACAGGAGCAGAGCTGCAACAGTGGAACAGCAACACTTATAAATGTTACTGAGTCGTCTTCTTCGATGATGGTGGATGAAGAACACGCCGGCCGGAGCACCAGCAGGTCACCGGCGGCACCGGA
>JAJJMC010010218.1:1762240-1840479 GCA_023531435.1 Papaver californicum
TTTTTTTTATACTTTCTTGAATGTAATTTCGGTAAAAAATGTATATGAGATCAACTTTTAACAATATACGAATTCATATTATTTTTAAGTTAAAAATATTCTTAGTTCTTCATATTACTTTTATTTACAATTTAAGCAACAAGAAAAGACTATTTATACAATTATTAAAAAGAATATATTGATTGTCAAATCAATTTTAGAATTAATTGACAAGTAATGCCCGTCAATAATTATTGACAAACAAAGCTTGTAGCTTATTAATGATAATTATTGACAGTAGGTTACTATCATTTGAGGTTTTCGACACCTTATTGACGGTTTTGGTCCGTCGAAAAAGATAAATTCTGGCATAGTGTATAGAAGATTGATTTTGGTGTGAGTAGAGAAGTTGAATGAAAGTTGTATTTATAGTGTTTGAAAATTATAAGTGTTTTTTGGCTGATAGGATTCGACAGTTGTTAAATCAACTTGAGACGAACGTCTGATAAACCATTTTTCCACTGCCAGAAAATAGATTTACCCATCTACCTGACATAAAAAATAGGCAGATTTGCAAGTGCCCATTAAATTACTCTTATAGGAGGAATTTGCAAATTGTCCGATCCAATTACAAACATGCCAATTGAAAATTACCAAATACAAACAACTGAGAAAGTAAAAAGCAACATACGAATGAAAATTTACCATATGACTTGAAATAACAAGTAAGGAAAAAAAAATCCTAATTTATGGCCAATTTTATTTTATTTTTACATTATAAACAAGGACTATTTGCCATCATATTTTCATTTTCACCTGGTGTATTGCAACAGTATAACTAGGTCGACATTAATCCAAAGTTTTTGTGTAGTATGCGATCGACTAATCTAAAACACTAATATACCATCAGTCAAGTCAACTTTCAACTATATCCAACGGTACAGCTGTCGATGTATTTTCTCAATAAGAGCTTTCTCGGAACTTTCAATAACTTTTCAACTATCTTTAACTTTCAGTGTAAACGGCAACATATTCAAGCATATGTGTATATCTTATCATCTATTAACGTTTTAATATACGGGATATTAATATCTATTATCTAGCAACATTCTAACAAACAGAATTGCAGAAATGGATTCAAATACTGAAACTAAAATCAGGTAATTATAATGGAAAATAGTGTAACATTTACATCTGAATTAGTAAGCAACTGTGTGTTCTTATCTATGTTGTCTCTGTGTTTTCAGGTGTGCAATTGTCACTGGTGGAAATAAGGGAATTGGATTTGATATTTGTAGACAATTAGCTTCTAATGGGATTTCAGTTGTGTTAACAGCTAGAGATGTAATCAAGGGTTTAGAAGCAGTTGAGAAGCTCAAAAACTCTTTCGGACTTTCTAATGTTGTTTTTCATCAACTTGATGTCATGAATCCAATTACTCTTCCTTCTCTGGAAGAATTCATCAGAAGCCGTTTTGGGAAACTAGATATCTTGGTAAGAAGAATTCAATAACTTTGTTTCTTGTTCATATATGTATTAGGTGGCTAGGTGTAATGGGTTTGTTGATCTACGTTAATGCTTATAATCTAGAAGTCATTCCAGTAAAGATAACGACTTTTGTGCTTTAGCCTGAATTTCTATTTAACTTTGGTTTTGAATGCTTGAAAGGTGAATAATGCTGGAATTCTTGGAGCTATAACTGATGCTGCTGGTTTTACGTTAATGTTGCAAGCTCTTGAGTCAATGGTAGCTCTTGAGGTACGTAATCCTATTAGTGTCTAGTGAGAGTAAAACAACATTTGTTAGTGGGCAATACGATATGAATCGAGGGCTGAATTGAGGGGTTAAAAGTTTTTGGTCGGTGAAAATGACTTTTCTTAACTATGGAATCTAATTAAGCATCACACCACATCGTCCGACCCCTAAATCTTGTTGGAAAATTTGGCTAAGAGAGGATGAAACACAAAATAAAGATGTTGTATTTCTGGTTTGAAGGCTTTAAAAGATTTTTTTTAGATAATTGTTTTGGCCCTTCCAATCAAGTTGGTGATCATAACGGATATATAAAATAATGTCTTCAGGATATAATGAAGCCCTATAACAACGTAATTGCACTCAAGGTTTGTACCCCTTGATCCAATCAAGAATACATTAGAATTTTTTTCTGATGATGCTTAGAGAAGAGAGAAAACGAAATAACATTTTTCTTCTACACATATTAAGAATTAAGCATCACTACTTATATAGGGGTTTACACCCATTAGAGATGCCTCCTCATTTCCAATAGACACATATGGTGTCCAATGAGAATAGTTGTGTCTTATGTGAATGGTTGTGTTTTATGTGAACCATCACACCTATTGGAGATACCTCTTTATCTCCAATAGACATCCACGTGAACCATCGTGTCTATTTGTATTCAAACTGAATTTTGAATCACGGAACCCCTTTCGTAGCGGCAAACAAAATACGGAAACAATTATTTTCTATGATATTAAAAATATCCAACAATCTCCCCCTATTTTCAATAACTTAAAAACAGAAAATAAAATAAAACCTTATAAAACCGGAGTGGCTGCATCACTCAAGTGACTGCCTACGTACCCGAGTGGGATCAAGCCAACATAGTTCAAGCAAGTTGAGAATAAGCGTCATCATAGAAATCAATGGGTAAATGATAGGTATCTTTTGGATTTGAACCTTCACTTAGTGTAAGAAATTCAAAGCCTTATCGAGGTTTTATGGTGAAACCAGTCTTGAACCAAGATATAACCTGAATCTCCACACATATTGATTTCAGAGAATAATGTGTTTTGTAGCTTAGCACGTTAATGTCCATGTGCTTATATCCTGGATTCATGAGTCTTTTTTAGATTACGGTCTTATTCTCTTAGGAAACGACCTGATTTCCATACTCGTATAGGTAAGTTTCATAAGGTATTTCTGCGATATACTTGTAAATCGACATAGACTTATTAAGGATTTGCATCCATCCTCATTCATACAGAATGACTGCACTAATTTAAAAAGAAGTTTTGACTTAGTGCACTATAATCACTCTTATAACTTGTTGGTAACTATTGAACCTTGTTTATCTTTTTAACATAGGTTGGGTTTCTGCTATGGGAAATCAACCTTCCTTCACAGACCTTAGTCACATTTCCATATACTTCATTGAAATCATTTCCTTTGGGAGACTCTTCATAAATGAGTCTTCCAAGTTCTTCTTCGTTTCAATGGTTAACTGCAATTACTCTTCTCTTAAATAATTGTCTTACCGTTCAATGTCTAAGACTTGTATGTCTTGATCTTTTATTATAAGTCTTGTTAGAGACGTTATAAATCATAGCCTGATTCATAGTTAAACAAGACCATTTGAGATGGTTTCTTCCAAAATGGGATCTGTGCAAGTTAGGTTCTAAGCCATTTTTCCTCGTTACATACATCTAATAATGTAACCAATTCTAATCAACTTACTTCTCTAGTGATCATAATTAACATTTATCGTTAATTTATAAAAAAAGGTCATTATAGACTTGATTCACTAGAAGCATACACAAATTTATATGAAACTTATACTTGCTATCTCAACAAATATTAACATGATGAGTGACTTCCACACTCAGACTTAATCCTTTACAAATTTGTACCCAAAATATATAGAGAATGTCTATTTAATTTTCACACTTATATACTCCAAGTGCACAAAATTTATACATTGGCAATATTGTAACCACCTCGGCATTGGATATTTGATCGGCCTCCTAATTTTCCAAAAACGTTATATAATAACCGGAATTCCTTTTATCTTTGATGTCATTTAAGACATGCCGTATTCTAGATTTAGAACTTATAATTTTGTCGCAGGTTCATGTCGTGAAATTGTTGTCTTAACAATTATCCACGACTTCCCATAATTTTCAAATGCCTAAATGCAATCAAATGTTATGAAACACGTTTACATTCAGAAACTTGTCATGCATCATTTCCTTCACATCAAATGGATCATACAAGTCCCAGTAGCTAAATAATATCTTGTACTCCTTTCGTTTCTGGAAAAGTGTTATTATCATTTTTTCATTTTAGTCTAAAAATAGATTAATTTAAAAAAATGATAGTAACTCTTTTCTTAAAACGGAGGTAGTATAAATTTCGAGATGGCAGTACAAATTTCACATACGACTACATTTAAAAGTGAATCAAGTATCCAGTTCACACATAAGACATGATTATAAGCAATCATCTTCAAATCCAATAGTTCATTTGGATTTGGCTCCATTTGGCCAAGTTGTCTGAAGGTTACGCGATCCCTCTTTGTTTTACACATACGCAGTTAACAACTTCTGTGTAATTTTTTTTCTTTTAGATACTTATGAATTTTCAAGGTATTAAATATTCCTCAATAAGCTCATAAGTCATACATATGCAGGCACTTAAGCAATTCTCTGATAAGTGTCGATACATTTTGGTTATGAACCTCATAAGAAAATGTGATAAATCAGTCAACCATTAACATAACAAGGAAACACCCATTCATCAAATAATCGGTTGAGAACATGTTAGTAATCTCATGTCGTTTATTGTTTTCTGGACAGTCATAGGTTTAAGATTCCACCAGATTACCAAAGGGGCACAATCCCAATGATCCATGTCTACACATAATTCTTTACAAAAAAAAAGAAAACTGATATAGTATTACAGTTACTATTCTTTGGATTTGGATCTCCTTTGGCACTATTGGTGTTTACAGATTGCACGTTCAAATTACAATCACAATCATGCCAAAAATAACTCGACTATTCATCTCATGATCAGAACTCAGGCAATATGCAATTCATGTTCTAGACTGTGAAGACATCTATCATAATACGACACACGGATTACCATAAAATCGAGTTTAACATCATGGCATCATTTTAATTTCAATCAGTTTACAATTAAGTTGATATGGTACTAACCATTCATTGCCGTTAGATTTCCACTCCTAGTGTAAGAATTGGAAAGATATTTCAGATTCAAAAACACCACAAGAAGTCTAGGCCAGGGATGAGTTCGACACTCCATATGCCTTTCCTTGTAGTTTTTTCTTCTGAAACACAAAGTCCATAGCCAAATTTTGCATTTTACTTCTTCAAGTCTAGTGATCTCCTGACACAAACACAACGTTCGACCCTCTTGTTTCAAAAAACAATGCGATGACGTACGTAGAATGTAGGTGAACTTTCATCCTCTTTTGTGAAATATTAATTGTCTAAAAACTGTTGGAAAATTTGGCCGAGAGGATGAAACACAAAATAAAGATGTTGGATTTCCGGCTTAAAGGCTTTAAAAGTTTTTTTTAAGATAATTATTTCGACCCTTCCAATTAAATTGCGATTATAACGGGTATATAAAATAATACCTTCAGAATACAAGTGAAGCCCTATAACAACGTAATTGGATTTAAAGATTGTACCCTTTGATCCAACCAAGAACACATTAGAGAAATTTTTTGATGATGTTTAGAGAAGAGAGAAAACAAAATAACATTTTTCTTCTACTCATATAAAGAATTAATCATCACTACTTATATAGGGGTCACACCCATTAGAGATGCCTCTTTATTTCCAACAGACACATATAGTGTCCAATGTGAATGGTTGTGCTTTATGTGAACCATAACGGATTCACGCCCATTGAAGATACCTTTTTATCTCCTTTAGACACCCACATAAACCATCGTGTCTATTCGTATTCAAACTGAAATTTGAATCACGGAACCCCTTTTATAACGGCAAACAAAATACCGAAACAATTATTTTCTATGATATTGAAAATATCCAACAAATTTAGGGAGGGGTGAGGGTCGTAACGGCGGCCACTCTCATCGTGTTCAAAAGAGAGACAAAAACAATCTTCGGGATACATAGTGATTCATAATGTTGCAGCTAAGTATCTAAATAAAGGTTGATTTTGATTACTATTGTACCATTCCAGGATAACCAGAACAAAGAAAATCCGAATTTGAAACAAGTGATAACAGAGACTTACGAATTAGCAGAAGAATGTGTGCAAACAAATTATTATGGTATCAAATCAGTGACTAAAGCACTTATTCCTTTACTTCAACTCTCTGAATCGCCAAGAATTGTTAATGTTTCCTCCACCCTGGGAATGCTGAAGGTATATACTGTAATCTCATGTTCTTACATCTTATTTACATCTTGCGGACTCAACTCTTTTGTAATCCTCACCAAATGTATTCATTTGTTTTGATTTTAGTTTGTCTCAAATGAAAAAGCTTTGGAAATACTTAGCGATGGGGATGGTTTAAAAGAAGAGAGTGTAGATGAGATGGTGAATATGTTTCTTAAGGATTTCAAGGAGAATTTTTTAGAATCAAAAGGATGGCCTTCATGTTTACCTGCGTATACAATCTCAAAAGCATCTTTAAATGCTTATACAAGGATACTAGCCAAGCAATTTCCTACTTTTCGTATAAATTGTGTATGTCCTGGTTGGGTCAAGACAGATATTTGTTTCAATAGTGGACTTTCAACTACTACCGAAGGTGCAGAAAAAGTTGTGAATTTGGCTCTTATACCTGACGACGGACCTTCCGGCCTCTACTTTAGCCATGGAAAAATAACACCATTTTGATGCATATTAGAGAGCAAGAAAGAAGTCATTTGACTCATTTCTACTGTTTTAGCTCTGCAAATTATGTAATTTGTGTTATCATCAATTTTTACTTTGTGTACTTTAGTAAAGAGTTTTTACTTACCCACAAAATGCAAATAATCATATTAGCATATGGAAAATAATCAAATCTATCTGATTGTTTTTCGACGCAGCGAGTGAGCTTAAATTAAATTGAGCATTAATATTGTGAATTCTATTTTTTTTTTGTCACTTAGTAATTTAAGATTGGATCGATGATGGCTAAAATCTACCTAGTTACCCAAATTTATTTCTTAGTACAACAAGCTGTGTGACTCAAACTATACTATACGACCCCAAATTTGCATTGTAGATTAAAATTTGTTTGGTGATCCATAATATGCAATTCGGACACAATACTGTCTCATGTCCTAAAATCTGACTATTGCGGCCCAATATTTGACTTGTGACCTGAAATTAACTTTTGTGACAAATAATATTTCAGTGATAAAAAATAGGCTTCTAAGCTCAAGTTTGTACTGTAATCTAAAATTTGTGTAGTACTAGTATCCCGAAATAAGAATCGTTGCCTAATCTACCTCTTGACCCCAAACTTGTCTTAGGGCCCAAAATCCACTCTTAGGTCCCAAAATCTATTATAACTAAATTTTTTGTTGTGATCAGCCTTGCGAGTTTTGCGACTCAAAATTTACTTAGCGACTGGAAATGGGTTCGTAACTTAAAATCATCTCTCATATGTTTTTATAAGAAAAAGTTTATACCACAACTTAAAATTTATCATTGTGACTCAAAATTCACCTATAATCTAAAATTTTCTTTGTGAGATCCATAATGTCTGCAATGTGATTTAAAACTTACTATTGTGGTCCAGGCCTATATATATGTGACTCAAAATTTAGAGTCTGAATTTGTGCATCTTTCCAAAACTGGGGTGTATATTCCAAACTTCCTTATTGGATGAATTTTTGGTCAAAACCAATTTTCCTCCTCTTTTTATTTGGTAAATTGAATTCAATTTTAGCAAAAATACCTAAGCTATGTTTCTCTATATGTTTCTCTCTTTCTTTATCTTCTACACATTGAACTATCTTTCTTTTGCTTTGCCAATACCTCTCTAGCTTCTCTAGAAAAATTAACCGAAAAAATAATAATATATTCTTTTCTTCGTGGTGTATACACTAAATTCATCACTATTACTTTGATTAATTATGATTTCTAAGCTTTAAACAGCATGCAATTAATACAATCCAAATTTTCTTCTTTTCATCAAGAGACATAAAAATTGAATCTATAATTTAATTTCCATAATATTGTTTTCTAACAAGATATATTACTACAATGGAAGATTTTGTTTTTTTTTGTTTTTTGGGCGAACATGAAATTACATTGTAAGTTTACTAATTTATATGTACTTGTATCTGAACTCAACATTGTATTTATATCTGAACTCAAGATAATTTAGTCTTTATGCCGTATTTCATAAAGCTTCTACTTAGTCTTCACAATCATAACTTCTTCCCAAAATTAAAAATAAGATTACACTACAATTTCACGAAATCCAAAAAAAACAAGCAAACAAGAACACTAATAAACAATCCAATAAAAATTAAAATATTACCCTATATTCTTCATAAAAAAGCATGACTTTGAAATCGTTGCCAGCAATTTCAATCACTATAACTAGAGACGGAGTTCCGACGGAGAAGAAAGGATGAAGTTAAAAAAGATACAAGAACTTGGAAGAATCAAGAAGATGAAGAGAAAGGGATTTTGATTATGTTAGTTCTGAAATACGAATGAAAAAGGAATTCTATTTATAAGAGTTTTTTAAGAGGAATAAATTTTTATCTGAAAATAAAATACAATAATTGGTTTGACCGAGAAAACTTCCAATAAAAAATGCCGGAATGTGCACCCCAGTTTTAGAAGGGTGGACAAATTTGGACTCCAAAATTTACCTTACCATAAAAATCTATCTTACAACCTAAATTGGTGATAAAGAAATCCAAAGTCATATATAAAGAACGTTTAATTGGTGGGATATCCTCATAAATTGGGGAATACCAAGTTAAACAAAATAGAGACATTTTAAAGTAAAAAGTCAATAACCCCTTATCCATATATTTTATAATAGCTAAACTATACTTGTACTTTTTAATTATTATTATTTTTTTCCCTAAAAAACTCAGGATCGACATGGTAAAATGAAGAATACCATGCCAATTCTTGACAGTCGACATTGAAATGGATGAACACCATGCCGACTGTTGTTGACTACCTTTCTCAGTCGGCATGGTTAGAAATTTTCGATAATGCCGATTGTTGTAATTTTAATTCTAGAAACTTAGATTTATGAATCGTATTGTTTATGTATTGAATACCGTGCTGACTGAAAAGGTCAACATAAGTCGGTATGGTAAAAATACAATGTCGACTTTGAATTATTTGACATTTTTAATAAAAAAATAAATAATAAATACAAAGAATTAAATAAATAAATAGAAAGTACAAGGGATAACTTAGTCATGTATAGTTTTAGGACACCCTTTATCAATATATCTAGGTAGGCATAATCCTAAGTATCTCCCAATTTATAGAGGTATTCCCAGTTAAATGTTTTATATAAACGTTAAAAAACTTTGAAAATAATCTTAGAAATTATTTTTTCCTTTTTTTTTATCCAGAGTACTAAAAATTCTGACCTCATAAGCTAGGTGCTTTTTCGTGAATGCGTTTTCCCGCTATATAGGATTTTCGTTTGATGAATCACCCTAATTAAAAGACAAAAAATATACATTCACCACTGAGAAAGAATATACTTTACACTTTATTTTTACTTCTAAACCCAAATATGTGTACGTAATAGTCTACCATTCACATTACACGTTAATTAATTAATAAGGCGGAAAAAAAACTATAAACAAAATTTTCTTTCCACGAGGAAACACATTACGAAGGGTCAATCAAACTAGATATCGAAGTTTGCTTTAACATGTACTAGTTGATGTCGATAGAATAAAAGTTTGCTTTAACATGTATTAGTTGATGCGATAGAATGTCTTTTATAGGATGTTTGGATATGTAATGAAAAGTAACTTTTTAATTTCTAGAAGTTGAAAAACAAAAAGTTTGTTTGATACTATTATATTTAAACGATTTCTAAAAATAAAAAAATAAAATTTTTAAAAAATAAAATTTTTAAAAAATAAAATAGTTTTATTTCTGATTTCTAAAATTGATTTATTTATTTATTCAGTAAGTGTAAACTTCTTATATTAAAGACGAAGGGCCATTTAGAGATGACGGGCCATGTAGAGGCTCCCGCCCGACCACTTCCATACAATCTCATCCTGGTGCTTTCGTTTGCTTGGTGATAGAAAATAAAAGACATGCCACTAGCATCTATGAGTTGGCGGTATGAATCTTTCCCTTAAACCTCATAACTTTATTCGCTCCCACTACAAGAAAAACGGGTTTAAGCGACATGTCGCTTTAAGTCGCTTAAAGCCCCTTTTAAGTCGCTATAACCGTTATAGCGACTAAAAGTGGCACTCGCTACGTTGGTTGCCCAAAGCCATGTATCTCAAAGCCTTGAGCGACCATGCAATCGCTCCAGTAATAAACCAACTTACCTAAAGCGATTACTTTACTCATTGCTTAACATCAGACCAACTAACATGGAGCAAGTAAAATTTTGATTGCTTAACATCTAGGCCAACCAATATAGCAAGTAACATATCAATCGCTTCAGATATACCAATCATTCTAAAGCAATTAAACTACTTAGTTGATAGAGACATGGAGCAACTATTTATTGAATTGTTTGGTTAAGGTTTTAAGCGATCAAGAATTTTGCTCGCTAAAAACGATTTCTGATTTTGATTGCTCTGAAGTTGGTTGCTTAATCTTTTGAGGTAGCAAAGTTTTTACTCAAGTTGATTAATTAAAGGTTTAAGCAACCAAATTATTTAAAATGCTGATTTTGATTGGTCTGAAGTTGATTGCTCAATCTATTGAGGTAGCAAAGTTTTTATTCAAGTTGATTAATTAAAGGTTTAAACAACCAAATTATTTAAAATTCTGATTTTGATTGGTCTGAAGTTGATTGCTTAAGCTTTTAAGCTATCAAAGTTTTTACTCAAGTTGATTGATTAAAGGTTTAAACGACGAAATTATTTAAAATTCTGATTTTGATTGGCCTAAAGTTGATTGCTTAAATTTTTAAGCTATCAAATTTCTTTGCTCGCTAAAAACAAATTATGATTAGATAATCCCAAATTATAATTATAATTATATTTAACAATTAATATTAGACATTATCACTAATTGAGATTATATAATTAAAAATAAATAACAAAATCAAATTAAAATTGATACTAAAAACAATAATGAACCAAATTAAAATCATAATTGATCAACTTTATTGTTAATGAATTCAATTTACAACTTAATTTGGTTAAAAAAATTACAATCATTTTTGACAGGAAAAGAAAACAATTTCATTTATAATTGCATCAACCACACTTCAATTTTAAACCTAGAGATGAGGAACACAAAGCTAAAAAATCTCACTGGACAAAGCTAAAAAACACTTCAAGATTCATACTACTGCAACCTTATACCACTCAATCTATTTTTTAGCTTTGATTTTGAGATCAATAGAGTGAGTACTCATTCCACATCTAGTTCATGTTGATCTCTCAAAAAAAAGGTGATAAACTTGGGTCCTGCATATAAGAACAAACAAACAAATACAAAGAACATCAGAACTAATAAGAATAAGGAGCATTAACCCTGAATTGGACACAAGGTAACATCAAGAACTGAATCAAAAAACAAAATAATAAAACTGGACATTTTGATACCTTTTTCTTCAAACATACCCTTCAAGCTCAGTGGAGTAAAACTTCACCTGATTTATCCATTCCAACAAAAAAAATCAGTTGGATACTTAAGTTTTAAAATGGATATTTAAGTCACACATTCAACAATTGTTTGTTCTATTCTCTGTACATATATTCAAGCAGTTTAACTGAGAATTCCTAATTTTTGAGGAAGATCCATGCAAAACCAAAATTGGTGAAGCTGATGGAATCCAATGCGACAGCAGCTATGCAGTATCTTCAAACCAAAGGTCTCTTGCAGGAGCCATCTCTTCCAAGAAAGAAGCAGCATCAAGCACAGACTCATCAAATTAGAAAGAATATGTACTTCACCAATGGCCATCTTCCTCACAACAGCAACCCACCTTGTGCCAATTCAAATGGTCATAATTTTTCTCCTAACTTGAACACACTGCAGAGACAAAACACTCTTAACAACGGTTTTAACAGAGATGATAAACAAAGAAGATTCGACAAATGCAAGAGTATACAGAATTTATATTAGTCCATATACATTTTAAAACTTAAGTATCCATTTAAACTTAAGAATGTTAAAACAAAATAGCAAGGAAGTCCCCACACCTGAAGACAACGAAAATACAACTTCACAAAGTACAGCTGAAAGAGAAGAGTGAGTCAGCCTTCATCAACTAGAGTTCAAGAATCAACATCATGAATCTATCCTACAAAGTATTGCACAAAATCAAAATAATGCTAGCCTTCATCATCACATAAGAGATGCATAACAATACTGACATGAAAAGTAATACCATACAGTAGAAATAACAGCAACAACAAGTGACCCAATGTTTTAAATTACTGGGACATATTCCTAATCAGGTTGATAAAACATGAGTATATCTCAACATTTAAAGCAGTTCCTAACACATAATTCATTAGACAACTCAACTCACAAGTCACAACTAATTCAACTCACTGGATTCATTTGCAGAAATTATTAGTAGACATGACCTAGTAATTATTTCACCATTAGACTGATAAATAACAACAACAAAAAAAACTTCTTCTCTTCAAAAAAAAAATAGCAAATCTATTTATTCAAGAACCAAACAAACCTTCAATAGCTTCTCTGGGAGTCTTGAATCCCAAACCGACATTCTTGTAGTATCGGTTTCCTCCATTTCCAGATACTTTAGAGCTACAAAAACCAATTAGGTAACTTAACTTTTTCATTCAAACAACAAAATATTTTAATTTCACGAGGAAAAAATTTGGATCCACAATGGTCACATGAGCTATTGTCAGTCAATCACAGGCGTGGAAGCGAATGCAAGTCCACAAAATCCCTTGCAGAATTATGAAAACCCCTGTTAGAAAACTAAGTTCCCCTTCTTTTATTGTTATTTCCATGACCTACACAGTCAGAAAGCACACTAAGATACTGAAAGAAGGCCACATCCATGAGTACAGAACTGCAACAGTCTAAGTTTAAGTTTAAGTAGTAAACACTAAGTTGCTCAGGTAAGTTTAGACCTAGTTCTGCATTTGGTAGTTGTTTCTCATGGATCGATATGAGATAATAGTAATTGCCGTGACATGAAGTTGGTCTCATGGTGAAAGGCTATGAGGTGCTGGTGTTTGGTGTTTAGAGAAGTTCACAGTGATGGAGGCGGAGAAGTTCAGCGATGGAGGAGGAGAAGTTTAGGGAGGGAGGCGTTGAAGGGAGAAGTGGTGAAACTTAGGGTTAGGGTGTTTATATAGAAGGGTATTAATCGTAAATAATAGAAACTTTGTGGTCAATAAGTATAACGAATAGGGTTTTAACCGACGGTTCAAGATTAACATTTCAAGCTGATCGGACGGTTCTAGGTTTTACATCTTCTACTCATACGGATCGTTAATCTGACGGTTCAAAATTAATATCTTATACTCATACGGATCACCAATCTAACGGTTCAAAATTAATATCTTGTGCTCATACGGATCACCAGTCTAACGGTTCAAAATTAATACACTCAATTTTGATCGATCATACTCAAACTATGTCAATTTTTCATCAATTTCACTCGATTTCACTTAGATTTATTGAATTTTATTCAATCTCGATCAAACTTATTCATTTTTTTATCGATCTAATAAATCTGACGATATCAAACTATGATTTCATCAATCTCACTAAAATTCACTCAATTTTTTATCGAACAGACTAGAATACACTCAATTTTGATCGATCTTACTCAAACTATATCAATTTTTCATCAATTTAACTCGATTTCATTTAGATTTATTGAATTTTATTCAATCTCAATCAAACTTGTTCATTTTTTTATCGATCTAACAAATCCAACGATATCAAACTATGACTTCATCAATTTCACTAAAATTCACTTAATTTTGTATAAAACCGACTTGAATACACTCAATTTTGATCGATCTTACTCAAATTATATCAATTTTTTATCAATTTCACTCGATTTCACTTAGATTTATTGAATTTTATCTAATCTCGATCAAACTTATTCATTTTTTTATCAATCTAACAAATCTAACAATATTAAACTATGATTTCATCAATCTCACTCAATTTTTTATCGAAACGACTTGAATACACTCAATTTTAATGGATCTTACTCAAATTATATCAATTGTTCATCAATTTCACTTAGATTTATTGAATTTTATTCAATCTCAATCAAACTTATTCATTTTTTTATCGATCTAATAAATATGACGATATCAAACTATGATTTCATCAATCTCACTCAATTTTTTATCGAACCGACTTGAATACACTCAATTTTGATCGATCTTACTCAAATTATATCAATTTTTCATCAATTTCACTCGAATTTACTTTGATTTATTGAATTTTATCCAATCTCGATCAAACTTATTCATATTTTTTTTTATCGATCTAACAAATCTATCAATGTCAAACTATGATTTCATCAATCTGACTAAAATTAACTCAATTTTTTATCGAACCGACTTGAATACACTTAATTTTGATCGATCTTACTCAAATTATATCAATTTTTCATCAATTTCACTTTATTTCACTTAGATTTATTGAATTTTATTCAATCTTAGTTAAACTTATTCATTTTTTTAGCTATCTAACAAATCTAACGATATTAAACTATGATTTCATCAATCTCACTAAAATTCACTCAATTTTTTATCGAACTGACTTGAATGCACTCAATTTTGATCGATCTTACTCAAATTATATCAATTTTTTATCAATTTCACTCGATTTCACTTAGATTTATTGAATTTTATACAATTTCGATCAGACTTGTTCATTTTTTTATCGATCTAACAAATCTAACAATATCAAACTATGATTTCATCAATCTGACTAAAATTCACTCAATTTTTTATCGAACCGACTTGAATACACTCAATTTTGATCGATCTTACTCAAATTATATCAATTTTTCATCAATTTCACTCGATTTCACTTAGATTTATTGAATTTTATCCAATCTCGATCAAACTTATTCATTTTTTTTTATCGATCTAACAAATCTAACAATATCAAACTATGATTTCATCAATCTGACTAAAATTCACTCAATTTTTTATCGGACCGACTTGAATACACTCAATTTTGATCGATCTTACTCAAATTATATCAATTTTTCATCAATTTCACTTGATTTCACTTAGATTTATTGAATTTTATCCAATTTCGATCAAACTTATTCAGTTTTTTATCGATCTAACAAATCTAACTATATTAAACTATGATTTCATCAATCTCACTAAAATTCACTTAATCTTTTATCGAACCGACAAGAATACACTCAATTTTGATCGATCTTACTCAAATTATATCAATTTTTAATCAATTTCACTCGATTTCACTTAGATTTATTGAATTTTATCCAATTTCGATCTACCTCACTAAATTTTATTTTTTATCCCATCCACTTCACTTAGTTTTGTTTGTTATCCATCAATCTTGCTCGCCTCACTCAGATTCAATCGGATTTCATCGATTTTTTCCAATTATGCATCATTTTAACCGAATGTATTTGCAAAATATAAAAAAGCACACGGATCACCACCTTATCCAACGGTGATGGAGAATTGCCTCCCAATTCAATGAAATCGTCTCAATTCAAAAGGACTGAATTTTCAATTTCTCCACTTTCCCCTGATCTCGCTACAATTCAACTTTGATTTACGCATATTTGGCTTCAATTTGACGCAATCGCCTCAATTCAAAAGAGTTGTTTTTTCTATTTTCTTCAATTTCACTACAGTTTTAACTCACATTTGCCCAATATGGATTTGCGTCTGTCTAATTTCTCCAATTTGACTTATTGTCTTCAATTTTAGTCGAATTCATCTAAATTACTTTATCTAACGATGTTAAAGGGAATGGCCAAGTTTTGGCGCACTGCAAAATAAATCCAACGGTTGTAAAAAGGCATAAATCCACTGCAAACTAATACAAGCTATTATAAACTCAATCATTTCAAGAAAAAGTGAAACTATCATGTTGGAAGAGAGTGTAACAAAATCTTTATTATCAAACTACGAACCCTAACTCATCATTGAGTTTATCAAAGCGAATCCCTTCTTTGTATGCAAATTTGTGAGCTTCAGAAGAAAAATTGACAATTCTCCCTTCAATGTTACTTTGAGATGCAGTCCTTTTCATGGTCCCCGACAAAAGATCTGTCAAAAGAAAATGACCAGCAAGACAATTGAAATTAAAACTAAAACATCAGTAGGTACCCCTTCACATAAAATTAAGTTGGGGGAAAGGAGGAAGATAAGTCGGGCCGCCGAAATAATACAAAACTCAAGTACAAAGTAGACCAGTACCGTATCAATCTCTGTGAACAATTTTTCTTCGGTAAAATCATCTCTATATTTACAGCCAGAATTTAATCACCTTTTCGGGAAGTTCAACTTTCTCAAGAAGTTTATTAAGGTGCATCTACAGAGCTTAAGAAGTTTATTAAGGTGCATATGCAGAGCTTACATTACGCCATCATCCTCATCAATAAAGTTCACCAATTCCTCACTTCATTCAAGAACATAACCGTTTAACCCAGCACTGTGAGAGACAGAAAGTAATTTAGGCAATATGTTTGGAGATGGTACTTGGGCGTCGATTGGAACTTTAGTAAATGCGTTTTTACACAACAAAATGTTTGGAACCAAACCGTGAAATCGGCTTATGAACATCATATCCGCTGTCTCATAATTCCTCTTCGACTCTTTTTCCTTAGATATTGTAAGGACAGCCACAACCAAGCATAAGATAATATAAATCAATTTAACAGGAAAAGCCATTGAATCATTACGTATTACCTTTAGTTCCTTCTCTACTTTCTTGGTTTCTAGGAGCAGTCTTCATTTATGAAAGGAAGTTTGGCAGTTCCCTTCAATATCAGTCAACCATATAGTTATATAGACTTACTAGGATAGAAAATTGGATTGGTAATGACAGTTAAAGGGTCTAGTAGCAACCTGCCACAAGTATCGCTTCCCATCAGTGTCGACCTCGAAATCTGATCATGAAATGTTAAGACGTTAATTAAATTGTCATAAGCATTCAATCAAAACCATAAAACCAGTTCCTTACCCTCTGGGTAGAAGTCGACCAGACTGGATTCTTCCGAAGTCATCAGACTCCAATATGGCCCAGGAAGTGCACTTACACTATATAGAGGTAAATTCAAGTTAGTTGTGAAAAAGACTTTTTATTTATTAAATCAAAGTGCCTCACAGACAACCATACATTAGTGATTTACCTTCTCGGAGGGAGAACATCCATCAATTGATCGAAGGGTTTAAAAGGAGCACCTATCTGGAACTTAATGAAAGTGCTCCCAAGACCTTTGAAGTCAGAGGCGAATGGTCCATAATTGTAAGGATAATACCTGTTAGGTATCAAAAATTAATACTCACTCGACCGAAGAAAAACTCAACTAGCAAACTAACAACACTCTTCTAAAATTACGAGTAAGTCCCTACTTGCTAGAAGCATCTCATATCGATATATTTGGGTACATGCCTAAATATTTACAATCAGGAATTGAAATCTAAAGTTATAATCGTGTACCACAGTATCAATATGAGGTAAACTAATGCTTCAATTGATGGCTAAAAAGAGAGAGGAAAGAGAAGAAAAAAATCATTGTAATTGATAAACCATTTGATTTAGTGATATATATCATATATCAGTGCAGCAGAAGGTTAAGCCTCCGTAAACACGAGTTTAGTCTTCAGATCTAAAACGTTTACAAAGATCAGTGTTTTTCTTTGCTTGTTCTCAGTTTCACAAATGGACCTTAACTTTCCAATCAGAGGTCACATTTAAGAAATCAAGGTGACGATGATACATTAACTGAAAATAAACAAAGCAAAGGTTACCAACAAGAGCATTCCACCAAACTTGCAGCTGACACAAACATTACCACCACTTCCTACTGACGTCTTCTAGGGAGCACCCCTCTGTTGTACATCCTGCACCTTCTTCGGCGAGTTCTCTGCAAACCCTGGCTTTAAGGTTCCCTTTATCCTGATACAATGTAATTAAGCGGGGATGGAAGAATAAGATCATATCTATTACTGAACTTGGGATTTCAACTAGGTCACCTTGATCAATTCTAACTAGAAGATTATCATGGTCACGAAATGACACAATTCAATTGGCTAAGAAAGAAAAATAAGACGATACGCAAAATGCCTGAAGGCTACAAATTGTATTATACTAACACTAAAAATAGTTAAAAAGAAATGCAAACAAGCATACGACTTAAACTACAAATCAGTAAAGCAACACTTCCACTTCAAATAATCAAACACACCGCTACCTGGTCCCCGACAGTCAACAAAAGAATCAAATGTTGAAGCCTAGTTAACTTCCTTTTGATGAAAAACAAAGCAACATTCTAGATATTTTCATTGTGTCCTAGTTAAAACATCCTCATCATCACTAGTTCTTCTGATACATCAACTAATCCAGGCCACTATGTTCTCTACTCGGAACTTCAGTGAAGCAATAACAATGCCCGCTAGGGTACTCTAAGGATCCAATTTTGCAGAACAAAAATAGCAGGAAAACACACCATTAAAACATTCCAATTGGAGAAAATTGAACAAAGAGGATTATGTCTCATGCCTTAGCCATATAACAACACCACCAGCACCCAGCAATATCATCCACACCCATCATCAACAACCACCACCACCACTCAGGACCACTCACCACCCACCACCAGCACCACTCTCTCACCAATAGCAATACAGATCAGGGCCACCTCCTCCACCACCACCACCAATAACCAAAACCACCCACACCCACAACAACCACTAACAAAAACATGATAATTTGCAAAATAAACAAATTTAAGAATGATACGAAAGCAAAATCCTAAATTATTTTCATCAATTTTTGAAAAACCCATTTTCATATAACATAACTATAATCAAATCAAGATGAAGACAATCAGAATTACTTAACTCGTCAAAGAAGAGAAACCCACAAACTTTTTCGTCGCCAGAATCAACTCTAACCCATCACCTTCATCAGCATCGTTGAGAATTTAGGTTAATTAGATATTCATCATCTTCGATTGCATCGATTGCATGAACTGATCGAGTTTAAATCATCCTCACCATCTTCAATTGCATGATTCCCATCGAATGTACACCCAATTCTTATTAACCGACTATAAATCATCATCGCCAGCTTCGATTTCAAGATCGGGTGCTGAAATTTGAGGTCTTAGATTTTGGTTCAGGGTGACTGTTAATGGGCGGAAGTATTTATATTCGAGAAGATGAGAAGAGTAGTTAGGAGAGAGGGAAGTATTAAGATAACGATAGATGTCCAGGTCATAGGATTTCTTTTTGTTTTCTGAATTTAAGTTTTGGGTTTGATAAAGATGTTTTGGGTTTAATCTTTTTTATTGTATAATACCAGAATCTTTTAGAGCAGTGGTTTAAACTTAGTTGCTGATAGAGGTTTGAGCAACCAATTCATTTTCTATTGCTACGAGTCTGTGCCTCAAAGTGAATAGCTACATGATCACTTTTTTAGATGCTATAAATTACTTGAAAAACGGATCTAGCAATTAAACATATTTGGTCGTGGCTCAAACTTAGTTGCTGAGAGAGGTTTGAGCAACCAATATTCTTTTTTGTTGCTACGAGTCGGTGCCTCAAAGTGAATAGCTACATGATCACTTTTTTAGATGCTACAAGTTACTTGTAAAACGGATCTAGCAATTTAACATATTTGGTTGTGGCTCAAACTTAGTTGCTGAGAGAGGTTTGAGCAACCAATTTATTTTGTTGTTGCTACGAGTCGGTGCCTCAAAGTGAATAGCTACATGATCAACTTTTAGCTGCTATAAGTTACTTGAAAAACAGATCTAGCAATTAAACATATATGGTTGTGGCTCAAACTTAGTTGCTGAGAGAGGTTTGAGCAACCAATTTATTTTGTTTTTGCTACGAGTCGGTGCCTTAAAGTGAATAGCTACATGTTCATTATTTTAGTTGCTATAAATTACTTGAACAAAGGATCTAGCGATTAAGTGTATTTTTTTCGTTGCTAAATAATAGTGGACACATGTTTATTGCCGCCAAAAATGTTGGCAGTTGCAATTTTAGACGCTTAAACTATTTAAGCGACTAAATTTTCGAACTCTTGCTAAGATTTTAGACGCTCAAACCCGTTTTTCTTGTAGTGTCCCTAGTTAAATGGTAATAAAATTTACTATTCCTATTGGTTAAAAGAGGAGGTTTGGACATTGGTGATTCTGGAGAAGGACACATGGCAACATCAGATTGACTAAAATGTTTTTAGGTCATAAAAACTCCCCACGTAAGTGGTTGATTGGAATAAAATAAATTACACCACCTTTACACCAATTACTTAAGTGTACTGGGTTATGCTAACCTAAAGTGGGTAACGTTCACTTCTGATGGACGGTGGAAGCTTAGTCCCGACATTCAACGGCTCGGATCAACCATAAATCCCTAATCCTACCAATCCTAAAAACAACCGCAACCCTAGCTGTTCTTTTTTACTCTTCATTCTTTCATTTTTGCCGCACAACAATAGCTTTTTCTCTTCCATATTCTGCCCTACATCCTCAGAGCATACAAGGACCGTAAATTAATCGATACTCAGTTAAGCTTTTCATCGGAGTTGCTAATAATTTCAGATCTTTCATCATCATCTCCATTTTCATTGTTTTTATTAATTTTAACTGAAGTTGGCTAAATGGTATGTTCTCTCACTCTACTGCAATGATTTGTTTATACATAGACATTCATAAATATAATTTTTTTTTTTGTAATTTGTTGTCTTTGCTGTCTGTAGGTATGTGGATACCAAAAATCCGCCCCAACACGTGGCAACAACGACAACAAAGCTCAGGTCCGTAGCATGAACCGAAACATGGATCGCACCAGTCCCGCATGAAGACTACTTTCATTTCCCGCAAGACTATCAAGTCCGAAGGCCAACATTCCCGCACATCAAGTTCCCGCTCAAACCATTTCGTATTCGAATGTGCAATTCCCGCTCTTTCATGTCTTCAACCAACTGAAGATTAATTGGTCCGCAACAGTAACTGAACCACAAGCCAGGAACACAAATTAAGAAAGCCAAGCCCAACAGATGATCCCAACCAACCACTCATGTAAGAAGTGTGCACCAAGCCCAGCAGTTAGCAAATGCTTCATGTTCGCTCCGCTACAAGCTCATTGCATCCCGAAGCCCAACTTGGACCGAAGTGACGTCATCATTTCCCGAAGTGACGTCAGCAATTCCTGTTCCAGCTTGGCCCGATCTGTCCTGTCCCGATACATCCTGTCCCCAAGCGACGTCATCATTCCCCGAAGTGACGTCAGCAATTCCCGTTCCAGCTTTGCCCGATCTATCATGTCCCGATAGAGCAAGTCAATCCCGCTGGACCAAGTCAATCCTGATAGACCAAGTCAATCCCGATGCACCAAGTCAATCCTGATAGACCAAGTCAATCCCGCACCAACTTTTGGATAGAGGTCATTTTGAAGATAAGGACAATAAGAACACGTGGCGGATCCTGTTGACACATAGCGAAATGTGGTGAATCCTCTTCGACACATGGAGAGCTGAGACGAATCTCCATCGACACGTAGCAAACTTTGATGACATGTGGCGAAGGGTATTATAGTAATTATCATATCTTTAAATACAATTTTAGAATGAAGAAGAAGGGACTTTTGGACTTTTGGCCGGATTCTCTCTTTTTCTTCTGCTGATATTCAACTGTAACCCAGAAAGATGAATAAAAACCTCAAGTCTCATTACCCGTGGATGTAGGCTATTCATAGCCAAACCACATTAAATCTCTTGTGTTAATGTTATTTTTGTCTATCTTAGACTATGATCTTTGGTTGTTTTTGCTGATGAGAATTTTGGCATAAACAATTTGGCGCTAGAAACAGGGATGTGTAAAAGGATTTATCCTACCTATTTGAAGAAATTTAAAGAGTTCAAAAGAAGTGATACAGGAGAAAAAAATAGCAGAAGTAGAAGAAAGAAATGCGAGAAAAGAGACAAATGTCATGTTATTGACAGACTCAACATCAACAACTTGTTTACCTCCAGAAAAAGTTTTAATTGCTTAATCTATTGCTTTGCTTTGATTACATTAGATAAATCTTGGTTAAAAAATCAAGTTTACGAAAATGATTTTTTGTTTTTTAGTTGTGTAACACAATTTTGTTGAGTTTTAAGGGGGTTGTTGTTCTGTTTAAAAAAAAAAAAATCACTGTTAATTAGTTAAAAAGAGCTAACTTTTCTTCCTCTATCTGTTAGCTTGTTTAAGGAAAACAATGACTTGATTCTAAACCAAGTCAAAATTCTCTTGCAATATCATAAACTAGTTTTAAACTTTGATAACAATCTTATTATCAACTAAGTTTGATTTACAAACCCCACCAAATGATTTTCGAAAGCTTTGAATGTGAAAATTTTGCTTGATTTGGGGATTCTTTCCCTGTTAACAAAAATTCTATTGTCATTTTGAGAAAGTGAATCAATGATATTGACGTGAGCTCTTCAGAATTTTTGAATGAATGGAACTTTGGGTATGTCTTAATTGCAGGGAAGGAGTTTATGCTTGAGTGAAATCACATCCAATTTTATGATGGAATCATTCCAAGATTGCACGAGAAGTTCTTGAAGAAATGCATGAACGAGAATTTCAACATTTTAAATTTTAATATTGCACCCTATTTTTCATCTACATCAAGTGCAACCAATTCAATTACTCTTCATAAGAATTCAGTTTCATCTCCAACTATTCAGCAGGAAATACATCAAAAAATGGCGAAAGAAATAATAGGAAGCAGCCTCACCTCCAATATCTTTCTTATGGAAATTTCTATGGCAACTACAAGCTGACTCTGTTGTTAATGTCTGGGTGTTCTTGAGTTGTTTGTCCTCTTTTGTTAGGTTACATTTTCAGTAGCTGGAGTACCACCACCTATCATCATATTTTAAATCATACGTTGCAGTAAAAACAACATCAACTTGAGCTTCAAAGGAATTGAAATAACGAAGTCCATTTCCTATATCAACAACGTCTGAATTTTGTCGGAATAGATCTACGAAGACTTCATTCCCAACAGTTGTAGCTTCAATTTGGGTTTTTGGGTAATAAGCAGCGATGTTTTTCTGAGCCCATGAGTTAGCAAAAGATTGTTTCTTTGCAAATGAAGAAAGGAGTTCATTTGGTAACGCTACGACTAACTTGATTCCGGAATCAGCAAAAGATTTAAGAACAGCTGGTCAGAGTCATAGGGAAAAGAAAATGGTTAAGACCAGGATGAATTAATGTTCAAATTTGCACTTAATGGCTCGTGCTACTCAAGAGGGACAATTTCATATCTCCAGATGCACTTGCGTATGACTCACCAACAGATGCTACATGAATATTTCGTTGCTACAATACCATGAAAATGCTGACTGTAGAATCTACACCAACAGAAAATCTCATTATAATGATCATTTTGTTTCTAGCATAATACTTATTACGATCATACAACTTCTCTTTGCCACTTGATCAAATCGGTTCCATGCACGAAAATATCACCAAGTGCACCCAAACGCAGAAGTTACAGCAAAAAAGCCTTCTCTCAGTACTTCTTGTGGGTCAACTTCAAGCTTTAGTTCCTGAAGATACTAATCTAACAGACTCAAATGTCAAGACTCTCATCTATATTGGCACTTATCTCGGGACTACAATTTGTGACATCAATCGGCAAGACTCTCGTAAAAGAGCTAAGTACCCCATATATCTTTGATCTAAAATTTTCTATTGATTTAATTATTCTTGTTTGTATAAGTCATGAAAATGACTCTTATTGAAAGGTGAACAGGCTAAATGCCACCCACCACAACTATCGGAATGACTGGCACACATAGGCATTGGCGTGTATAAGAAATTACGCCCAATGAATAACCTGACATGTGACCCGTTCCGATTGCTACTTTGATTCCTGATTAACTTATACATTTATGCAAGATTCAATAATTTATACTATTGGATGAAAGATAGTTTATTAACCAATTTATCATTTTTGGTTAAAACGCATGGAATGATATTATTACGCTAATGTGCGCTTATGTGTAAGGTTTGCAGCAAAATTATATTTTTGAATGTATCAGGCTCATACTCTTATCATGACAAGGCCAAGCAAAAATTATATTTTCTTCGAACAACTCTCAAGAAAAGGGGGCATTCTATAAAGAAACCAAAGTTTTAGCTGAGAAATGAGCTAAATACTGCGCGCCAATTAGGTATTTCATTTTAATAATTTACTAACTTCAAATAAATATAATATATTATTTCACGCCATTTTGTGTTATGTGCCCTGTACTTCTTAACATAAGGCAGCAATCGATAGATACTTCGTATAAGTTGTCGACAAATGATACTTCTAATGGCTTATGCTTCAAGCGAAGAACGGTATACTTATTTCTTATAAGTTGTCGACAAATGATACTTCTGGCTTATACTTCTATTTACTCCGGATTTCTCATATTAATTCGAAGGACGATATTTCTTATTTCTTCTGGATATTCCTCATGTCTTATTTAAAATACATCTCATATTTTTTCTATATATACTTCTCATGTATATAAAAGAATATGAGATGTATCTTAAATAAGCAATGAGAAATGATAAATATCTAGATGATTCTCAAGTATACTTCTCATATACATTTCAGGTATATTTCTTAACGTTATTTTTCCATTCAGGAGACAGTCTCTTCGGAGACAATAAATCTATGGACCACACACTAATTTTCTCCATGCCCGAGAAAATTAAGTGTGTGTTCCTGAGTGCTCAGTGGCTAGAGACAAATCTATGGACCACACATTAGTTTTCTCCATGCCCGAGAAAATTAGGCGTGTGTTCCTGAGTGCTCCGTGGATGGAGACAAATTCGGGACCGCATCCAAATTTCCTCCTAACCAGAGAGAAGATGGATGCGTTGTATTCCCATGACATGAATCCGTAGAAGGAGGTAAAATTCCAAATTGTAATACAAACATTTGGGACCACCTTGTAGCTTACTCCTGGCCCGAGTGAGACTCGTATGTGTTGGGTTCCCGAATGACATGACTCTGTGGAAGAAGATGCTCTCTGGCACAAAATTCCATAATATTAACCCATGGTACAAAAGAACCTTGCGGTTGAAAACTAACAATTAGTATATATATTTGTATACAAAATTTTGTTTTGCAGGGAGAAAAATACAACATAACATGAAAATGCATAAGCAACATCAACCACCACATTATGATTCGGACGAGACTTGAAGTAGTTTTCTTAAGAGTTTTTCTTTGAACAACTCTCAAGAAAAGGGGGCATGTTGTGGATACCAAAAATCCGCCCCAACACGTGGAAGCAATGACAACAAAGCTCAGGTCCGTAGCATGGACCGAAACATGGATCGCACCAGTCCCGCATGAAGACTACTTTCATTTACCGCAAGACTATCAAGTCTGAAGGCCAACATTCCCGCACATCAAGTTCCCGCTCAAACCATTTCGTATTCGAATGTGCAATTCCCGCTCTTTCATGTCTTCAACCAACTGAAGATTAATTGGTCCGCAACAGTAACTGTAATGACCCGACCTTCCACCGATATTGTCCCCACTTAGCCACTGCGGTTATCCGGCAGTGTGAGGTTTTTCAACGGGCACCACTGCGTTATCCAGCAGCAGCTTCCCAGGAGGTCACCCATCACTGGATTACTCCCGCCCGAGCACGCTTAACTGCAGAGCTTTTTGCCAACTCTGAGCCAGTTGTGCTGAAAAGGCCTCGGTGTTAGGAAAGGACAAACCATTACCTATATTCCATTTGGC
The DNA here is from genome assembly GCA_023531435.1 of Papaver californicum. Taxonomy (NCBI): domain Eukaryota; kingdom Viridiplantae; phylum Streptophyta; class Magnoliopsida; order Ranunculales; family Papaveraceae; genus Papaver; species Papaver californicum. The sequence continues at coordinate 1,788,127 of JAJJMC010010218.1, forward strand.
GAACCCTACCTGCCGAATTGGGGTATTACAATACCACCACCTTAAATTGGAGCCTTCCTCGGCTCCGGAATATACAAGCCCAGATCTCCGACGTTCCCTGCCATTCATGAGACCAGTACCTGGAATACTCCGTCCAGCGTACTCTCTCACCCTCGGCAGGTGACCTTCGTTGGCTCTGATAACATTTTGCAATGACCCGACCTTCACCGATATTGTCCCCACTTAGCCACTGCGGTTATCTGGCAGTGTGAGATTTTCAACGGGCACCGCTGCGGTTATCCAGCAGCAACTTCCCAGGAGGTCACCCATCCCTGGATTACTCCCGCCCGAGCACGCTTAACTGCAGAGCTTTTTGCCAACTCTGGAGCCAACTGTGCTGAAAAGGCCTCGGTGTTAGGAAAGGACAAACCACTACTTATATTCTGAATCGGGGTATTACAATACCACCACCTTTGAATTGGAGCCGTCCTCGGCTCTGGAATATACAAGCCCAGATCTCCGACGTTCCCTGCCACCCATGAGATTGATACTTGGAATACTCCGTCCAGCGTACTCTCTCACCCTCGGCAAGTGATCCGTCGTCGGCTCTGATACCACTTTGTAACGCCCCACCTCATCATTCTAGGTCGGCCGCCCTAAAATAGAGGTGTGACACTACTCATGGGGCAAAAATAAACACACTCAAGCCTTCAGACCAACAAATGTCAATCCGGCTATCGTGTGGTGTTTTCGAATAATGATAAGTTTTAAGAAAATCTCATAAAAATGACGTGTAATTTAAAATTAATCTGATAAAAGAGAGTCTAAAAAAAAAACAATAGTTCATCTTCGACACACAAGTCGGATATTTAATTTAAATGATAAAAGTCTTACTTAAAGTAAAGAAGTATGGATTTAATCACTAGCTCTAAAATATTTAAACGTTTAAGCACCTTGAAGAAAAATGATGTAGCTTTCCGGGACAAAGATCGTTCTACAAGTTAGGTCGCTCCACGGCTACCGTTCCCTGAAAAATAATAGTAAGTTGGGTCAGACCCCAACTTAAAGTAGATTCTCACACCCTTATGCCATATACGGATAAATTAGCGAAACAAGGTTCATGAAATGATTTCGTCAGGTAGAAATAGTTTATAAGAGTGCCTCTTTGAAAGTAGTAAGGTCGACGACCTAAACAGAAATATAGACTTTTAAAATCGAGACAAAACACAAAGGCACACAAAACCATTATATAAAAAAAACGGAAAACAGATTTCCCACCCACGAAAATATTCGACTTCCCCTCTCTATAATTTCGTTCTCTAATTGTACGACGACACATATCGACCCTTACGTAGTCCACTTAATTTCTTACAGTGCGAAAAAATAAGTGTTGTCGATCCCATTCAAGATAATAGATCCATATCTTCTAGGCGACCCCTCGGTCATCGCCCAACAACTTCTGGGAGTCGAACCAACTACGAGTCTCAAACAAATGTACACAAGCCATTAATTTAACTACTGATAGTTACCTTCACTATCCTACCCGAAACCCGGGTAATCAATCGAAACGACATCAATACAAATACTAACCACCGCATCAAACTAAAAATAATACTATTCATCATCGCATAGCATTACTATTACATTCAAAACACAATGACAATGAATAATTCCTAATTACCTCAAAATTAGATGACATCTAACTGTACTAGAACCCACTCGTCTGGACTAGCATATACCCTCTGTTAAACTCGCGTACCAACTAAGTATCTAGTTCGGAACCTCCCTCTGCACTATAGAAAATAACCCTAGTTTATAAAAAAAACAAATCAAACAATCATGTAATGGAGGGAAACTTAGATTCCTACTTCAAAACTACCACTACACAGTAGAACAGAAAATAACCCTAGTTCATTAGACAACAAATCAAACAATCAAGTAATGGAGGGAAAATTAGATTTCTATTTCAAACCACCACTACACAGTAGAACAAGAAATCAACCCTAGTTTAATAATGAATAAATCAAATAGTCACGTAATGGAGGGAAACTTAGGTTAGTTAGAAACTAAGTTCCTAATTCTAGACTACCCACTGAAACATGAAGAAAACACGATCCAGGTTTAAAGATATACAATATTCAAATAATTACACAATGGAGGGAAATATACTGTGGTTGTGATTTGGTATTAATTAATTATGGAACAGGTATTCAATTACCATACTGAAGCATCGATTGCACATGTGATAATGGGGAGAAAACTTAATTACAGCTAATAGACCAACCATTAAAGGAATAAGGATTAGAGAACCTACTTGGTGTAAAGCAATTGATCCTCAAATCACTATCGACACCCTCCGCTCAAAATCAATCCTCTTCTTCTTCAGCTTCTCTCTGTATTTTTTTTTTCAAAGAAACAGTTTAGTTCTTCCGTAAAAACAACTCCCCCCACTTACAAAACCCTAACTATCTATTAATACCCTAACTAGTCTTCCTATAATTCCTCCCACTTCTTTTCCCATATGATTCACGTAGAAACCCAATACTAAAAACTATAACTCCTAACTAACTTAGGTTTAAAGCTTAAGACTATCTAATCCCAGGATAAGGGGTATTACAATATAAAAGGCAATCAACACGAGGACTTCCCAAGAGGTCACCCATCCTGACTCGGCTCACCAAGCTGAGTTGGAACTGGGACACGTCGACTCGTGATCCTTCCATTGTCAAGAGAGGGAGGTGTTCGCTGCTCTGTGAAACCAGCCTGACGCGGTGCCCTCCTCTTTAGTGAGGACACAATCCAAGAGCGTACGCCCGAACCGTGTGACCAACTCCCAACTTGGAACGGGCGATTCAACATATTGTGCACGCAAGAACCTACCGGGTGAATCCGATTCAGTGTTCAACCACCTCAATGTCCCCACTTGGGTTACAAGCTAGCGCTACAGAGCTCGACAACCATTTGTAATGACCCGACCTTCCACCGATATTGTCCCCACTTAGCCACTGCGGTTATCCGGCAGTGTGGGGTTTTTCAACGGGTACCGCTGCGGTTATCCAGCAGCAGCTTCCCAGGAGGTCACCCATCCCTGGATTACTCCCACCCGAGCACGCTTAACTACAGAGCTTTTTGCCAACTCTGAGCCAGTTGTGCTGAAAAGGCATCGGTGTTAGGAAAGGACAAACCATTACCTATATTCCATTTGGCGAACCCTACCTGCCGAATTGGGGTATTACAATACCACTACCTTAAATTGGAGCCGTCCTCGGCTCCGGAATATACAAGCCCAGATCTCCCACGTTCCCTGCCATTCATGAGACCAGTACCTGGAATACTCCGTCCAGCATACTCTCTCACCCTCGGCAGGTGACCTTCGTCGGCTCTGATACCATTTTGCAATGACCCGACCTTCACCGATATTGTCCCCACTTAGCCACTATGGTTATCTGGCAGTGTGAGATTTTCAACGGGCACCGCTGTGGTTATCCAGCAACAACTTCCCAGGAGGTCACCCATCCCTGGATTACTCCCGCCCGAGCACGCTTAACTGCAGAGCTTTTTGCCAACTCTGGAGCCAACTGTGCTGAAAAGGCCTCGGTGTTAGGAAAGGACAAACCACTACTTATATTCCGAATCGGGGTATTACAGTAACTGAACCACAAGCCAGGAACACAAATTAAGAAAGCCAAGCCCAACAGATGAGCCCAGCCAACCATTCATGTAAGAAGTGTGCACCAAGCCCAGCAGTTAGCAAATGCTTCATGTTCGTTCCGCTACAAGCTCATTGCATCCCGAAGCCCAACTTGGACCGAAGCCCAATTTGGACCGAAGTGACGTCATCATTTCCCGAAGTGACGTGAGCAATTCCCGTTTCAGCTTGGCTCGATCTGTCCTGTCCCGATACATCATGTCCCGAAGTGACGTCATCATTTCCCAAAGTGACGTCATCGATTCCCGTTCCAGCTTTGCCCGATCTATCCTGTCCCGATAGATCAAGTCAATCTCGCTGGACCAAGTCAATCCCGATGCACCAAGTCAATCCCGATAGACCAAGTCAATCCCACACCAACTTTTGGATATAGGTCATTTTGAAGATAAGGACAATAAGAACACGTGGCGGATCCCGTTGACACATGGAGAAATGTGGTGAATCTTCTTCGACACATGGCGAGCTGAGACGAATCTCCATCGACACGTGGCAAACTTTGATGACATGTGGCGAAGGGCATTATAGCAATTATCATCTCTTTAAATACAATTTTAGAATGAAGAAGAAGGGACTTTTGGACTTTTGGCCGGATTCTCTCTTTTTTTCTGCTGATATTCAACCGTAACCCAGAAAGATGAATAAAAACCTCAAGTCTCATTACCCGTGGACGTAGGCTATTCATAGCCGAACCACGTTAAATCTCTTGTATTAATGTCATTTTTGTCTATCTTAGACTATGATCTTTGGTTGTTTTTGTTGATGAGAATTTTGACATGAACAAGTTATTTGAAAAGGGAAGATATAAAGATTATTTGATGAAGCTACTTCACTATTAAGAAATAGGAACATAGTCGAAGTCGAACCCAAAGATAACAATGATAGTTCTACTAATATAGTGAGAGGTGAATCTAATGGGATGATGAGAATATTGATTGTTGTTCTATTTGTATGAATCCTTATTCTTCTCTAGGTGGTCATCAAGTCAGGTAATTTTTGAGTTTTAACCTAGCTTAATCAAGGTTCTATGTTAAGACCTAATTGTATTTTGAGTAATAAATCACTTAAATTAGGAATTAATAATGTGTGACTAACGCCACAGCTCCGCCTTGCCGCAGCTCCATAATTTGTACCCAACTTCGCACCATAGGCCTAACCCTAAACAACATAAGAAGAGAATGTTTGTAAACTCCTCCAAAATTTCATTAGGGTCCTATACTGTTAATTATGGTGAAGTTCAGAAGTTTGGCTGAATACAAACTTCAAGCAATTATTTTGCCTTGAAATGTTGAACTTATGCATCAAATCATTGTAATTTTTATGAGTTAGATTTTGTAGTCTTAGAAATCTAGTTATGTTGTTTATAATTATGAATCATGTGTTTTTGTTTTCGTTTATCTTATTAATCAATTTTTTTTTTTTTGAGATTGCAGTTGTCTTCCATGTGGACATGTATATGGTTTATCCTAGAATTGGCTTGAGTTTTCTGCATTTGTACTTTCTCTTAATTCAGCACTTACATTGTTTCTTGCACAGTGATATCCCAAGCTGCAAAGTTTGGGATTGACTGATGCTAACCCATGTTTCTAATTGTTTGCAGCCGAGCCTAACAAAAAACAACCGTCAAATTGAGGCACAACTACACCCCCATTCTAAGTTTGGTTGTTCAATATGTATCCTTGCATACTTAAAGAAATTAAGAAAATAACGTACATGATATGTTTTACTGAATTATTAATAAATCTATTGCAGGTTTGGGTAATAATCATTCAAGAGCAGAAGTTGATGGTGGTAGTACTGTTGAGGGTGGAGTAATGTTCCTTGGGATCATTTGTTTATTTTATATTCTATAATACTACCAGCAGGGTGATTTCCTTTACTAAGAGATTTAGATTTTTGGTTTTGTGTGCAGCTTAAGTATCCAGAGATATTTGGTTGTGGACTGTATTATGAAGTTGGATTTTTTGGGTTTATTGAGCTGTAGAGTCATTCTTTAGAGTTGGATGCTTCTTTGGTTGTGGACAGGTGTGTTAGCTTTAGAGTTATTTTAGTTGCCTGTGTTGATTGGTTTTTGGCTTCAAGATTCCATGCTTCGTATACTAAATTCACATTGTTTTAATCTTGATCGTAATATATTCTCATTGTTTAAAAGAGAGTGTCTCGATTACTGTATTATATGTATATATATATATATATATATATATATTTTTTTTTTTTTTCTTGAAGCATAATTACTATATTATATATATCTAGGTTTTCTTAGTCATTCTGTCTCGCTGCGGGTCAGCACCACCGAAAGAAATGCAAGATTCAAGAAGATGGAAGTCGATCCTCCATGCTTAATAAGCTGCATACTATGAAGGGATGAAAACTATTTCTAACTGGAATGAGTTAGTGTTTGTACATCTTTTATATTTTCTCTTCTAATATTTTCATACAGTTAATCAAAGAAACCAAGTTATAGTTTCATATTTTCTTTTCTAATATTTTCATACAGTGAATATTCCAACAGATTGGTATCAGAGCCTAAAGAGAATGGGCAAAGATCATCAAAGTTATGTACCAGAATTCGATGGAGAAAATTACGATTTCTGGTGTGTGAGAATGAGAACACTGTTCATCTCACAAGATCTCTTGGAGTTTGTAGAAGACGGTTTCATTGATCCAGAAGATCCAGAAACCCTATCAAACGGTGAGAAGAAGGAGATAAAGGCAAATATCAAGAAAGATGTTAAAGCTCTTCTTCTGATCCAAGAGGGAGTTACGAAAACAATTTTTCCAAGAATTATCAACGCCACGAGATTAAAGGAAACGTGGGATATTCTTGAAAAAGAATACAGAGGAAGCTCTCAAGTAAAAACAATAAAACTTCAGTCTCTACGAAGGGAGTTTGAGAACTTGAAGATGAAGGATTCTGATCTTCTGAAAGATTATTTCACCCGAGTTATGGATGTGATAAATCAGATGAAGACGTATGGAGAAACAATTTCTACTCAAAGAATTATGGAGAAAATTCTTGTCAGTCTGCCAGAAAGGTATGCCTCTATTGTTTCTGTCATAGAGCAAACCAAAGATCTTGAATCGTTGGAAGTTGAAGAATTGATGGGTTCTATTAAGGCGTTTGAGCAGAGACAGAATCTCCGTACAGAAAAAAAAATTGAGAGTGCTTTCCAATCCAAACTCAATTTTGGATCGAGAAATAATTCATCTCAAGAATCGTTCTGTGGTAGAGGAACCATGAGAGGGAGAGGACGTTTTGCTGCAAGAGGCCGTGGAAGGGCTACAAGCAATTTTTACAGAAGAAATACCGAAGCTTCGACCTCTCAAATATGTAGAATCTGTCAGAAGGAAGGTCACGACGAAAGAAATTGCTGGTTTAAAAGTAAACACAATGCTACAAGTGCAAAGGGTTCGGTCATTTCAAGAAAGACTGTAACTCAGAAGAAAATCAGCAAGCTAATTTTGTAGAAGAGAAAGAAAGCAATGAATACATGTTCTATACATGTCAAGTAGCCAAAGAACAGAAGGAGGCCGAAGTCTGGTATGTTGATAGCGCCTGCAGAAACCACATGACCAGCAACAAAACCATCTTTAGAGACGTGAATACAGCTTGTAATTCCAAAGTAAAGATGGGAAACGGTGTTGATGTTGATGCATAAGGAAAGGGAACAATTTCCATACAGACAAAGAAGGGAAGAAGAAATATTCAGGATGTTTTACTCGTACCTGACCTAGCTCAGAACTTGTTGAGCGTTGGGCAATTGTTGGAACATGGATATGCTGTGTACTTTGAAGATCTCGGCTGTAAGGTGCTTGACCAAAGGAAGCGTGTAGTAGCTAAGGTCAATATGGAAGAAAACAGGAGTTTTCCTCTAATTTTCTCATACAGTAATGTTGCTCTAAAAGCCGAAGTTGTCTCTGACTCTTTGCTATGGCATAAAAGCCTTGGACACTTGAATTTTCAAAGTCTAAAGAACCTTCAGCAAAAGAATGTGGTGTATGGACTTCCGACAATACAGCAGTTGAAGGAAGTTTGTGAAGGATGTGCTCTCGGAAAACATCACAAAGACGTGTTTCCAAAAGAGAAGGCGTGGAGAGCTAAAGCACCTTTGGAGCTAGTTCATACAGATGTGTATGGACCGATGCCATCACCATCTCAGGGAGGCAATAGGTATTTTCTCAGTTTTCATTGATGACTACAGCAGAATGACGTGGGTGTACTTCATGAGACAGAAGTCGGATGTATTCTCTATCTTTAAAAAATTTCAGATGTATGTTGAAAGAAAAAGAGGGCACTTGATCAAAGTGTTGCGAAGTGATAGAGGTGGAGAGTACAACTCTAACGAGTTCAACAAATTCTGTGAAGACATTGGCTTGGATAGACAGTTGACTGTAGGATACACTGCACAGCAGAATGGAGTAGCGGAGAGGAAGAACAGAACTGTAGAAGAGATGTCAAAGTCGATGCTTCATGAGAAAGGCTTGCCTATGTTGTTCTGGGCGGAATCTGTGGCTACAACAATTTATTTGCTGAATCGATGTCCAACCAAAGCCGTGCAAGAATGACTCCAGTTGAAGTGTGGAGTGGAAAGAAGCCCTCTGTGAATCATCTACGGGTATTTGGATGCATCTGTTATGCTCATGTACCGAATAAAATAAGAAGAAAACTTGATCAAACAAGCGAGAAGTGCATATGTATGGGTTACAGTTCGCAATCAAAAGGTTACAGACTCTTCAATCTTTTTTAAGCTTGTGATTAGTCGCGATGTAATCTTTGATGAAAAATCAACTTGGGATTGGAAGCAAAAGAAACCCAGGTTCCGGCTTCTGTAGAAAAATCTCTTGTATACTTGGCAGAATTGTCTGATGAAGAAGACGAGGACTCACGTGAACTACCCAGCCCACAACCAAGTCCAACGTCAACAAACCAGCAAAACTCACGTGAATCCAGTCACCGTGAGGAATCCAGGTCTGCCTCAAACTCCCCACATGTAAGTCCACAGCATAATTCAGCTTCAACTTCTCATCCCTCTTCACCGGACTCAACTCCACTAAGAATGAGGAGTCTCACAGATGTATACGCAAGTTGTAACTTGTGTTTCGTCGAGACGAGCAAATTTGATGAAGCAATACAGGATGAAGAGTGGAAGAAAGCTACGGAAGAAGAAATCAAGGTAATCTTGCAGAACGAGACATGGGAGATCGTCGAGAAACCAAAAGAGAAGTACTTCATTGGGGTGAACTGGATTTACAAAGCAAATCTTAACCCTGATGGATCCATTCTCAAGAAGAAAGCTAGGTTGGTGGAAAAGGGGTATTCACAACAACCCGGAATCGATTTCGAAGAAAGCTTCGCTCCTGTAGCAAGACATGATACGATTCGTGTGCTTATAGCTCTAGCAGCACAAAAGGGTTGGTTGTTGCATCAACTTGATGTGAAATCTGCGTTTCTGAATGGAACCCTAAAATAAGAGGTGTATGTAGAACAACCTCAAGGGTTTGTGATTTCTGGAGATGAAGATAAAGTATACAGGTTGAAGAAGGCACTGTACGGGCTCAAACAAGCTCCGCGTACGTGGTACAGTGAGATTGACGGCTACTTCAAAACTCAAGGGTTCGAGATAAGCAAGAATGAGCCGACACTATATGTAAAGAAACAAGGTATGTCAGGGATTCTTATTATCTCTCTATATATGGATGATATGGTGATCACGGGGAATGATGAAAGAATGATTTCTGAATTCAAAACTGAGATGAAGACTCGGTATGAGATGAGTGACCTAGGGTTACTACATCACTTCTTAGGCATTAAAATTTATCAAGAAGAGGAGGGAGTACTTATTTGCCAAAAGAATTATGCAAAATCTCTTCTTGAAAAATTCAGAATGCAAGAGTGCAGTCCTGTATGCACTCCTCTATTGGTGAAAGAAAAATTGGGCAAAAAAGATGGAAGCAAGGGAGTAGATGCATCTCTCTACAGAAGTTTGGTAGGAAGTCTTCTCTACCTAACAGCCACCAGGCCGGACATCATGTATGCCACAAGCTTGCTGTCACGGTTCATGCATAAGCCAAGCCAAACACACTTCGGAGTTGCAAAGCGTGTGTTAAGATGCATCAAAGGTATGCTTGATTTTGGTATTTGGTATGAAAAGAATACAGGAGTAGAAAGAGAAAAGTTGCTTGGTTTCTTTGATAGTGACTGGGCCGGGTACGTGATGACAAGAAGAGCACTTCGGGTTATGCATTCACTATTGGCTCAGGTGTAGTTGCGTGGGCGTCTAAAAAGCAAAAAACGGTAGCACAATCTTCTGCCGAGGCGGAGTATGTTGCAGCCGCTTTAGCAACTTCACAGGCAATATGGTTGAAGCGAATCTTAAAAGATGTTGGTGAAAAACAAGTAGAAGCTATTCCAATCTTTGTGATAATAAGCCATCCATTGCCATGACAAAGAATCCTGTCCATCACAGTCGTACAAGACACATTGCTATCAAACATCACTTTATAAGGGATGTCGTGGAGAAAGGAAAGATCGAGGTGAAGTATTGTAACACGGATGATCAAGTGGCGGACATCTTCATGAAGGCACTTCCGAAAGAAAAGCATTACTACTTCAGGGACTTGATGAAAGTCACTGTAAGGAATTAAGGGGGAGTGTTGAAATAATTCCTTAAGTTACACAATATTTCCTTCCGTAAGAAAATCCCTGTATACCAGAATAAAGGCAGAAGTTAGGGAAAATAGTTGTCTAGAATAATATTAGAAGTGAATGTAATCTAGCTATGTTAGGAAAGATATTTCCTATATAAATCGGTTGCTAACAATTGAGTTGTGCACAGAAAAGTCATGTAACCTCTGAGTTAATCAAAGAAAACCAAGTTATAGTTTCATATTTTCTCTTCTAATATTTTCATACAGTGAATATTCCAACAGATTAAACCGATGTGGTATCAGTGAGGATTAAGCGACCACAACTCTCAATGCACTGTACCAATTCCCTCCTGTACCCGTGAATCAAAATGTGGACAATCTTCGCCATGAAGCTGCTGCACCAGGAGTAATTTTTGCTGGCCAGCATATGAATTGAACTCCGACGTTGATGGCTTACGTGGTGGGTTTAATGTTGGAAATAAGACATTAAAAAAATTTGGCGAATTTGAGGGCCACCAAAAACTAATTAGGGGCGACTAATAAAACAAAATAAGGTCATTTTGAAGTAATCTCAAGACATCCCTTATCCATCTAATTTTTATAATGGTTAATCTACTCTTGATTAATAAGTGTTAATTTTGATTAATTAGTTGATTAATTTGGTTATAGTTAGTGTTAAATGATGAATTTGAGTTTTAGTTTTAGAATAGAAATAGAGAGTGTGTTAGAGAGGAAGAAGAAGAAGAAGAAGAAGAAGAAGAAGAAGAAGAAGAAGAATTTTTGGGAAATCAAATTTTGACTAAATTCAATCATAAACATAGATGGGTATGACATAGAAGATGAGATTGAACATGAAGAACATAGTATTGAAGGTTCAAATCCATTTAGAGACGACGATTTGGGTTCTTTGTTGGATGATCCAAATTTTGGTGTGGAAGAAAACCTAGACGATGAATCACATCAAAATGAAGATAATAATGCACTAAACAATCAAGTATTGTGTTAAGAAGCTCAAAACCCAATTTGTATGCGTTTGTATGTGATCTGCAACAAAAAACATTCATTTTTACATGCATTTAATGTCATTGACGTAACATAATCGGTAGTTTAAGATACTTAATAAACTACCGATTATGTGTCTGTTAAGAAAAAATAGAACAATCGGTAGTCTCCTGAAGATTATTACCTACCGATTATAGAAAATCCCCAAATTGTATTTATTTTTTTGAATTTTTTTTAACATAATCGGTAGTTCAGGAAGACTTATTCACTACCGATTATTGTAGTCGGCCCAAATTGAATTTTTTAGAATTTATTTTCTCAATCGGTAGTTTAGGAGAGCTTTTTATCTTCCGATTTTGTTAGTCGCACCAAATTTGTTTTTCTCCAAACCTACAAAGTTATTATTTTGCAAACTTTCTAATCGTTAGTTAATGTCAAATATATAACTACCGATTGTATTATAATCGGTAGTTGTGTAACACACTAAACCACCGATTATATGTGTACATGACTTGAGTAGATTTCTTCTGTGCTAGTCGCCCCAAAAATGAATTTCTCCAAACCTACAAAGATAATATTTTGCAAACTTTACAATTGGTAGTTAATGAGTACATATTACCTACCGATTGTAAATAATCGATAGTTTTTAACAAACTAAACCTTCGATTATACTTGTTTTTGTGGACAGGACTTGAGTTAATTTCCACGTTACAATCGGTAGTTAATGAATACATCTTACCTACCGATTGTAAATAATCGGTAGCACTGGAGTTTATTAACTACCGATTATCATTGTCTAACTCATTGCTTTTTACCTAGATTATTGAATGGGTTAATCATGTTGCATACGAGGGTCCTGATACTTTCCTATATTATGCAAATGATTTGGTACGCTACATACCCACTCTTAACTAGTTTTTAGAATGTATGTTATATAGTTAGGCTTATGATATTTTTTTTGTTATATGTGCATTAAGATATTTGGAAGTAAGGCGGAGGCAAAGGAATGACTTCTAAACAAGGCTAAAGAGAAGATGTGCGTTGTAGTTCAGAACAATTGCGTGAAAGTTGATCGATTTGAAATGATTTGTGAGAGAGGTGGCGAGCGAAAGAATCATATGGGAAAAATTATAAATACGTAAAGAAGACGGATATGATATATCGAGGTAATTCAAAGAAGATTGGATGCCCATTTAAGATTATCTTCCATAAGCCCGGAGGTAAAAAAGAAAAGTATGGAAAATGTATAAAGTTGCTAATGGTCGTCACAACCACGAAGATTCGGAAAATCTTATTGGGCACGTAATGGTTTCCAAGTTAAAACCACAAGAAATGGAGACGGTGAATTCTATGAGGACTGTAATGAAAGCGAGTTCAATCCTTTCTAAGATAAAAGCGGACGACCCCAACAACTTGTCCTTGTTGTCTACAATTTATTCAGCGCTAGCACAGATCAAAAGGACGGAATGGGACGGTCGAATGGTTATGCAACAATCTGAGTGGTTAGCCGAGAAATACAATTATACATTGAGTAAAGAAGAAAGGGATGGTAGGGTGATTCGTATTTTCTTGGCACATCCGGAGATGATCCAATTGGCTTAATGCTTTCATCAAATTTTGTTGATAGATGCTACTTACAAGACAAACAGGTACAATATGCCGTTGTTGGACATCGCTTGCCACACTTCGGACAAATGCACATTTACTATGGCTTGGGGTTTAATGGATGTTGAGAACGATGTGAGTTTCATTTGGATGTTGCAAACGTTGAGGTCGATCTATAATGGCGATAATTTTAGAAGGGTTATTGTAACGGATAACGATACAGGCTTGATGAATGCAATAAAGGTAGTGTTTCCAGAAGCCTAGAATTTGCTTTGTACGTGGCACATTCAATGCAACATCAAAGTAAATTGCAGACATCATATCCAAGCTAAAAAGTGAAACATAGGTACCAAGAGGTCAAAGGAAGAGGATGTGCGTATTAGTAAACTAACCGTCGAAGAACAAAAAGAAGAGAAAAGGTTGGTTGAAGAAAAGTGGGCCGAGGATGGAATGAAGTGGTCTTTATTTCAAAAAGCATGGGATAAGATATTTTTGTCGATGACGAAGGAAGATTATGAATACAACTTGAAGAAGTTTGAGGATGAATGGGCCAAGGACTACCCCAAAGTAGTTAAGTATTGCAAATCAAAATGGTTTGGACCGCATAAGGATAAGTTTGTGTATGCATGAACATATGAATATCAGCACTTCAAGAATGAGGCAACAAGCATTGCAGAGGGGTCCCATGGCCGATTAAAGAAGATACTAGTCGGAAGCCAAAATGGGGTCGTGTCAGTCCAAGAAGCAATCCATGAGTTTACCAAACGTGACCTCATTAATATTAAAGGTTCAATTGAAAAAAGCAAGCATAGATTGTCTTTGACACATTTAAAACATAAAGATCTTCTAAGGGGTATAGTTTACGAAATTTCTTGGTGGGAAATAAATTTCATGATCAAAGGATTGGAGTTTTACAATTGTTACTAGGATGAGATTACGGTTTGCAACTGCAAGACGATGATAGGTATTGGACTCCCGTGTCGTCACATGCTTGGAAGGTATACTGAATTGATTGACATTAATGATATTCATCCCTTTGGAAGCAATTAACTTGCACTCCAAGCACCCCGGCGGTTGATGCTGCGTCGTTCGTGGAGACGAAAATATTTGCACGAATACTCGAGCGTTACTCTACGTCAAATAGGGCACAAAATCAAATATTGATGCACTATTTAGAGGAAGCCCTTCACACCTGTCAAAAGGTTGTTCAGGAACCAATGAAAGGAAAAGCGATGGGTAGGCCGAATACCGAAAAGTCGAGGTCAATTCAAAGAAAAAAGTTGGAGGAATGGTTATCTAGTCATCGTGACTTTTCTAGGCATGAACATACTGAAGCTGAGTATGAAGATTTTTTGGCTCCAGCGAAAAGGGGTCGTCCAAGGAAGGATCAATGATGACCAAGCTCACGACAAGTCAAAGCTAAGGTCTCTACGATTCCTTCTCAACTAAGTCAAACCCAACCTATACACGATGAGTATTTGGAACAACTCCCTCTACTCATTATACCATTTTTTTTGTCCACCGACGATGTCGATGGGGATGGCAATTGTGGTTTCCACGTTGCTTCGAAACAAATATGAGACTTTAGTGAGGCGGTTACCGAGAATATCACCCAATGGCAATATTTAAGAAATAAGATGGCCGCACAATTATTAGAGGATAAAGAATTTTATATTGAAATGATGAGACAAGGAGATAGACATGGCGGAGAAGAAGGGTTCAACGAGTTATATACTCGTGTAAAAGGCGAAAAGGGATTGGAGGTGTTCAGATCCAGGTTTTTGATGGTAATGCCGGTATGTGGGTATCTTTTAGCGGATGTATTGAACTGCGTGGTACATTTTTTCAGTTCTCCAAGAACAGGAGGTAATCACAAATTTACACCCACAAGGACGGTGTGTGATGATTCGGTCAAGGATAGACGAATCATTATGGCTTTTTTTAATGGCAATCATTTTATCGGTTTAACTTTAAAAGAAGATTGTCCATTACCTCCATTAGCCAGATGCTCGAATTACTTCACAACTAACCATTGTTAGGAGTAGTTGAAGCAGTACGATCAGAACATGAAACGTAGGGATAGTTTTTTTGGAAGTTCAGTACAGAACGTAATTGAACGTATCCAGGTTGATGAATAGTTAATTTTGAATATTTTTTTTGAACATATGAATGTATACAAAAAAATATTAATACAATGTTTTGTTCACTACGACTAATTCATTTTTTGCATGCATTTAATTCCATGAACAAATGATAATCGGTTGATAAAGGAGTAATATATGTACCGATTCCACCACATTCGGTAGTTTAAATTTTGTACAAACTACCGATTATGTAAGTTTCCCCTAATTGGAATTCAAATTTTTTTCAAAAGTGCTGGATACTAACAATCGGTAGTTTAATAAATTCAAAAACTACCGATTATAATATGTAACCCCAAATTGGAAATCGAATTTTTTTATAAAATTTTAACATTTTGTACAATCACAATCGGTAGTTTAAGAATTTCATAAACTACCGATTATAATAAGTAGCCCCAAATTGGAAATCGAAATTTTTGTAAAATTTTAACATTTTTTACAATCACAATTGGTAGTTTGAAAAATTCTAAAACTATCAATGATAATAAGTAGCCCCAAGTTGGAAATCGAATTTTTTTGTAAAATTTTAACATTTTGTACAATCACATTCGGTAGTTTAAGAAATTCTAAAACTACCGAATATAATATGTAGCCCCAAATTGGAAATCGAATTTTTTTATAAAATTGTAACATTTTGTACAATCACAATCGGTAGTTTAAGAAAATTCTAAAACGAACGATTATAATATGTAGTCCCAAATTGGAAATCAAATTTTTTTGTAAAATTAACATTTTGTACGATCACAATCGGTAGTTTAAGAATTTCATAAACTACCAATTATAATAAGTAGCCCAAAAATTGGAAATCGAAATTTTTTGTAAAATTTTAACATTTTGTACAATCACAATTGGTAGTTTAAAAAATTCTAAAACTACAGATTATAATAAGTAGCTCCAAATTGGAAATCAAAATTTTTTGTAAAATTTTAACATTTTGTACAATCACAATCTGTAGTTTAAGAAATTCTAAAACTACCGATTATAATATGTAGCCCCAAATTGAAAATCGAATTTTTTTGTAAAATTTTAACATTTTGTACAATCATAATCGGTAATTTAAGAATTTCATAAACTACCGATTATAATAAGTAGCCCCAAATTTGAAAATCGAAATTTTTTGTAAAATTTTAGCATTTTGTACAATCACAATCGGTAGTTTAAAAAATTCTAAAACTACCGATTATAATAAGTAGCCCCAAATTGGAAATAGATTTTT
The DNA here is from genome assembly GCA_023531435.1 of Papaver californicum. Lineage (NCBI taxonomy): Eukaryota > Viridiplantae > Streptophyta > Magnoliopsida > Ranunculales > Papaveraceae > Papaver > Papaver californicum. The sequence goes on from JAJJMC010010218.1 coordinate 1,804,424, forward strand.
TTTGTAAAATTTTAACATTTTGTACAATCACAATCGGTAGTTTGAAAAAGTCTAAAACTACCGATTATAATAAATAGCCCCAAATTGGAAATCGAATTTTTTTATAAAATTTTAACATTTTGTACAATCACAATCGGTAGTTTAAAAAATTCTATTACCGATTATAATAAGTAGCCCCAAATTGGAAATCAATTTTTTTTATAAAATTTTAACATTTTTTACAATCACAATCGGTAGTTTAATAAATTCTAAAAGTACCGATTATCATATGTAGCCCCAAATTGGAAATCGATTTTTTTTCTAAAATTTTAACATTTTGTACAATCACAATCGGTAGTTTAAGAAATTCTAAAACTACCGATTATAATATGTAGCCCCAAATTGGAAATCGAATTTTTTATAAGATTTTAACATTTTGTACAATCACAATCGGTAGTTTAAGAAATTCTAAAACTACCGATTGTAATAAATATCCCCAAATTGGAAATTGAATTTTTTTGTAAAATTTTAACATTTTGTACAATCACAATCGGTAGTTTAAGAAATTCTAAAACTACCGATTATAATAAGTAGCCCCAAATTGGAAATCGGTTTTTTTTATAAAATTTTAACATTTTGTGCAATCACAATCGGTAGTTTAATAAATTCAAAACTACCGATTATAATATGTAGCCCCAAATTGGAAATCGATTTTTTTTGTAAAATTTTAACATTTTGAACAATCACAATCGGTAGTTTAACAATTTCATAAACTACCGATTATAATAAGTAGCCCCAAATTGGAAATCGAATTTTTTTGTAAAATTTTAACATTTTGTATAATCATAATCGGTAGTTTAAAAATTTCATAAACTACCGATTAAAATAAGTAGCCCCAAATTGGAAATCGAATTTTTTTATAAAATTTTAACATTTTGTACAATCACAATCGGTAGTTTAAAAAATTCCAAAACTACCGATTATAATAAGTAGCCCCAAATTGGAAATAGATTTTTTTTGTAAAATTTTAACATTTTGTACAATCACAATCGGTAGTTTGAAAAATTCAAAAACTACCGATTATAATAAATAGCCCAAAATTGGAAATCGAATTTTTTTGTAAAATTTTAACATTTTGTACAATCACAATCGGTAGTTTAAGAAATTTTAAAATTACCGATTATAATAAGTAGCCCCAAATTGGAAATCGAAATTTTTTATAAAATTTTTACATTTTGTCGTTAGTTTAATAAATTCTAAAACTACCGATTATAATATGTAGTCCGAAATTTGAAATCTTTTATATTTTTTGTAAAATTTTAACATTTTGTACAATCACAATCGGTAATTTAAGAAATTCTAAAACTACCGATTATAATATGTAGCCCCAAATTGGAAATCGAATTTTTTTATAAGATTTTAACATTTTGTACAATCACAATCGGTAGTTTAAGAAATTATGATACTATCGATTATAATAAATAGCCCCAAACTGGATATCGAATTTTTTTGTAAAATTTTAATATTTTGTACAATCACAATCGGTAGTTTAAGAAATTCTAATACTACCGATTATAATAAGTAGCCCCAAATTGGAAATCGATTTTTTTTATAAAAATTTTTAACATTTTGTACAATCACAATCGGTAGTTTAATAAATTCAAAAACAACCGATTATAATATGTAGCCCCAAATTGGAAATCGAATTACAACCAAACTATGAGAATATAATTGAAAATTTCTCACAATCGGTAGATAAAGTTAAGCAATTACTTCCGATTACAACCAAACTCTGACAAAATATTTGTAAGTTTTTCAGAATCGATACATAAAGTTAAACATTTACTAGTGATTACACTCTGGACTTCATGAACTCATAGCTTTCAACAAATATGAATTCTTCTCCTTTTTCCTGATAGTAGTGTGTTTTTGCGACATCCTCCTACACAGGCATAGAACAAAAAGAACATAATTCATCAAGTTTACTATGTTATTATTATTGGAATATCTTAGAACTTAGCTTATGTAAAATACGCTTACAAATTGTTAGATCAACAAGCCTAAATGGGTGCGGCTAAAGATGCGTTGTTATATAGCTAAATAATCAGCTATCGCTATTCGAATAAGTTGGTACCTATCGTGAATTTGTTGTAGAGATCTTCGCTTTGGATTTCTATAATCTCGCACATATTTGATGTAGATCTTCCCCCAAAAGATTTAGGGTGTAACCCTTTCAGCTATGACATCTCCACGTAGGGTTTCGTTATACCATGTTTTGGTTATAGCCAAATCTTCAGCGGAGTCAAATGTTTCCATTCTTGTAAGTAGAGTTATGGAGTGAGTTACAAGGATGAGATGCTTAAATGAAATTTGTAGAGTGTATGAGGCTAGGTGTGTGTGGTATTTGGTTGAGAAAAGAGAGGTGTATTTGTAGGATAATTTCAAAAACTAGTCGTTGATTGTACTTTCATTCTAAATAACCTGCTAAATAATTTCGCAAATATCATTAGTCATAGAAGAAAACAACAATCGGTAGATAATAGATACCCTAAACTACCGATTATGTAAGTTTCCCCAAATTGGAAATTGGAATTTTTTCAAAACTCCTGGACACTAACAATAGGAAGGTTAATTTTTGTACAAACTACCGATTATGTAAGTTGCTCCAAATTGAAAATCGAAATTTTTTCAAAACTCATGGACATTAACAATCGGTAGTTTAAGTAATTCTTAAACTAACGATTGTTGCTGAATGTACACAATCAGTAGTTTATGAAATTCTTAAACTACCGATTGTGCTTGGAATACCCAACCCAACGACTTTTTTTTTTGAAAAAATAGTCGTTGGTAATAAAACACTATAAAAGAAAACTATCCCTTTCAAGGTGATTCACATTCTCACCTATCCCTTTCAAGCTCAATCTCCCATATCCCTTTCAATCTCATTCTCATTCTCACATTTGATTTTGAATGGCTCTTCAATACACTAATGATGAAGATGTGGCCATCATTAAATCATGGGTAACGATCATGGAGCACGAGTACGAAACTGCGTATTGGAACAACAATAACCGAGCCACTAATGAAAATTGGATGACGGATCATAACACCTATCCTTGGTGGCAGCGTGTGTTTCAGATTTATGTGGCATTAAACGAAAATGAAAATCAAAGGACTCCAGGAGGTATAAGGACAAGGTATGAGGTGTTGTCTGAACGGTTGGACAACTTGAAAGAGGAAATGAAACTGAGATGCCGAGCTCGTCCCACCGAATCACCTATGGCAAGAGTAAGTGTTTTACGTTAATAAGTCGTTCATTAAAAAGAGTTTTCAAGCATTGAAACTTATAATTGATTTGTTTATTTCGGTGGGTGATAGCTCTCCATCAATATTTCGTTAAGCATGGGGAGAATTTTATGCATGAGGATTGCTATCGGATAATGGAAGAAAGTACCTTGTTCGGTTTCCACCTATATGCTAATTGATTTATTGTATTTCATTTCCTGTAATGTTACATGTATGCCTTTTAGATTCAATGAAACGATTTTACGTCCAAATGTTTTACAGAAGCAATCAATTGATCTAATCATATTGTTCGCAAAGTATGTTAAACTCACCCAATTGTTTATAATCGGTAGTTAAAAAATCAACTACACCACCGATTATGCATAATCGGTAGCACGGGCTCTACATTATCAATCGATTGAGCATATGGACACACTACAATCGGTAGTTACATAAAAGATTAACTACCGATTATGTGTCATTTTGGATCCAGTAGAATAATCGGCAGTTTAGGTGTACAAATAACTACCGATTGTGTTCGATGTTTTTGAGTATAACTAACTAGCATAGTCAGAAGTTTAACTGTATATGAAACTACCGATTACCACTAAATTTTTGTCCAATTAATTAATCGGTAGTTTATGACTAAACATAACTACTGATTGTGCTTGAAGTTCATGGACAATGAAGAACAACACAATAATCGGTAGTTAACACAAACACGAAACTGCCGATTATAAAATCTTAGATTTTAGGTTTAGGGTTTCAAACTTTTATTAGTGGACGGTTTTGTGGTAATTATTTGATAAGTAAAAGGATATTTTAGTATTTTTACATACCCTAGGTCACCCTTTAGATTCTCCCATTGGATGACTTTAAAAAAATAGCCCCTAATTAGTTTTTGGTGGCCCTCAAATTCACCAGCTAAAAAAAGACGCACTAAAGGCATACCAAAAAATGTTTGAAACTCCAGATCATTGCTGAACTCCCGCATGTAATGATTTGAAGGGTCTCCTAGGTCATTGCCGAATTCTCGCAGGTGATGATCAAGTTTCATCAGGTTTCATTTATTTTCATATTTGTTTGATATTTTATACATGATGAAACTTGATGAGTAACTCTTTTCCAGAAACGGAGGGAGTATTTCTTTTTAAGTAGTAGCTAATATTTCCTTTTAAGTATGATTAGATTAATTTTTTTAATTAATACAAAGGCTTTGTGTTATTCTTTTTTAAAATTCGGTTTAAATCCAAAAGTTAAATTAAAGTTTAAATCCTTTTTACAAGAAGAAGAGGGTATTTGGATATCAGAAGTAGAAGTCAATCCTAAAATTTAGAAAAAAAAATATTTTGTTTTATAAAAAGTTAATTTTTTTATTTTAAAAATCATTATGAAATTATGTATCTAAATTAATTTTTAATCTAAAAACCTAAAAGTAACTTTTTAAGTGATATTCAGACAGATTAGAAATCTACTAATTGACTTAGAAATGAAAAGAAAAAAAAACATCGCGATGCTGATGTGACATCTGTGTACTAGTATTATTGTTTTTTTTTATAATAAGAAAGTTGCTTCACTGTTGAGACCTATAAACAGTACTGCAAACAAATATCGGAGGAAAAGAAGTTCAATATGCCTGGTGAATAATATGGGCACAAATCTACAACTAATAAGCAAACTTGATGTGGTTATGAATTAGCAGACTTTGAAATTTATACTTACCAATTATTCTTAGCATACTGATGTTGACAATGTCATGAACTTCTTATTAATCTTAAAGGTTGGTATAATTTTTCAAAAATATCTACTTTAAAAGGATTTTTTATAATCTCCAACACTTTAAACAATGTGTAATTGTTAAATTTGGTTTTAATTGTTAATCTATTAAATGATATTGGTGTTTTCATTACGCACCATAATTGTATAATTGGATCCCTTCTGGGACGGGTACGTGGTGAAGCCCCACCTCAAATGGACCAATTCTCATCGTACCCGTTCCGTAGCATGGGTTAAATATTATTTTACTTTTAACATTGCTTAGTTCTATTTATGTTAACTTAGAATTATCGGCTATTTAATAAGGTTTACGTGTATTAGTTTTTTTTAGTTACATAGATCTCATTTTAATTATTAATCATCAGATACCAATTATACAATAGTTTATTGAAACTTTTAAAAAAATGAATGATGTGAGGATGAGAAAACAATGTAAACCATTTACATTGGATACGGGCTAAAAATTGCAAACCAGATACAAGGCCGATCTAACTGATTTTGGTAATAAAATAATCTAAAAAACTATATAATGAGATCCTATAATATATCCCTGCCCGGTATATAGTAGAACACAAATCTAGTACTAAGTAGAATCTTTTAGTTAAAATCGGCCCTTCTTGCCCATAATTTGACTTGAAATTGTAATCTGCCAATAAAAATTAGTTCTGTGGTTTTGGCAAATGTTTGCCACAAGAGTCAATGTTAACCCGTGGAGGCATCGTTTGCTCATTGTTGTGTGGGTTATGCAATGCAAAATTCGAAAGTGCAAATTACCCCTTTCTCCACTGTAAAGTGGTAGATAAAATCTGGCATTGAAATGTGCTTGAGTAAAACCCTTTTTTACCACAGGATTCGATTTTACAATGGGGTAAAGAAACACACGTGAGAGAAACTATAGGGTGAGTTTCCCCAACGGTTATACGAACGACAAATCATAAGAACGACATTTTAGAGATATGTTGAGCTGTCGAGCCCCATTGATAGTCACTCATAACAATGACATTTTACATTCCGTTTGAATTTGAAATTGATGTTAGTTGTCACTTAGATTTTCACCATGCCGGTTACGGAAAGTTTTTTTTTGTGGGCTCATTATTTCTGAAATGGTTCACCATCTTTAAATTGACAACACCTACCAAGGAAAAAAAATTGGAGATAAAATTTCAGTACCATATGAAATTGGAATATGAAAATGTCTTAAATCGGAGTGTAAGTGATACCAATGCATGCAGTTATGAGCTATACTCAACTGAAGCTTAAGTTAGAATCAAGCAAGTTAAAAAAATATATTAGGATGATTGAATACTAGAAGTAAAAATTAAAAGTGAAATATTTTTATTTTACAAAAAATTAACTTTTTTATTTTTAAAAGTTAATATAAATTACATATCCAAATTAATTTCTGACTTTTTTATTTACATAAGCCAAACACCTTACAAATGGACGTTGTGACCCATCATTTCCGGATGCAATATAGTCGTTTCATTTTATTTATTTATTTTGAGAAATCTCGTGAAGATCATTCACGAATTGTTTGTTTACGGAAGTTAAACAATACATAAATTTAATAAGATTTACGAATTGTTTATTTTTTTCTGACTCAGTTGATTTGTTTAGATCTGACTCATCTGAATTTGGTCTTGTTACGCTTGAATCTGACTAAAAAATTATAAAATAATAAAAAAAACTATAATTCTTTTTGATTTCAATCAGATATGTGCTCAATGAATCAGGTACAAAATAATACTTGACTCAAATAGCTCCGAGTCAGATAAATGAGCCAAATCAGACCTCGAGTAAAATATCAGAAAACTAAAAAGACAAAGGACGAATCAGACCAAAATAAACTCGATATTAAGTATATCCTAATTAAAATTTAATGCACAAGTAAAAAAAAATAATTAAATATCAATATATCGTGAAGAGAAGTAATAAAATATTTTAAAAAATACGAACTATAGAAAATGAAAATAAAAATAGAAATTAAATCAGATCTATAACCTGTACGAAAAAAGAAATATTTTGTGACACAAATTTGTTTACATTGTAACCAAAATTTCTTTGTGAGTATAGATGACAACCAAATCTAGATCATGACATTAAACTACACTGTAATAAAAAAAAATCCATATTCACCTGGTGTATTTGCAACAGTAGAACTAGATTGGCATTAAACCCAAGTTTTTGTATAGTATGCGGTGCGGTCACTAGTAACATCAATTGGACTAATCTAGGACAATAACACCGCAGCGGTGTACAGGATTAGTCTACAAATTATGTAGTATGCGGTCACTTATGACATCAATCTAAAACACTAAATAGAGCATTATTAAGTAGTCAAGTCAACTTTCAACTATAACTTTTCAAGCTTAAATATATTTTATTTATACGAACTTTCTTTCGACTATAACTTCTAAACTCTTAACTTTTTAAAGCATATTTAAGCATTCTCCCTCATTAGGATTCTTATCATCCAGCAACATTCTAATATACACAGTTCAAAAAAAAAAAAACATTCTAATATACAGAATTGCAGAAATGGATTCAAATACAGAAACAAGTATCAGGTACTTATAATGGAAACAAAAAAAGTAATCTTTACATCTGAATTAGTATGAAAGTGTGTGCTTTCTTATATATTTATGTTGCTATGGTCTGTATTTACAGGTGTGCGGTTGTCACTGGTGGAAATAAGGGAATTGGATTTGATATTTGTAGGCAATTAGCTTCTAATGGGATTTCAGTTGTGTTAACAGCTAGAGATGTAATCAAGGGTTTAGAAGCAGTTGAGAAGCTCAAAAACTCTTTCGGACTTTCTAATGTTGTTTTTCATCAACTTGATGTCATGAATCCAATTACTCTTCCTTCTCTGGCAGAATTCATCAGAAGCCGTTTTGGAAAACTAGATATCTTGGTAAGAAGAATTCAATAACTTTGTTTCTTGTTCATATATGTATTAGGTGGCTAGGTGTAATGGGTTTGTTGATCTACGTTAATGCTTATAATCTAGAAGTCATTCCAGTAAAGATAACCACTTTTGTGCTTTAGCCTGAATTTCTATTTAACTTTGGTTTTGAATGCTTGAAAGGTGAATAATGCTGGAATTGTTGGAGCTATAACTGATGCTGCTGGTTTTATGGCATTGCTCCAAGTTCTTGAGTCAATGATAGCTCCCGAGGTAAATATCTATCTAATGAGATATCCCATTAGTGAGAACATTGCTACATATGTAAGTGACCATCATGGGATGGATCGAAGGGGGTGAGGGTCGAGCTCGCGACCACTCTCAATAATCCCCGAAGGGCAGGCAACATGAATCGGTTCATGATGTTGCAATTACTAGAATATCTGAATAAGATGGTTGATTTTGATTGCTATTATATTATTCCAGGAGAACCAGAACAAAGAAAGGCCAAATTTGAAAGAAGTGATAACAGAGACTTACGAATTAGCAGAAGAATGTGTGCAAACAAATTATTATGGTGTTAAATCAGTGACTAAAGCACTTATTCCTTTACTTCAACTTTCTGAATCACCAAGAATTGTTAATGTTACCTCCACCATGGGAATGCTGAAGGTACATACTGTAACCTCGTGTTCTTACATCTTAGACTCATTCTTTTATAATCCTCACCAAATTATTAATTTGTTTTGATTTTAGTTTGTCTCCAATGAAAAGGCTTTGGAAATACTTAGCGATGGGGATGGCTTAAAAGAAGAGAGTGTAGATGAGATGGTGAATATGTTTCTTAAGGATTTCAAGGGGGGTTTATTAGAATCGAAAGGATGGCCTTCATGCCTACCTGCGTATACAGTCTCAAAAGCATCTTTGAACGCTTATACAAGGATACTGGCCAAGCAATTTCCTACTTTTCGCGTAAATTGTCTATGTCCTGGTTATGTCAATTCAGGTTTTAACTGCAATACTGGAGTCGTCACTACTGCAGAAGGTGCAGAAAGAGTTGTAGATTTAGCTCTTGTACCGGACGATGGACCTTCCGGCCTCTACTTTACCCATGGAAAAATAACACCATTTTAATGCATCACGCATATTAAAGAGCAAGAAAGATGTCATTGACTCACTTCTACTGTTTTAGCTCTACAAAATTATGTAATTGTGCTCTTATTACTTTTACTTTTTACTTTGTGTACTTGGTAAAAAGTTTTATTTTCAAGAAAATGCAAATAATCATATTATTATATGAAAAGTAATCGCATTAATCTACTTGATTTTACTACCGAGCGAGTAAGCTTAAATTAACCTGACGAATTTGAAGGCCACCAAAAATTAATTAGGGGCTATTTTTTTAAAGCAATCCGATGAGTGTGGTTAAGGGATGATCTAGGATATGTAAAAATACTAAAATATCCTTTTATTTATCAAATAATTACCACAAAACCTTTCACTAATAAAAGTTTGAAACCCTAAACATAAAGTCTAACATGTTATAATCGGTAGTTTCGTGTTTGTGTTAACTAACGATTATTGTGTTGTTCTTCATTGTCCATGAACTTCATGCACAATCGGGAGTTATGATTAGTCATAAACTACCGATTGTATTACTCGACAAAAATTTAGTGGTAATCGGTAGTTTTGTATAGGGTTAAACTTCCGATTTAGCAAGTTAGTGATACTCAAAAACATCCAACACAATCGGTAGTTATTTTTACACATAACTACCGATTATTCTAGTGGATGCAAATGTACACATAATCGGAAATTATTATTTTTATGTAACTACCGATTGTAGTGTGCTCATATGCACAATCGGTAGTTATGTAGAGCCCGAGCTACCGATTATGCACAATCGGTAGTTAAGTTGATTTTTTAACTACCGATTATGAACAATTGGGTAAGTTTAATGTACTTTGTGAACAATGTGATTCGATTAGTTTATTGGTTTTGTAAGAACAGTTGAACGTAAAATCATTTCATTGAATCTAAAAGGCATACAGAGCGTAACATTACAAGAAATGAAATACACTTAAGCATATAGGTTGAAACCGAACAAGGGAAGTTCTTCCAAAATCCGATAGCAATCCTCATGCATAAACTCCTCCCCATGCTTATTTTCATATTGCTGGAGAGTCATCACCCACTGAAAAACAAAAATCAATTTTAAGTTTGAATGATTGAAAACTCTTTTTAATGAACGACTTATTAACGTAAAACACTTACTCTTGCCACATCGATTCGGTGGGACGAGCTCGGAATCTCAATCTCATTTCCTCTTTCAAGTGTTCAAACCGTTCGAACAACTCCTCATACCTTGTCCTAACGCCTCTGGGCGTTCTCTGAAATTCATTTCCGTTTAAGGAGACAAAAATCTGAAACAAACGGTTCCACCAAGAATCGGTGGACTGCTGCGCCATCCAATTTTCATTAACGCCTCGGTTGTTGTTGTTTCAATATGCAATTTCGTACTGGTGCGACATGATCGTTGCCCACGATCTAATAATGGCCACATCTTCATCATTAGTGTATTGAAGAGCCATATTTAGTGCTTCAAAATTAAATGTTGAAATTTTACAAAAAAAAATTGGATTTCCAATTTGGGGCTATTTATTATAATCGGTAGTTTAAGGAATTCTTAAACTACCGATTGTACCAAGACAAAATGTTGAAATTTTTCAAAAAATTTGGATTTCCAATTTGGGGCTACTTATCATAATCGGTAGTTTAAGGAATTCTTAAACTACCGATTGTACCAAGACAAAATGTTGAAAATTTGCGAAAAATCTGATTTCCAATTTGGGGCTACTTATCATAATCGGTAGTTTAAGAATTTTTTAAACTACCGATTGTGTTTGTACAAAATGTTGAAATTTTTTAAAAAATTTCAATTTCCAATTTGTGGCTACTTATCATAATCGGTAGTTGATAGACACATTTTAGTGTCTAAATTGCACCTTAGTTTCTATTAAGTTAGTATTCGATTTTTGCATATATTACGTGTTTTTATGCTTTTGTAGGTACATTAGAAGAATAAAGATTTGTGAAAAAATTGGCTCAAAAAGTGATAAAGGCACCCAAGGACAAGTGTTACTGGCACCCCAAGAATGGATAAGGGACACCCTAGAATCGGCGAGTCAACCCAGCGAGTCAACCCGGCCGAGTCACCGATCCAGCTCATCGGAGAAGCTACTGGATACTTCAGATTGACGAAATTGATGGGATTTGATGAAATTAAAAGCAACCCATTGCAACTAGAGTTCAGAGCAATCGAGAAACAGCAAAAAAATCCCGAAGGATCAGCTCAGAAATCATGAACTTGGCCGGATTCCTGTTTCGATTAGGAATTGAATTTGTGAGTTGTTTGAGAGAGTTCTATTAGGTTTAGAACTCTCTCTAGGGTTTGTAGACCCTATATAAACCAAGAGAAGCGAAGAGAAATCATCACGCAGCCTCAGAAATCAAATCAGAGAAATTCCGGCCACTTCCGTCACCGTCCGATCACCGGCTACTGCACCGGCCGGCGTGTTCTTCATCCAGCCATCACCGGGGAAGACGACTCAGCAACATCTACATCCGTTGCTGATTCAAATTGTTCTCTTGCGTTTTCTCTTTACCTTTCTGTTGCCTTAATCCTTTGTGTAACGGCTGAACCTTCTTCTGTAACGCACATACGCGTATCAAATCAGCTGTGTTACATCTATTTCACCTTGTAATCAATATTTTGAGCAATGAAAGAGTATTTTTGAGCAAGTTTTCTCCACCATGAGCTAAGTTTATTTACTGGGATGATGAAGGAGGTTTTTCTCTCAATTTTATGTGGTAAGTTTATTTTTAATTAATTATTTATAATTCTTTACTTGTTAAAATTGCATAGTTTTGAAATAGAAAAACGGTTTTCATTCAGTAGTGGTGTTTTTGTTTGATGGGTCATGTTGGGTTGACAACCTCTGATGTCCCATGCTTGTGATTTACCTCTGCTTGTTTGCATAAAAACCTATTTTAGCAATATTTGAGCTTAATTTATTTAAAAGAATTGCATGATTAATCACATAAATTGTTGGAAATAACTGATTCCTGATTCCTGGTTTTCTCCATATTTTTTAAAAATCATCTCTAGTTTATTTTCCTGGATTTTATTTAACTAGATTAAGTCAATTATTTTCTAAAATCATTACCTTCACAAGTTCGAGAAACGAACACTTTATTTACCACTTTTAAAACCACATCAATTTTTGGCGCCGCCGACGCGGACTTGTTTTTAGGTTTAGGGTTTTAGATTTATTTTTAGGTTCTTATTTTATTTTTAGTTTTATTATTTACTTTGTTCTATTTTAGGTTTTCTTTTGGTATTTCTCTTTTTGCTACAGGTTGAATTTTTGATTGAAAAGGGAAGTAAGCCAAAGTTTTGGAATTAAAGCTAAAGACTTGGAGTTAAAGGGAAAAGCTTAAAGAACGAAAAAGAAGACCGAAGATTTTATTTTTCTTAAATTAGATTTTTAGTTTATTTTAATTAGTTTTAATTAGTTTAGAAAATTGTATTAGGGTTTTTTATTATTTCTGTAAATTTTGTTTTATTTTCGGACACTTTTTGGACTTTCTTTTGGACATTTTTGGACACTTTATTTATTTTTAAACCCTACGGAAGGGTAGTTTTAAATATCAAACTGTGTCCAGGGAAGGACGACAATTACGATATTGTCTCGGCCCCTCGGGTTCGCACACTATTGAAAAGGATATTAGTGGCCCGAGTCGACTTCAACGGTTCATCGCCCGTCTGGTACGGGAGGTAAACTTCGACCAACCCACGAATCTCATGTCAGTGGGTTTTCTGGACGCCTTTGTATGCATATATGCTGAGGACTGAATACAGACTTTAATTTTTTCATAGTAAAGGGCAAGGCCTGGCCATACAAGATAAGGTTTCGGATTTCATCACCGTCTCCTTCTTGCCCGCTTTAGGAAAACGAAACCTACGTGAACCTAAGCCTAAAATCTTGACTAGAAAGAGACCTATAGGATATCGAGCTTATTGGAAAATCATTCAAAAGGACTGTACGGGTTACTTTATTAGCCTAACTCGAAGTTCAGGAAGATTATTTTAAGTTGATTAGAGCCGCCTTGTAACCCAGGGAAAAGTGCCAAAGAGACAGGGTTATCAAAGCTCCTTAGAGCTTATCCTGTTTCTCTTCGACTTAATCTAACTCAGATCGTTCTAAGAGGTTTGCTAGAATTGTAACCAGTTGCTTTTTGAAAGAATAAAAGCTGGTCTAGAAACAATCTAAGTGGAACCATCATGCTTGTTGTTTGCTAGATTTAGGTTTGATTTGGTTGAGGCAGGGTACGATTGTGTTTGATTAATTGCTTGTTAGGATTAAATTTTTGCATGCCAAGAACGCCCTTAAGGCGTACTTGGGATAGAGACCCTCAAGGTAGGTTAATTAGTGGAAGACTTGTAGTTCACCTTAACCTTGAGAAACCCACTGAGAGTGAACTAGTCACTCCCGAGACCGTGTCAGCAATGACATCTCTGAAGGATTTGTTGAATCCGACCCGGACCTCACGTCCATCTTGCATTAAGTTAGCCGTTACTGAAGCGAGCTACGAACTGAAACCTGGAATCATACAGATGCTTCCATTATTCTTAGGAAAAGAAAACGAAAATCCCTATTTTCATGTTAGGGAATTCGAGGAAATATGTAGCACAATCAGGATTAGAGACTTGAATGACGAGTCTATTAAACTTAGATTATTTCCCTTTTCACTAAGAGATAAAGCCAAGTCGTGGATGTATAGCTTGGCTCCTCAGTCAATTGAAACCTATGCCCAACTTACTTCAGCTTTTATTCAGAAGTTCTTCCCTAGGAACAAAATTTCGTCTGTTAGGCAGAAAATATGCATGTTTTCCCAGCTAGAGGGAGAGTCTCTGTATGTGTATGTAGAAAGGTTCAATGACTTATTGTCCCAATGCCCAGACCACGGAAAGAGTAGTTAAGGCTAGTTCAGATACTCTATGAGGGTTTGGACTACGCATCTATAACCTTGGTCGAGTCTTTGTCAACCGGAGGGTTCGACAGTAAGACTCCTGCTGAGGCGATGAAATTTCTGAGTGACATCGCCGAGAAAACCCAGCAGTGGGAGAGCATTAAGGAGCCAAGAAGAACCATTCTTCTAGGAAGAGGAAATGTTAATAGGGTAGAAGGATCTTTCGATTCAAAGGCCCAAATAGAAGCCTTATATAGAAGGCTAGAACTGGTCGAAATGAATCAATCTAGTAGTTCAGAGCCCAACCAATTCGAAGAGCAGGCTTTTGCTCTTTATAATAACACTAGATTTGATAACCAGAGAAAGTTCGACCCATATTCGGAATCTTATAACCCTGGCTGGAGAAACCACCCGAACCTTTCCTGGTCGAAAGGCCAGGCTCAAGGTCAGTTTAGCAATGCTAAAGGTCCTCCATGCTTCAGTTATAAGAATTCGGCTGGTCCAACTCAGCCCAGCAATGACGAAAAGAATGAGCAGAGATTCCATACCTTAGAAAAAGCTATTTCTAGTTTACAAACTTCAGTTAGTGACATTGCTGCGGCTCTGAGAGAAAGAGAACCTGGTAGGTTCCCTAGTCAACCCCAACCCAATCCTAGAGGAGTTAATGAAATGTCGACTGGTGAGAAATCATCCAGTCATGTGAATGCAATTAGTACCCTCAGGAATGGTAAGGTAGTGGATAACAAGGTAACTAGGCCTGATAGTGAACAAACTGTAGTTCACCCTGACCCAATAGTTGAAGAGACTGATAAAGTCTCTGACGAGCCTGAGGCAACCCCTCAGAGAACCGATTTCATGCCTAGAGCCCCATACCCAAGGTTGTTAGCACCTAGGTTGTTAGCACCTACTAGGAAGGAATCCAATTTTAACGAAATAATGGAAGTGTTTAAGCAGCTCACTATCAACCTTCCATTATTAGATGCAATTAGGCAGATTCCCCCCTATGCTAAATTCCTTAAGGACTTGTGCACGCGAAAGCGAAAGCATAGTGTGCAGAAGAAGGCCTTTATGTTTAGTCACGTAAGTTCCATTTTGCAGGATAGTACAACACTTAAGTACAAAGATCCAGGTTCCCCAACCATAGCTTGCACAATAGGAAACTACCGAGTAGAAAGAGCCTTACTCGATTTAGGAGCCAGTGTGAATTTACTGCCGTACCATGTGTACCTCCAGCTAGGACTAGGCGATTTGAAACCTACCCAGATGACTTTGCAGTTAGCTGATAGGTCTGTGAAAATTCCTCGTGGTGTCATAGAAGATGTTTTGATTGAGGTGGATAAATTTATTTATCCAGTGGACTTTGTTGTGCTTGATACCAAACCCGTGCCTGATCCAGAAAATCAGATACCGTTTATACTAGGTCGCCCGTTCTTAGCAACATCTAATGCGATCATTAACTGTCGTAACGGTGTGATGAACTTGTCTTTTGGTAACATGACTATTGAGCTGAATATCTTCAACATTAGTAATCAACCACTAGAGTTAGATGACCCCAGCCTAGAAACCGTCAACATGATAGAGACTCTAGTTCAGGAGTCATTACCAAACACTTTGATAGAAGACCCGTTAGAGAAATGTCTAGCCCACTTTGGATTAGATTTTGATGATAGGGAAATTAATGAGGTGAATGCCTTGCTAGACACTAGCAATAGGTGGACACCTAGGCTCGAACACTTACCAGTCCCTAAGTCAACCCTAGTTCCCTCCTTAGAAGAACCTCCAAAATTGGACCTTAAGCAGCTACCAGATACCCTGAAATATGTGTACTTAGGCCAATCAGAGACCTTACCTGTGATTGTAGCTTCAGACTTGGATAGTGACCAGGAGAAAAGGCTAGTAACCATGCTTCAGGACAATAAGAAAGCCTTAGGATGGACCATAGCAGACATTAGGGGAATTAGCCCAACAGTTTGTATGCACCAGATCCATTTAGAAGAGGAGTCCAAACCGTCTAGGGAAATGCAGCGTAGGCTCAACCCAAACATGAAGGAGGTAGTTCGAACAGAAGTGCTTAAGTTGCTAGATGCGGGTATTATCTACCCAATTTCAGACAGTAAGTGGGTCAGCCCAGTTCAGGTTGTCCCTAAGAAATCAG
Source organism: Papaver californicum (assembly GCA_023531435.1). Classification (NCBI taxonomy): domain Eukaryota; kingdom Viridiplantae; phylum Streptophyta; class Magnoliopsida; order Ranunculales; family Papaveraceae; genus Papaver; species Papaver californicum. Next base: position 1,820,557 of record JAJJMC010010218.1, read on the forward strand.
GTATCACTGTAGTCAAGAATGAGGATAATGAATTAATCCCAACCCGAGTGACCACGGGTTGGCGTGTTTGTATAGACTATAGGAAATTGAACAAGGCCACAAGGAAGGATCATTTCCCCCTTCCTTTTATTGACTAAATGCTAGAAAGATTAGCTGGACATAGCCATTATTGCTTCCTGGATGGCTACTCTGGTTATAATCAGATTGTTATTGACCCGAAAGACCAGGAGAAAACCACTTTCACCTGCCCCTTTGGCACTTTTGCATATAGGCGCATGCCCTTTGGGTTATGCAATGCACCAGCCACATTTCAGCGGTGTATGATGAGCATATTCTCTGACATGTTGGAACGGTTTCTAGAAGTCTTTATGGATGATTTTTCTGTGTTTGGTTCTTCGTTTGATGAGTACTTGCATCATTTGTCGCTAGTGTTAGCTAGGTGTAAGGAAAAGAATTTAGTACTCAATTGGGAGAAATGTCACTTTATGGTTAGGTCAGGAATAGTTCTAGGGCACATAGTCTCTGCCAAGGGCATAGAAGTAGACAAAGCCAAAGTAGACATTATAAAGACTCTACAGGTTCCTAGAACCGTCAAAGACGTTCGGTCTTTCCTAGGGCATGCAGGATTTTATTGTAGATTCATCAAGGATTTTAGTCTGATTGCTAGACCTCTTTGCAACTTACTTGCAAAAGATACCAAGTTTACCTTTGATGATGACTGTTTAGGAGCTTTTGAAAAGCTCAAGACCCTACTTACTACTGCACCTATAGTTCAGGCACCTGATTGGACTCAGCCGTTTGAGATCATGTGTGACGCATCAGACTATGCCATAGGCGTAGTCTTAGGACAGAGGATAGACAAACTACTACACGTGATCTATTATGCTAGCAAAACCCTGAATGATGCCCAGTTGAACTACATCACCACGAAGAAGGAGTTGTTGGACATAGTGTTCGCCCTAGACAAATTTAGGTCTTATCTCTTAGGATCTAAGGTTATAGTCTTCACAGACCATGCTGCCCTGAAGTACCTTCTGTCTAAGAAGGACTCGAAACCTAGACTGATAAGATGGATCCTGTTGCTGCAGGAATTTAAGTTAGAAATTAGGGATAAGAGGGGAGCATAGAATGTAGTGGCCGATCACTTCTCTAGGCTAGTCTTAGACACTCCAGACGATTCCCCTCCTGTGAGGGATAGTTTTCCTGATGAACAACTCTTTGTTGTTTCTAAGTCACCTTGGTATGCACACATATTGAACTATCTTGTTACTGGTCGAATGCCCCAACACTGGGGTAGACAAGATCGTTCTAGGTTTTTAGCTGAGGTGAAACACTTCTTTTGGGATGATCCTTACTTGTTTAAGTATTGTCCAAACCAGATTATTCGGAGATGTATACCTGAGACTGAACAGTCAAATATTATCTCTTTTTGTCACAATCAGGCTTGTGGAGGTCACTTTAGTGCCAAGAAGACTGCTGCTAAGATATTGCAGTGTGGATTCTACTGGCCATCACTGTTTAAAGACTCCCGCAGCCACTGTGTTGCTTGTGACAGGTGCCAGAAGCTAGGAACCGTGACCCGTAGAAACATGATGCCCCTGAACCCGATTTTGATTATTGAGATATTTGATGTATGGGGTATTGATTTTATGGGTCCCTTTCCTAGTTCTCTAGGTAATCTCTATATCCTTGTTGTTGTAGACTACGTGTCTAAATGGGTAGAGGCGGTGTCGTGTAAAACTAATGACCATAGGGTAGTGGTCCGATTTTTGAATGATAATATTTTTGCACGTTTTGGTACACCTAGGGCTATAATTAGTGATGGTGGGTCACATTTTTGTAATAGACCGTTTATGCTTCTGATGAAGAAATATGGTATAACTCACAAGGTGACCACCCCTTATCATCCCCAGACTAGTGGTCAGGTAGATGTTTCCAATAGGGAAATAAAACGTATTCTAGAAAAGACAGTCAACCCAAATAGGAAAGACTGGTCAGCAAGGCTCACTGATGCCTTATGGGCTTATCGTACTGCGTTTAAAACCCCAATAGGAATGTCTCCCTACCGTTTTGTTTTTGGCAAAGCGTGCCACCTGCCTGTTGAGTTAGAACATAGAGCATATTGGGCTGTGAAACAGCTAAATTATTCACTTGACAAGGCAGGTGCTCATAGGAAACTCCAACTCAATGAGTTGGAGGAAATTAGGATTGATGCTTATGATAGTGCTAGGGAGTATAAGAACAAAATGAAACTCGTGCATGATAGGAATATTTTACGAAAGTCATTTTCTCCAGGTCAAAAAGTTCTTCTGTATGACACACGGTTACATCTGTTCCCCGTGAAGTTACGCTCTCGGTGGACAAGTCCATATGTGGTTCACACTTTCTTTCCTCATGGAGCTATTGAGATCGAGACTCAGGATGGTGGAAACATCACCAAAGTCAACGGTCAACGACTGAAACCGTTTTTAGAGTCTAACCCTACAGGTAATATTGAGGAGGTCCCTCTGGAGGACCCAACGTACTCTGATTGACCATCAGAGCCGTTGTTGTATGTATGTATTAGATTTTTAGGATTTTTCAGCTTTATTTTTCTCCTTAGAAGGATTGCTACGCTTCATTCAGGTACTATCTTTCTGACTTCCCTACTTTTACTCTTTTGGTACTGTTCTTTACTTCGAAACATTGAGGACACTGTTTAATTTAAGTTTGGGGGTATTGGGAGACTTTTTAGGATTAATAAGATTTGGAATTTAGAAGCATGTGAACAATTCAGGGTGATACTAACCATTCTAGGTAGATGGAAACCTAGCCATTTTGATATAAGGATTGGTGTGCCCAGCTAGATGGTCCATTCATAAAGGAGACAGAGTTCAGGTGTTTGAAATAACATGATAGTTGTCACCACCACATCACGTTCTGTTTTATTATTTACAATTTCGTGTTTCTCTAAGAGTATTGGTGGGTCCCAGCATCGACGTGTTAATTAGCGCTGGAATGACATTTAGTATGTTGAGATCACGCCCCAGTATGAATAATATGTTATTGTCTTAAAGTTATGTGTGTGGTCCCCCTGTCTCCGTCGCCTAAGCAAGCGTGGAATGCAGGATCCATGGGAACACACATGTATTAGGTGTCAAAAAAAAAAAAAAAAAATCGAAAAAAAAGAAGAAAAAAAATCGAAAAAAGTTAGAAAAAAATTGAAAAAAATATTTTTTGGTATTTTAAAGTTCTCCCTGTCTCCGTCGCCTAAGCAAGCGTGGAACGCAGGATCCATGGTAACTTGTAAATATTTTAGTTAGTAGTAACCGTTGAAAATAAATGGGGAGTATCTCGACACACTAGGTTTCATCTCGGTACTGACCTTCAGAAAGATATGGGACACATCGTTCGCCTTGGTCAACATTTGCGATCTCTACAGTCTACGTTCATCTTCTAAGTCTTTTCATGTGATGGGTGGTTAGACAATTATCTGAGTAGAGCTCTGTTGTCTTATATATGAATTTTAGTATGCTTGAGTTAATACTCGTGTACAGTAATTGGATCCATAAAGGGTAATGGTCCTTATAGCCGAATATCTGAGTAGCCAACTAACTAGCTTGTTTAGTGTCTATCCTTAATCGTTCACGTCTTGCTAAAATCTAAAGTAAAGGTTTTGTGGGTATACCTCTTGTAAACCCTCACGAGACAAAACTCGTCTACTAGGGACACCTAGGGGTTTAACGGCTTGCTGCATACGCTAAATGTAGTCGCGATTCCTGCGAAAGTGAGTTAGGATTTTTACTTTATTTTTTTAGAGTAGTTTGCTCGAGGACTAGCAAAATATTAAGTTTGGAGGTATTTGATAGACACATTTTAGTGTCTAAATTGCACCTTAGTTTCTATTAAGTTAGTATTCGATTTTTGCATATATTACGTGTTTTTATGCTTTTGTAGGTACATTAGAAGAATAAAGATTTGTGAAAAAATTGGCTCAAAAAGTGATAAAGGCACCCAAGGACAAGTGTTACTGGCACCCCAAGAATGGATAAGGGACACCCTAGAATCGGCGAGTCAACCCAACGAGTCAACCCAGCGAGTCAACCCGGCCGAGTCACCGATCCAGCTCATCGGAGAAGCTACTGGATACTTCAGATTGACGAAATTGATGGGATTTGATGAAATTAAAAGCAACCCATTGCAACTAGAGTTCAGAGCAATCGAGAAACAGCAAAAAAATCTCGAAGGATCAGCTCAGAAATCATGAACTTGGCCGGATTCCTGTTTCGATTAGGAATTGAATTTGTGAGTTGTTTGAGAGAGTTCTATTAGGTTTAAAACTCTCCCTAGGGTTTGTAGACCCTATATAAACCAAGAGAAGCGAAGAGAAATCATCACGCAGCCCTAGAGATCAATACTGAAAAATTCCGGCCACTTCCGTCACCGCCGATCACCTGCTACTGCACCGGCCGGCTTGTTCTTCATCCAGCCATCACCGGGGAAGACGACTCAGCAACTTTTACATCTGTTGCTGATTCAAACTGTTCTGTTGCGTTTCCTCTTTACCTTTCTGTTGCCTTAATCCTTTGTGTAACAACTGAACCTTCTTCTGTAACGCATATACGCGTATCAAATCAGCTGTGTTACACCTATTTCACCTTGTAATCAATATTTTGAGCAATGGAAGATTATTTTGAGCAAATTTTCTCCACCATGAGCTAAGTTTATTTACTGGGATGATGGAGGAGGTTTTTCTCTCAATTTTATGTGGTAAGTTTATTTTTAATTAATTATTTATAATTCTTTACTTGTTAAAATTGCATAGTTTTGAAATAGAAAAACGGTTTTCATTCAGTAGTGGTGTTTTTGTTTAATGGGTCATGCTGGGTTGACAACCTCTGATGTCCCATGCTTGTGATTTACCTCTGCTTGTTTGCATAAAAACCTATTTTGGCAATATTTGAGCTTAATTTACTTAAAAGAATTGCATGATTAATCACATAAATTGATGGAAATAACTGATTCCTGATTCCTGGTTTTCTCCATATTTTCTAAAAATCATCTCTGGTTTATTTCCTGGATTTTATTTAATTAGATTAAGTCAATTATTTTCTAAAATCATTACCTTCACAAGTTCGAGAAACGAACACTTTATTTACCACTTTTAAAACCACTTCAGTAGTTTAAGAAATTTTTAAACTACCGATTGTGTTTGTACAAAATGTTGAAATTTTTTAAAAAATCTCGATTTCCAATTTGGGGCTACTTATCATAATCGGTAGTTTAAGAATTTTTTTAAACTACCGATTGTGTTTGTACAAAATGTTGAAATTTTTTAAAAAATCTCGATTTCCAATTTGGGGCTACTTGTCATAATCGGTAGTTTAAGAATTTATAAACTACCGATTGTGTTTGTACAAAATGTTGAATTTTTTTAAAAAATCTCTATTTCCAATTTGGGGCTACTTATCATAATCGGTAGTTTAAGAATTTTTTAAACTACTGATTGTGTTTGTACAAAATGTTGAAATTTTTTAAAAAATCTCGATTTCCAATTTAGGGCTACTTATCATAATCTTTAGTTTAAGAATTTTTTAAACTACCGATTATGTTTGTACAAAATTTTGAAATTTTTTAAAAAATCTCGATTTCCTATTTGGGGCTACTTATCATAATTGGTAGTTTAAGAATTTTTTAAAATACCGATTGTGTTTGTACAAAATGTTAAAATTTTTAAAAAAATCTCGATTTCCAATTTGGGATTACTTATCATGATCTGTAGTTTAAGAATTTTTTAAACTACCGATTGTGTTTGTACAAAATGTTGAAATTTTAAAAAAATCTCGATTTCCAATTTGGGGCTACTTATTATAATCGGTAGTTTAATAATTTCTTAAACTCACAATCGGTAGATTATGGTGTACCCAAAACTTTTGATTCTTTATATTAGTTCGAACTTAGTGTACATATTTTCTATACACTCTTGTTACACCAGGCCTCAACGGTTTTTTATTTGACTTCGAAGAAATTAGTGTTCCAATACATTTTAACTCTCCAACTTCGAAGAAATTAGTGGCTCAACCTATTCTCAACTAAAACATTAATTTTTTTCATTTCTTTTCCTGTACCGATTCTTCTGCTCCTTTTACCCATAAGTACTCCATTGAAAATGGCTCCAAAATCTTTACCTAAACAACCAAAGAAGGGAAAGGAAAAGATGGTGATAGAGGAGTCTAAAACCATTGAAATCAATTCGTCAACCGATTCAGAGACAACTTACTATGTTTTGGATCCTCGGTGCATTTTAAGGGACAAAGATTTGTCAAGCATAAACCCATACTACAATGAAGCTGGAGAGTACATAGGTCCACTTCGGGCTGATCCTAAGGGGGACGAGAAGAAGAACAAGAAGCCGGTTGAAACTAGGACCAAGTCCAGAGTAACAAGGAGTGGAAGAATTTCATGAGATCAATGAGATTGATCAATTTGAACTTCTATGATGTGTTTTGTTTCGTTTAATCCAGATGTTTTTAGTTTTTTTTAAAACATGTTTAATGAACAATATGTAGTAAGTTTATTTGAACAAGTTTTCTCCGGATGTTGAAATAGTATTACGAAGTTAGATGTTAAGTAAAATCGACATATTCGGTAGATAACTATGTTTCTAAACTACCGAATACGTACAATCGGTAGTTATTTATTTCTCGTGCTACCGATTATCCACAATCGATAGTTATTTATGTTCACTAACTACCGATTGTTGCAATAAAAGTCCTGGACAACAAAACCATTATAATCGGTAGATAAAATTGATCTTTAAACTACCGATTACAATGTTACAAATTTTAAAGTTTAATTCATTATATGTTTACAATCGGTAGATGTAAATTTTCAATACCTACCGATTGTGAAAGATGAAGAGTTCGAAATTTTAGAAGTTTTGAGAAATTCAATTTGGGGCAACTTACATAATCGGTAGTTTAAGTACTCCATTAAACTACCGATTGTACAATCGGTAGTAAAATAAATCACGATCCTACCAATTGTACAAAACTAAAACTCGAAAAATCAATCTAAAACACTTTCGATTTCTAATCCCAAACTAACTCAAATCATTTTCTAATAACCAAATTAATCAACTAATTAATCAAAATTAACACTAATTAATCAAGGGTAGATTAATCATTATAGAAAATAGATGGATAAAAGATGTATTAAGATTATTTTAAAATGACTTTATTTTATTTTATTAATCGGCCCTAATTAATTCTTAGTAGCCCTCAAATTCACTAGGTAAATTAAATTGACTTTGTAGATTTACACTGAAATCTAGTTAATGTATATCGTTAAAGAGAGTTAAATACGTAAAATTAACATTAAATCACCATCACGGCTAAGGGCAGAATGCTACTGAGATGAATACAGTTTTCACTCACACTATTCATGTTATAAAAATAATATAATACTTCCTCGTCTTAGAAAAAATAATATTTTTATTTTCTCAATTTAATTTATTTTTAATCAAAAAATAATAAAAGTAATAATTGAAATATCATTTTTTTAGAACATAGGTAGTATTATATAGCTAAAACTTGGGAAATTGGCCTATGCTAAAAGGAAAGAGACCACTTCAAGAAGAAGAAAAAAGAAGCCTGATATAGGGGCTCTCACATTAATAGAGGGGCTTCAAGTGGAGGCGAGGTGACCCAATTTTACGATAAGGGATGTCCTAGGGGTTTGGTTAAATGTCGATTTTATCCTTATGCCAATTAAAACCTAAACACCCTTAACATTATTCATAACTTTCAAAAACTAAACCAAAGAAAAACTCAACCGTAATCTATCGAAATTCATCGCCGATTCTTAAAATTCTTCGTCGATTAAACTCAACAATTCGAGATGAAAAAGCATACTAAAGGCGTTAAAGGTAGTAGTGATGGCAATCAACCCTGCTCCTTTCAACCTAATCAAGAGATTCAAGAAGAAATCGATAGTGAAAAGCAAAATCAATCACCGAAAAGTCCAACTATGGTGTATATAAGGTATTGAAGAAAACCCATGTATTCTTAGAACTTGTAATTGATTGATTCGCATGTTTGATTGTGTTTTTGGTTTAAAAATATTGACACAGTTGATATTACGGTTGGGTTCGTATGAAACCCAACCGTAATATATCATGTTTTTCATATTACGGTTGGGTTTTTTTCAATACCCAACCGTAAATCAAAGGGAAGAAGATGAATAGTTAAGGATATTACGGTTGGGTTTCAAAATAGAACCCAACCGTAAACAATTTGCGCCATTTTTTAAAAACAATTTACGGTTGGGTTTTGAGCAAAACCCAACCGTAACAATAGCGCACATAAAATTTTTGTTAGAGTATTACGGTTGGGTTTTAAGAAAAACCCAACCGTAAAAATAACGTGCACATCAGGCTACATGTGAATTAAGGTTGGGTTTTTGTTAAAACCTAACCGTAAAATATGGGACAAAATTTTCAACTAAAAATTTACGGTTGGCTTTTGAGAAAAACCTAACCGTAAATAATCCTGTGTAGTCAAATTGTTTTTTAGTTGAAGTTGAATTGCTTGGAAATTATCTAACTTGTATTGCTTGTGTGTTGTAGGAAGAATAAGAGGGGTAACAATTTAACACCAATTTCTCACACTCCAACCCCTCGCCACGGAAAGCATTTAGGGGTTCAGAAGAGAGGTGTGAGTAAGACCTATAATCCATCTTTTGAGGTAGGGGGTGGTAGTGTTCCTCAAATTGCACAAGAGGAATATAATGTGTTCCAAGGATTGGGTGATCTACCAACACCTAGAGGTTCTCTTGTGATTAGAGAACCACCACAAGAGCAACAACACGAGGAAGAAGAGCGGGACAGAGAACAACATGTCCCTCAAGGCAAAGGTAAAGAAATTCCAAAAGAAAAGGCAAAGAAAAGGGTTGCCAAAGAAATTCCCAAAGAAAAGGCCGAACCTCAACTGTGGCTTAAGAGGAGGAATGGAGGACTATGGGGTGAGGCCCCAGACAAATCTGCAATATTATTTGGTTATCCCTATTCATGGGCTGCCAAAGTTGCTGCGACCAAGGTATTAATCTAATCACTTCTATTATTCTGTTAAATTTTTGTTTGTTAACTTTTGTAAGTAAAACAAATTTGTTTTTATTCTTTGTATCATGTGCGATCAAGAAATTGGTTCGTCAAAGGGCTCAACATTGGCCCTTAATTGATGAATGTACGGCTGTACAAATTCTCGTAAATGGTACCGGGTTAGCTCCCAGAATTACCAATTCGATGTGGGAGTATGACAGTGTCGTCTGCGCAGCCTTCAGGGAACGTTATTTGCCTGAAACCGATACGCTTCATCTCCCATTCGGCGTGATGAAAATAATGCCGGATGATGTCCAATCAATTCTTGTCCTGGAGGTGGATGGTAAATCATTGTTTGAGGGTTTTAACAACAACATGTCATGGAGTGATCTTTATGCACTTGTGAAAAATACACTTGGATGGGAGAAGAGTGAAGCCGAATCTGAGTTTAAATTGGTCAGTTGAAATAAACCGGGGATGCCAACGAAGAAAGTTCAAGCTATGAGCAAGAAAATATTGCTGCGTTCACTAAGGGAGAAGTTTGGAGGAACCGCAAAGTTGGAAATGGCTGGGGTCGTCATAGATGACACCAGAGCTATTCGAACAGCCAGAGCTTATCTGCTATATATGCTCGGCACCATCTTCTTTGCTGACAACTCGGACAACATGGTCAACGTTCACTATCTACAGTGGTTTCAGGGTGATCTCGGGATGACGCATCAGTACTCGTGGGGAACTGCCACCCTGGCTTACCTACTTGCTAACCTTCGAAAAGCTTCGAGGGTTAGGGGAACTGAGATTGCCGGGAATACCGGTCTGCTTCAGGTAATTTATTGTTTGAATTTCAATGTTTAACTTTAATTTATTTTTTTCCCATTTTTTTATATTAATATTTATTATCTTCATAGGCATGGGTATATGATCACTTTCCCAGACTGACTCCTCAAACGAGCGGTGATGGTACTGGACCTACAGGAAAGAAATTCGTCTTCACCGGGCCCCAGCCAAAATATAAAGAAGTGCTCATAGCAAAGATGAGAACCGAAATTGATGCTTTCACGGTTGAAGATGTTATTTTCGATCCTTATGTGAAGATTAGCATAGAGGGTGATGGACATGTTGAGGATTTACGTGTATTGTCGAACGTGGCAGGCTACAACGCCTTTTGTACCATCCGTTTGGGTACGTGATGTCCAACCTCCGCCGAACTCTCCGCCACTATGGATACGTCCAAACAACGGTGACACGCGAAATGTTTAAATTTTGTGTGAATGGGTCGATGATCGAAGGCCCAAACATCGTGCTAAACTACGAGCCAACGCCTTCGGTCGCGGTTTGGAATAACCGCAATGATCCGAAATACCAAGTCCAAAGAACAGAGTTAACTCCATCTCCAGGCACAAAAGAGGATGCAGAAGATTACTTGGATTGGTATCGCCATTTTGGTCATCCAACTATCATCAACAATGGTCCTGAGACTATACCAAACAACAAAGAAGATGATTTCTGGAAGAAGGCATATTTCAATTTGGTACGTACATTATTTTTGTTATTAATGTTTTTAAGATTTATTACTAAACACTCATCCTACTTTTATTTTCATATGTGAATAGAAAAAGAAATCCGTTGCATTGGCGGACTCTATAAATCCATGCCTAAGCACAATTGATGTGAGGATGCCTGACCAACTCCAAGCTTTGATTAGGGAGCTTCATCATGAAGTCGAGGATGTGCAGAGGACTTTAAAGAGGAGTAGACCCGCTACAAGAGGCGCGACTACAGATACGAGTACTACTAGAAGAGAGCCGCAAGCATCGGATGAAGAGACACAGGATGGAGCCGAGGATGCGCAACGTGGTGCTCGTACTCGAGGCGGTCGTGCTGGAGCTCGTACCCGTGGTGGTGCTGCTCATCGTAATCTTATGAGCAAAAAAAGAGCTCGTCAAAGTCATCGACCTACCCCTCCTCCTTCTCCTTAACTCTATGTCTATGGTTTTTTTTTGTGTGGGTGAATTACTTGTACCTTTAATGTGAAGTTGGATTTGAAGTTTGAATTTAACTTGCACGTGAATTATAAAAATTAAACTTAAAATTTGTGCATTACATGTTCTATTTCCAGTTATTTGAAGTTGGAAACCATGCAATGGGAAAAGCAGGTAAAAATACCCAGAAAAATTAGTGTTACGGTTGGGTTTCCAGGCAAAACCCAACCGTAAAACTGGAAAAATGAAAAAATGTTGAAGGTTTACGGTTGGTTTTTGTCTAACGACCCAACCATAAAACTGTCACATTTTCATACTATAGTTTTACGGTTGGGTTTTCAGCCAAAACCCAACCGTAAATTCTACTGGATAACTTAAAATTGGATTCTCTAATTTGTGTGTTTTTTGTTTTTTCTTTGTTTGAATGACCCAATTTACCTTCAATCTAGTTAAAATGATTGAATAACTTCAAATTTTTGATTTTGAAACCCAAATTTGACCTTAATACTCAAAGCTACAAAGGATGGTTTACGGTTGGGTTTCCAGGAAAAATCCAACCGTAAATATATGATGAAATTGTAACTAAAACTAACACGTTTTTCAAAATAGAGCCGTTGAAGCCTTGTACGACCCATTTTTCAAACTAGAGCCGTTACACTTCTGGTTTATAAGTGAAATAGTTGAGTACATATCCAACCCATCCATTTTTTTAAAAAATTAAACCTTTATTTACAACAATAATATCCAACAAAACTAGTACTCTAACATAGTGGAATATGGGTCAACCTGGGATTAAAAATCCAGATTTTTCTTTGGATGAAGATTTATGTATTTGCCGCAACTATGTATTATGTTTTCCAAAAAGAGGAGAAGAACGAAGGCAAAGTGGTATAACGAGTCCGAGTTATTGGCAAACAATCCATGAAAACTTTTGTTCTGAAACCGGCAACCCTTATAATCGTGATCACGTCAAGTTGATTTGTCGATATAACACTATACACCGATACGTAGAAGAATTTATGGCATTAGTTCGTATTATTGGTCAACTACGACTTAGGGGTGAAACCGAAGATGAGGTGTTACAGAGATCTCTGCAGGAATGGAGGAGATGGAAAATATGGCCCTTTTTATACCTACCTCATTATCACATCCTAAAGGACTTTTTGCTCACTCGCAAACCTATTTATTAATTCTTTTGTAATGCCATTTGGGTTTGTTAGTGGTAATTTCAATTGTATCCCAGGTTACTTTAATGATTTCATGGGTTGTAATGTGGTCAAAATTTTGATGTTTACATAAATTTTGTGTTTTGAACCCAATTTTGAGTGAATTGAAATTCCAAAAAAAGGTTAACAAGAATATTTACGGTTGGGTTTTGAGTCCAAACCCAACCGTAAACCTGGCTGACATTTTTTAACATCATTTTTACGGTTGGGTTTGGAGTCCAAACCCAACCGTAAAACTGGGTGAAAATTTGTGTGACAGACTCCAAACCCAACCGTAAAAATGATGTTAAAAAATGTCAGCCAGGTTTACGGTTGGTTTTGGAGTCAAAACCCAACCGTAAAACTGGGAAAAAAAATTCTGGAAGGTTTACGGTTGGGTTTTGACTCCAAACCCAACCGTAAAATTATCATAAATGTGTAGTGACAGGTTTACGATTGGGTTTTCAGTGAAAACCCAACCGTAAACCTGGGTGAATTTTGTAGTGACACATATGATATTACAAATTTTTCATTTCCAAAAAACTATATTCATATTATGATTCCTCCAACATACATATGATATTGTTACTACCAATATTAAATTTAGTGAATATTACTATATTATCATTCCGACTCCGAGTCAGAAACAAATGATATGAATTGAAAGGTCGGGGAGGGTTTTAATGCCTTCCAGAGTTCGAAATTTTGCTCGAACCGGTGACACCAACACTTGGCGATGTCACCGTCGTATCCATCCTGTAACGGGGGTAATGGACTTCCTTCTTTCAACTTGAGACCGACAAAATGGCAGTTCTGCACCAGCCCAATCACACATCTTCTATTAGCCAATTGTTCGACAAATGTTGATCTTGTTGGTGCAAATGTAAAACAATATCCATTTGAGATATAATGGATGACGCAATTGAAAGCGTTGGCGAGGATTTGCCCACATATTGGCATGCTCATCCAATACTCGCTACTGCAATTCTTGTTGCCTATTAAACGCCTTTCGAACGCAATGAACTCCTCGTTTAACAACGACTCTTTATCTCTATATGCACACATCATTGGCTTGTATAAATCCGGGTAAGAGCGTAGTTCAACCGCTGACTTATGCCTTACATAAGTTACTTCGTCCATACCCAACCCTGCTATTCCGCTAAATAGTCCAACTTGTTCGATGAATACATGGTATCCACAATTACCATCACCGGAAACATCGTCGGTGGCCTTTATGTATGGACGAAAAAAAGACGGAAACGATGACATATAATTTTCAAAAATAATGTTCTCGGTTCGGACGATTTTGCCATTCTCAATTCTTGAAAAGTTAGATGGAAATTGCATCAATCCTCTTGCAATCTGGATCGTATGTAGATCTTCAACCACTAATGTATTGCCTTTAAGTTTTTCTTTTCTTCTTGCTAATTCTTTCATACTAGCTCTTTTTTTCTTCTTGCTAATTCCTTCATACTTACTCTTCTTGAGTTTGGGTGTGCAGGAACTTTTCCCTTGGCACCAAGTTCAATTGTTTAACTTTCTTGAGTGGGAACCGCAGGACCTTTTCCTTTACTATCTACTAGACTTGGTCCCCCTTGTTCCGTTTGACTTCTTTTTCGTTGAGCATCATCCTCTGCTTCATATTCCTTTTGCAAATGCTCAAATGCAGAAGGGTTTCTTTTCTTTGATTCTTCATGCAATTCCCTAGCTTTTTTGCGTCCCACGGCCCTCGATTCTTTGGTAGAAGGCCTACATTTTCTCTTCCCTCTAATTGGTTCCTTGACAGCGTACCTTGTGTTCGGAAACACGAAGTAACTCAACTTCATCAACCAAATTTGCCTTTGCACCTTATTTAATATATCGTATTTCTTGGCTAGAGCCTTTCCAACGTGGGTGTCGGCAAACGATGCACCAAAATCTTGCTCGACGATGGGTTCATCAAAAGACAATTGTTGCCAAAACGGATCAATATCTTGAATTGGGATCACACCGTCTTCTTCGTACTTGGGCATCATATGCCGGCAGGGAAGTCCCAAACTTGACATGTTAGGACAAACACACTCTTCTTCTCCGTGTAAGTTGCCCAATCTATAGTGTTTTACTTCCTACATTATCTTCTCAATCGCACAATGCGACACCTTATAACAAATACTTTGGAGCAATGGTTCGTCTTTATAGCTGACGTGTTTTCTAGAAAGGCTTTTTTCAAAAGATTCCTTAACTCTGTCAAGGTCACGGAGAAAATAATCGTGCATCGCTTCGAAGACCGTAACAAACCCACCATCACAATTATGAAGCTTCTTCTTCATTCTGTTGTGAGATGACTCCACGGTACTTGTATCTTGGTTGTCAAAGTGCCTATATTGGTTTGTGAATGCCGCTACAAACTTCTCTTTGTGCGGACTCAACCAATGGTCCATCAAATAGTTCACAACTTTTGGATAATTACTCCAATGCAAGCATAACATACGAACATTTTCTTCATAATCTTCCTTGGTGATAGACCATGTCAAAGCGTCCCATTCAGTTTGGAAACTAGCCCATTTTAGTTCCGCCAACTTGTCGTCCTCCTCGAATTTTTCTTCGGCCGTTTCTTGTTCTGAAACCGGCAATTTCTTAATTCTGTCCATCTCGCTTTTCTTTGTTGGCCGAATAATCGTTTTGCACTTGGTTTGAATATTGTTCCACAAGTGGAACGTGCAAAGAAGATGATGAGCATCTGGGAATACCCTTGCAATGGCATTCATCAAGCCTTGTTCTTTATCGGTGATAATTACCTTAGGGGTATATCCTTCAACGTAGAATAACTTAATTTGTTCCAATGCCGACACATAGCTTTCTTCGAGCTCGTTTCTCAAGAAGCAAAAGGCAACACTAAACGGGGACTTGGTAGAAGTTTGGCCTACAACATTCAAAACCGGGAGCTCATACTTGTTAGTTTTGTACGTGCAATCCATCATAAGCACTTGATGGGAGCATCGTGCTAACTTTATAAACTCGGGATGAGACAATATAATATGCTTAATTTCTTTATTCTCATCTTCTTCGTGAAACATGGTGTAGTTTTTCGTCTCCCCCAAGTACAAAACTTGTTGGATCGGGTCCCTATCTTCCCATTTCTCACGCTTCAACTTGGCTTTGGCGTTGTAGATTGTCTCTAACGTAGACATATTTTTTGAGTTTATTTTCTTCAAGTGCCCGAGTATATCACTGGGTTTCAAACGCTTATCCCTCATATCGTCTAAGATGAGCTTTTCTTCCTCGGTAAGCCGTGCCGTAGAAGGATGCGTTAACAAAGTCTCTAGTGGTAGGTGGTTGTGACGACCGCATACAACTGTAGACAAGAACCACTTATTCTCGTTGTTGGTACGAAATTGAAGCTTGAAAGGACATCCCGTCTTCTTAGTGAAAGTTTTTCGCTTGATCTTCGTCTTTGGTACATATTCAGTACCCTTCTTCGCATGTCTTATGTATTGTCCACTACACTCACAAACCATTTGAAAGCGGTTGTGTTTTTGTTGGTTGTTACAAACAATCACACACATGATGAGTTTCCCATATTCTGTAGCCCACTTCTTTGCATCATCTTTTTTATCCCATGTCTATATGGTCCAAGAACAGAAAGTTAGGAGAGAAAAAATGGCATTAGCTATATTGTCGAAAGGGATTAACAACTTATCTATAACCTACCAGGTCGTTCAAATAGTGATCCGTAGTATCTCTAGTTTCAATATCATTTGGAGGAGGCTGATCATACATTGGTTGAGGTACAACCGCGAGCTGAACAAAAAAGATCAAGGCATTACGCAACAAAACACTAAAACCAATAAGTTTACGGTTGGGTTGGAAGCGTGAGACCCAACCGTAGAAGCGACGGACCCAACCGTAATACAACAAAAAAATGTCAAACAATTTTACGGTTGGGTTAAAGAGTCAAACCCAACCGTAACAAGTGCAATAAATACCCATGCACGTAATTAGTTACGGTTGGGTTTGTGGTAAACACCCAACCGTAAAACTTTGAAAGTGTATTTTCCATCCATCAAATTTACAGTTACGGTTGGGTTTCTCAAGACAACCCAACCGTAAACATGGCGGAGTCACAAAAAAAAAACTCACTATTATGTACCTCATTTCATCAAATATCAGCAAAAAATGACAAAGAGTTTAAGTTAGAGGTATACCTAACTACTCTCGGCAGTTGAATCTTCACTTTAACGACTACTTTCTCCATTTGGTTTAGTTTCAGCATCACAACTTTCACTTAAAACCTCTCTACCATCCAAATAATCATACATAGTTGGGTCTCCCTCAATGGGTATGTAGAATTTAGTTTGGCAATCATACAAGGATTCACCCTCCACAAATTTGCCACTAGAATCACTCATTTTGGGTTTTTCAAAATTTTGGGTTAAAACTCTCTTATCTTTCTTCTACTTTTCCCACCAACAAAAAACAAATACAAGACTGATTTATGCATAAAAAATGAAGAATATAGGAGATGAAGATGATCATTTACGGTTGGGTTCGATGACTCAACCCAACCGTAACTACAGTTCCACTAAAAAAACTAATATTTACGGTTGGGTCCGATTATTAAACCCAACCGTAATATAATTTGCACTGAAACCACATATTTGTTACGGTTGGGTTTCATTACAAAACCCAACTGTAAAAGCGTATGCACTAAAACTATGACTAGAATTTACGGTTGGGTTCTAAGCCAAAACCCAACCGTAAATTCTACTGGATAACTTAAAATTGGATTCTCTCGTTTGTGTGTTTTTCGGTTTTTCTTTATTTGAATGACCGAATTTACCTTCAATCTAGTTAAAATGATTGAATAAGTTCAAAATTTTAATTTGGAAACCCAAATTTTACCTTAAAAATCAATGCTCCAAGGGATTGATTACGGTTGGGTTTTTATGGCAAAACCCAACCGTAAGTGCAAGTTGAAATTGTAAACTTAATTTGGCTTTTACAGTTGAGTATTCTGGATAACCCAACCATAAATAATCCCTGAATAGTGACAAAAATAGACAATTCCAACGGATTTTTTATTTGAAAATCTAGCCGTTGGGTATTTTTTCCCTATAAAAGGAAACCTTTCCTTGTCACTTTCTCATTATTCTCTATCCCTTTCATTCTCATTATAATTCTAGACTTTCCAACTCATTCTCACCATACTCTTTCAACCATTAAAAATGGTTCGATACACGAATGATGAAGATGTTGCAATTGTTCGAGAGTGGCTTACGATGATAGAGCACGCTTACGAGAGAGCCTTCTATAACAACAATAACAACGTTGTTAGAGCTGAAAATTTGATGGACGGTCAGGAGGACGATTCTTGGTGGGAGCATGTGCTTGAAATGTTTGTGGCATTAGAGGGGAATGGATATCGGAGGACGTGGAGAACCATCAAGAGACGCTTTGAGGCGTTGTATGAAGAAATGGAAAACTTAAAACTGGAAATGAAAATGAGAGTTGAAGCATTTCCCGACGAACCCAATGTGGAAAGAGGTAAGTGTGTCAATTAATAAATCGTTCGTTAAAAAGAGTTTTAAAATAATCAAACTTATAATTGATTTATTTTTTTCAGCATGTCATGGCTAGGGCGCAGTATAAAATCAAATATGGGAAGGAGTTTACGCATAAGGATTGCTATCGTATCTTGGAACAAAGTTTCTATCTTGAGTTTCGCCGTTATGATTAAGTGTTTAAGTGTTTAAGTGTAATCATCTAATGATCTACTGTATTTCGTTTCCTTTAGTTCTTCCTTTAATGTTAAAAATAAGATTTTTAACAACTCTGGTATTTGATAAGAAAACGAACTAAACCCAAACATAACTAATTTTTTAAAAACTCCTTCTTACGGTTGACTTCGATGACTCAACCCAACCGTAACTACAATTCCTACTAAAAAAACTCAAATTTACGGTAGGGTTCGATTACTAAACCCAACCGTAAAATAAATTGTACAAACACCACAACTAGCTTACGGTTGGGTTTCAAGGCAAAACCCAACCTAACTATATGATGAAATATGCACTAAAACTAACACTACGGTTGGGTTCGATGACTCAACCCAACCGTAACTACAATTCCTACTAAAAAACTCAATTTTACGGTTGGGTTCGATTACTAAACTCAACCGTAAAATAAATTATACAAACACCACAACTAGGTTACGGTTGGGTTTCAAGGCAAAACTCAACCGTAACTATATGATGAAATATGTACTAAAACTAACACTACAACTTACGGTTGGGTTTTAAGCCGTAACCCAACCGTAAATTCTACTGGATTCTCAAAACTGTCAGAATTTGTGTCTCCTTAAAGTAGACAATTCCAACGGATTTTTTATTTGAAAAATCTAGTCGTTGGGTATTTTTTCCCTATAAAAGGAAACCTTTCCTTGTCACTTTCTCATTATTCTCTATCCCTTTCATTCTCATTGTAATTCTAGACTTTCCAACTCATTCTCACCATACCCTTTCAACCACTAAAATGGTAACTACATACACGAATGATGAAGATGTTGTAATTGTTCGAGCGTGGCATACGATGGTAGAGCATGCTTACGATAGAGCCTTCTATAACAACAATAACAACGTTGTTTCACAAGAAGATTGGCATGAGGATCAAGATACTGATCCTTGGTGGAAGCGTGTGTTTCGAATGTTTGCGGCATTAGAGGGGAATAAAAATCATAGGACGTGGAGAGCCATCAAGAGACGGTTTGAGGTGTTGTATCGACAAATGAACAATTTAAAACTGGAAATGCAAATGAGATTCGAAGCACATCCCGACGAGAACGGTGTGGAAAGATTAAGTTTGTCGATTAATAAGTCGTCCATTAAAAAGAGATTTCAAAAATTCAAACTTATAATTGATTTGTTTTTTTCAGCATGTGTTGGCTATGGAGCAATATAGAATCAAACATGGGGAGGAGTTCAAGCATACATATTGCTATCGTATTATGGAAACAAGTCGGGTGTTTGATTATCGCCATTATCTTTAAGTGTTTAAGTGTAATCATCCAATGATCTATTGTATTTCGTTTCCTTTGTTTTTTCCTTTAATGTACTACTTTAAATCTATTACAATAGAATGAATAAGTTAAAAAGGTGTGTTTTAAACCCAATTTGGAGTATATTGAAAATCAAAAAAAAAAGTTAATAGGAGAATTTACGGTTGGGTTTGGACTCAAACTCAACCGTAAATCATGCTGAAATGCTTAGTGAAAGTTTTACGGTTGGTTCCGATTACTAAACCCAACCGTAAGATAATTTGTACAAACACCACAACTTGTTTACGGTTGGATTTTAAGGCAAAACCCAACCGTAATTCTATGTTGAATTGTAACAAAAATTAACAGAATATGTTACGGTTGGGTTATAAGCCAAAACCCAACCGTAAATTCTACTGGATAACACAAATTTGGATTATCTAATTTGTGTGTTTTTCGGTTTTTCTTTGTTTGAATGACCCAATTTACCTTCAATCTAGTTAAAATGATTGAATTATTTCAAAATTTTGATTTTAAAACTCAAATTCAACCAAAAAAATCAATGCTCAAAAGGATGTGTTACGGTTGGGTTTTTCCTTATAAATGGTGTTCATCATTTTTCTTCTACTTTCGGTGGGTTCTGGTTGA
>JAJJMC010010218.1:1846148-1865609 GCA_023531435.1 Papaver californicum
ATTCCTTTATTTCCACCGGTAACAACTGCACACCTGAAAATATAGATCATAGCAACATAGATACATAAGAAAACACACACAGTTTCATGCTAATTCAGATACTTGAGATTAGTACCTGATTTTTGTTTCAGCGTCAATGCATTTCTGTCATTCTGTTTCTTAAAATCTTGCTAGATGATTAGATACTGTAAGGCTTAATAAAGGAGAATACGTGGTTCACAGTAGAAGTTGAAAAGTCCTATATGAATTATAGTTGAAGTGTTCTAGATGATGTACGAGTGACACAACTACACGAAAACCTGGGCTTAAATTTCAAACAAGGTGACAGCCGATGAATCAGATAAGCTTTTGTTAATATAAACTCTACATGTCAGTTTCTGAATCACATAAATCGATTACATCAATCTGTGACCCAAATGTCTGTTCATACTTTGAAACATGGCGAACACGGATTGCTGGGGAAGGGGTCAAGAGATCTATGACCTCTGGTACAACACTCCTCTGCTCAACTGGTAGTCTTCTACTAACCACACTGGAAACAGGTCTGTTTTCTGCTTCTGTGTCAAGCGACGAAGCTTGGAGCTTGAAATCTACTTCTGGTACAGTATCCCTCTCCTCAGCTGGTGGTCTTCTGCTAAACACAGTGGAAATAGGTCTTCTTTCTGCTTCCATGTCAAGTGACAAAGCTTGGAGCTTTAAATCAACTTCCGGTACAGTATTCCTCTCCTCAGCTGGTGGCCTTCTACTAAACACAGAGGAAACAGGTCTGCTTTCCGCTTCTATGTCAAGCAACATAGCTTGGAGTTTTGAGTCTACTTCTGGTACATTATTTTTCTGCTCAATCGGGGGTCCATTAGGAGACGGTGTGGAAACACGTCTGCTATCTGCTTCTATGTCAAGCATCAATGCTTGTAGCTTTAGATCAAGTTCTTCCATAGCAGCTTTCTTATCTGATTTCTTCGTCCTTGGTTTACGTTTCTGATTCTTCCGAGTAGTTTCTCTCTCCTGAAACTCGGTAATCCTCTCAGGGCAAGCGCTGAAATATCAACAGCAAAAAAAGAACTCCTCATTTATTTAAGTATAGAAGAAAGTTTATATCCAGTTAGAATCTGCAGTTCTTACCTCTGTATGAGGTCAGCTGGGACTATAGAGATTTTGAGGCCATCTAAATGCTCCCAAGCCACTTCGAAACAATCATTTGCCTGCACTTTCCTTCGCTTGATGATTGAAGATATGGGACACGGGACTGGCATCTATGTATTAGACAAAAAAAAAAAAAAGTGGATCCACATCATTTAACGCAGACAGACTTGAAGCGTTCTGACTTGTGTATTTATAATTAAGGCATATTAAGCACATTAAAGAATCTAGTTATGAAGGCAAAGTTACTACCTTGTTTAGTGGAAGCTGAACTCCTAGTACGGATAACGTGGACCGGAGGTTGGAAAATCGTCTGAGATCTCTCTCACCAATCTTAGGAAGGATATATTCATCTGAGTTACAGGGGAAAGAAAATGAATCAGTTCAATTATCTGAAGGAAAAAAAAAAACCATAAATATCCTTATCAATCAAAAAGTATGCACTACAAGAAGGAACCAATAATTTTTCGGAAAATAGGCCTTGAAACATTGTGTGCATTCTTTCAAATTTACAAATGGCTTGGTCTGAAACAGTGCGAGGAAGAAAAGCACCTGTTTTCTCAGGAGTCCAACCAAAAAAACCAGCACATGCTCGTTGAAGTTTACTGCGCTGAAATGGGCACTGGACAAGTGCTCTGTGAAGACATGAGGTAATCAGAATTAGGATTAACGATCCTTATACATCATTTTATTCACTAACTAGTAAACAAGACTCGACTTGATCATGTAATTCTAGTATTGCTCAATAAGGAAGACACCTATTTAATTTGTTCTTCATGAAAACTTTAAAATCAGGGAGAAGAATACTGTTAATCAGTTACTGTCAAGAGTATGAGAGTTCGGCACTTGTTTGGTAGTTAAATCTCTGGAGGAAAATATAACTAAGAAGTGTATTGATTATTAGTATTACCAAAAAAGTTGTAAAAGCTCTACCTACGCACTTCCTCTGAGTCAGGGGAGTGACATTTTGGCTTCAAATATGCATCACTCACTTTCACGAACTGATCACGTTGTGATACATTTTGCTCATTCCCTGGTGGATTAACAGTACATTGTTTAGATTCACAATCCTTTCAAAGGACAAGGGACATTTGTTATAGTCTTGCTCTATAATGAGAATGAAAATTCCAACATATAGTATATTTTTAACAATGCGCTATATTCTAGCTAAAGGTCTTTACTTACTTACCAGTGATGTTCTGTTCATGAACCAAGTTATTTTCTTTGTTGGTAATCAGGGCTTTTTCACGTTTCTTTCCTTCTGTTTTCTTTACAAGTTCCAATCCTTCTAATCTGATTTGTTGCAGGATGATATCATCCCCAACTGCTTTAACAATCTTGCACGCTGTTTCCTGCATCATTTGAAAAAACAAGACTAAGAACAACGAAATCATCCAGTTCAACACATCTATCACATATCTTAGGCGCGTATAAAACAATAAAACAATAGGGAACGGAATAAAATATAGGCAACAAAACAAAGGGGGGAAAGAAAATCTCCCATTCATCCCGTGGTATCTTATGCACAAACAGGTTTTACTATTCAGTAAATCAATTTAACAATCGCAAGTAACAACATTCTTACTCACGGGGCCAAATCCACGAACACCATGAGAGTAGTCGCTGCCGAGAAGAATCGCAAGTGTAATCTGACAATACAAGTAAAAGTGTTTGCAGACACGTAATTAGCAGAGGTTAGAAAGCCAAAAGAAGAACCAGCGATTAAAAAAAAAACAAAACAAAAAAAATCATTCAGCACTCACATACCAGTGAATTTCGTCCATATCCAAGTTTTTGTTGTATGTCCAACATTTCATAACAAACTACATGACCACCATCGCCTAATTCATCACCAAAAAGTTTCAACCGATAAGTCCATAATCAAAAACATTAGTTTGAAACACCCAACATCAAAGTATAATTTGAACAAGCAACCAAAGAATCATATAGTTCCGTCGATTATCCACTCACTTAGGCACATGTCTCTATACACTGTTTTGGCACCAAAAAGAAAGATATCTGAATCTGAAGAGAAACATCCATCCTGTAAAAAACAGTAACCGTTATGAACAATTTGGTAACCCAAGGAACCAAAACATAGCAACAACATTTATTCAATCATTTATTTTCAACTTACACACAATGATTCTGAACTCAACAAGGCACACTGCGCTTCCGCTTCCTCGAGACTGAAAAAAAGAACATCATTTCTCAATAAAGAGAAACAAAAGTAACAACAACACATAAAACACCTCTAACCATGACTACCTGTCCAAGCATGGGATCCCTAGAGCCATTCCAAGAACTTTAGCCTCTTTAATCATACACGAAAACTCCGAACCCATATTTCTTGCAAGTGGCAACACCTTTTTCGCATTCCTCCCTCCCTATCTCCACCACATCATACCCAACATCATCAGTATATCCCAAGCCCCTTTCAAGTTAAAACTTCAAAAAAGATCAAGTTTTTCATACCTCATTTACTAACCCCAAACGCCTTCTATATGTATCTAATTTGATAGCAGGAATTGACCCATCTATACAAAAACAAAACCCACAATCTCATTTCCAAAATTCACCCAAAAACAAAAAAGAAAAAAAAAATATACAGGGAGAGAGAGGGGAACTGACCAGCCACAAAAACAATGGTACAATTCAAAGCAAGGAGAGCTCTAAGACGATGAAAGAGGCCTCTTAAGTACATTTTATCTTTTGCAGAAGCAGTGTTTTTGCTTGAGTTTTGTAGTTGAACTATCCAACATGACAGATCTATGCAAACCCTTTTGTTCCTAATTACATAAAACAATCAAAAAATTCAAAAATTAATTCAAAATATTTTGAAAAAAGGAGCAATTTTTATCATTTATAAAGGGTAAGACGAATCAACTTACTGGAGATGATGAAGAGGGAGAATTTTCTTGCATGACTCTAATATATCCCACAAATTTTTCACACCCATTTTTCGATGAAGAGAAACAAACCCCAAGAAATTTTGCAGTGAGTGAAGTTTTGCTGAGTGAGGAAAGGGGGAAGTGGAATTTTAAAATTGAGAAAATTGATACAAAGATATTCTCGAAAACCCCTTTAATTTTAGGTATAATTATAGTTTGCCCAATAATTTATTTCTTAGTCAAAACCCCTAAATGAGTAAATGGGAAGTGGTGTATTCGAATTTGGTTGTTACTTATCACATGGATCTTTTGAACGTGCTTTTTGACAAAGAAACTGTCAGGGATATCTGTATTATTAATATGTCTTTATCTGGAATTGATGTTATAAGATGGAAACCAGTCAGAATGGGTTATTTCCTGTGAAGTCTGCATATAATGTTATTAACTCAGGTGCTATTGGTAAAGTTACTTATACTTTTCCTTGGAAATTGATGTGGAAGGTTGTAATTCCACTTAAAATTAAGCATTTTATTTAGAAAATTATGTATGATTGTCTTCCTGTTAGAGACAAGTTCTTAAGGTTTACTAGTAGGATTGATAAAATAATATCCTCTACGTAATCATCATAGTGAGTCTACACAATATCTGTTTATTGATTGCTCAGTGTCTCAAAATATTTGGTTTGAGTTATATAATAACGTTGCAGGTACCTTAACTCAGTATGATATCTAAGGCTGGATAACCAGCTGGTTTACTCATGTTTCTAGTTCTAGAGGCATGCAAAATGAGTTGATTGTTTTTGCACGTGTCACCATGTGGTATATTTGGAAATTGAGATGCGGCGTATTCTTTAAGAAGGCTACAATACAGGTTGATACTTTTATAAGGCAGATTAAACAAGTTATGAGTGAATGGACAAATGTTATTAGACCTAATTATGATAATGATATGGTTGTGAGGCAAAAAAAAATTGCCCATGTGTGGAATAAGCCAGAAAGAGGTTTTTTCAGAGTAAATTTTGATGGTTCATTTGATAAAGAAACAAGTAAAATGGGTATTGGTCTAATAATTTTTTATGATATAGAGATTTGTAGAGGATCAAAATGCATTCCAAGGATAGCAAAAGATGATGAGGAAGCATAAGAAATGGCAGCATTGAAGGAGATTAAATGGGCTAAAGTTAAAGGATTTAAGAAGCTGGAATTGGAGGGGGACTCTCTTAATGTTGTTAGTGCTATTAGTGGTAATGTAGATTCAATGATTTGGACAAATAATGGGTTTATAAAATCATGTAAGTTTCTTTTAAATGACTTTGGAGAATGAAAATGTAGTTATGTGCGCAGGGAAGTAAACAATATAGTTGATTCCTTGGCAAAAGATGCTAGAACTAGTGTGGTTCATACCTTGTGGGATGATTGTATTCCTAATTAGTTGGAAATTCTCATTAGAGAAAATACAACTGTAACTACCAATTAAGTTTTAATAATATTATTTATTTTTTTATTAAAAAGATACATTACTTGTCGGCGATGTAGCAAGGACGCATCTAAAACGATATGTGTCCGCATAGGACTCGCGTCTAACGTTTGGACACACGTGTCTCTATATTAGACGCATCAGTGACATTATATATATATGACATATACTATTTCAACATAAATGAATATTAACTATGCCTAGTTTTTTTGAATACATGTTATTTTATTAGTATATATACTTGTATCTTCAATAATTTATTACATATCAACAATTTATTAATGTTTTTTAAAAATAACATTCATAATATGCGTATCTAGTGAGAAATGTCATTAATTTCATAACGTGTCCGCGTCCGAATTTTTTCAAAACTTATCTGTACCTGTGTCCGCGTCGCTTCGAGTGCGTGTCCCCGAATCTGTGTCAGTACTACCCAGTTTGTCAGTGAGTTATCAATTGTTACTTGTGAACTGTGATGGCTCATTTGATTAATTTTTTAATAAATAAACCATGTATTAAACTTGAAGTTACACGGCATGATAAATGGTAAAAAAAAATACATCAACACTGGTCGTAAACAACTTTCATACCACCCTAATTTTTGGGTCCATATTTTGGTCCGAATTCAATACCCAAAAACTCAAGATGTTACATTAATATTATAACCGAAGCCCGGTTAACTAACCCCAAACTTATTAACTTATTTATTTGGCCAAATATTAGCATATTAATTATTTTATCGCAGCATATACCTAAAATATTATTTAAGAAAATCTAATGATTCATTAGTTGAGATTTTAAAATAATTAAAACCACAAGATATTTTAGAATGCAAGAAAAATTATATCCACCACAATAATTCATTTGAAAAAAAAACATTCGACAATAATTTTCAAAACCGAAACAGATCAAAATGTACTCTTATAATTTTACGGTTTTTATATCAACTTCAAAATTGATTATCATTATACATTTGAAGTTCTAACTAAAAACTCTTTTAGATACGATTTTTCAAAAAAAATAGTCCATGATAAGTACCCTAAGATTAAGATCAAGCGCGTAGTTAACTAGTACAGCACAAAACTGAAATTATGATAGTCTATGTTGAAAAATTCATATCAATCAAAATGAAATGAGGATTGTCATTATTTGAAAGATAAAATATATATCTAAAGTTTCGTAGAAAACACTAAAGTATAAAACTTAACGCATCATAGCTTAGAAACAGGATATTAAAGGTACATTTGAAACTGTTAGGTATTTTCTGAATTTAACACTTGTACAAGGAATTATTTTTAAAATACATATGCAACTCAGAAAATTCTAAAACTTACTTAATATTTTCTTGAATATGTTTTGATTTGTTACGGTAAGAATCATACTAAAACCTATTAAGGAATAAAAGATATTAACAGTCTACTCAACATAATACATAATTTTATAGCTTAAAAAATGGGGTTATTTAACATTTGGTACCCGGCAAATATCCAACGCATTGCTTTGGTACCCAACATTTAAAATATTAAGGGTTGGTAAGTTGACCCGTCAAGTCAAACCATTGACCAACCAAGATAACAAATCTGTAACTGAAGTAGTGTTGTTACACTATTGCCCTTATAAATGCTAACATTGTCGTGGGTTATCCTAATGTGTATCACATGTGGCTCAATATGTCACACGTGTATCAGATTTCAACAAAAAACTAACCTAAATAAGAAGACTAACCTAACTTAGTACTTCTTCTCGCGGGTAATCAGAAACAAAGCTAGGGTTTTGCCATCATGAAGAAAAATTAGGGATTTTTGTGATTCTGAGTGATTTTTTTTGTTTAATCGTTAGATCTACTATTGAAACACTTTGGGTAGCAGTTATTTTTGAGTTTTCAAAGAGAATCAAAGATAAAATCAAGCATAATCGTGACCAAATCGAGACACACTAAGATGATTTCGAAGCAACTTTCCTATGTGATTTTTTTTTTGTTTTTAAACTCTTATTGATTCTTTTTTTCTATATGATTTTATTGTTAAAAAATTAGGTTTTTTAGATTCGAAATATGAATTGTGGTTTAGGGTTATATGCATGATTTTTTATTGATTTTACTGTTAAAGAAAAAAAATTCTACATAAAGAACAAGTTGATGTTGTTGTTTGAAGGGACAACATCCATCCTTTTTAGTTGTTTACTAGTTATTTTGTTAAGTCTTGTTTGTAGTTATATCTGATGGTCCCCTTATCCCATCCTTTACTGTTTTTTGTCAAAAATGGTGGGTTCTCATGGAAATAAAAGATGGATATTTAGCTGATACTAAAAGGGCTAAGAAAGATACTGGATTGAATCAGAAGAGAGAAGACTATGTGTTAGAGGAAAAGTTGGATTAGCTATCTCAACTGAATAAATTTGATAAGAAGGGAAGATGCATTAATTTTAATTATACAGAAGCAGTGGAAGAAATAGTTGAAGGTAGTGAAGGACAAGTAAATTCAGATCTTAGTAAAGTTATAAATGAAGATGTTAGCAAAGTTGTAAATTCAGATGTTAGTAAAGTTGTAAGAAAATGATCACCAAAAAAACCCGTAAAAAAAGTATCACCCAAAAAAGTTGTAAGGAAAGGTGCTAGTAAAGGTGTAAGGAAAAGTTCTAGTAGATATTTGAATGCAGGTAATGCAGAAGGTGGTGTAGAAGGTCAGGAAGGTAGTGTAAATGCAGGTCAGGAAGGAGAAGGTGTAAATGCAGGTCAAGTACATGAAAATGAAGTTAATGAAGATGTAGTTGGTGAATTGGATGAAGTTGTAAATGCACAAGTGATAGGGTCAATTAATGTAGATGATGTTGCAGATGGTTTGAATGAAGTTGGTGGTCATATTCAAGTTAAGGGAGTTACTCAGGTGGAGTCTTTACAACCTCAAGTTAGACCTAGACCAGACATTAACAATTGTGATCTTGAAGAAGGTTATCATTCTGACTATAATAAGGAATCTGAGGAAGAGGACGTTCCAGCTGAGGTGGAAGTTGAAGATTATTTACAAGAACAAATCAAGAAAGTGTTAAGGTCAAAAGAGGATTACGAATATTATGTAAAAACCAGTTCAAGGGTGTATAATAAAGAAGAATTAAATAAATAGAATACTGATACCACTATATTGGACAAGTGTTGGATGAGACAGAGTCGGATACTTATGAGCATTGTAAAGACTATATCAAAGATCAAAAGATCTTCCAGAATTATGACATAGTGCAATTGAAAAACACTCATTTTAAACAGTCATATGAATCTGTGTACAAAGACTCTCAAGGATGTGAATGGTGGATATATTGCTCAACTTTTAACAAGGTCAGCTTTAAGTGTAAAAGTGGATATTTTGAGCACACTTGTGACACTACCCATGGGATAATAAATCCCCTGGCAAAAGCAAGGTATCATCCCATCACGTTTTTTGTTTATGTTTAACTTTAACTTTTCACTTTTAAATTTATTTGATTTGTTTTTTACTTCAACTTTTGTCTTTTACTTTAACTTCATTTGAAAAAAAATTATATTGCAGGTGGGTTTTTAGAATGATGTTGGAGAAGTTTAAAGCTCATCCAAACTACAAGCCTTAGAACTTCATGGCTGAAGTCAAGTTCGTACACAAGGTGCAGATCTCATACATGACTGCATGGCATGCTAGACATCTCTATATTGAGAGGGTGATGAGCAATTTTGAAGAGAGTTATATTTTTTTACCTGAGTTCTGCAATCAACTGTTGCAGAAAAATCCTGGCTATTGTAAATGGGATGATGGTGGTAAGTTTTTGAACTGTTGTGTCTCTTAAAAGTCTAGTATAGATGGTTTTGTAAATGGAGGTAGACCTCTTTTAGGGTTAGATGGTACTCATTTGTTGGGAAAGTATATGGGAGTGTGTCTAGCTATCACTACTTTGGATGGAAACAATAGATCGTTTCTAGTTTCCATATACTTGTGTAAATATGAGAATAAAGAGTGTTGGTTTGACTTTATGAGAATTATTGCACCATATTTGAAGCAGTACAAGAAGGCCTTAACCTTTATTTTTGATAGACAGAAGGGACTCAAAGCTGGTTTTGATGTGAATTTTAATGATATCAACCACTACCACAGGTATTGCTTTAGGCACATGTGAAAGAATATGAAGAAGTACCATATAGGACAACACTTAGACTGTTTGGCTTGAAATGCATCCAAGTCATATACCAGTGCGGACTTTGTAAGCTATATGAACAGAATAGGTGAGAGGGTGCAAGAAGTTGAATGGTCTTAGCATTGACCTCACTGAGGATGATTGAATTTTTTTGTCATGCTAGTCTTAGTATCTGTTATCAATACTAGTTTTATTTAAATGCCTTTGGACATCTTTTTATTTTGAACATCTTTTCCTTTTGAGTCATAGTTAGTGTTGGTAAGTAGTATTTCTTTTTAAACCAGTTATATGCAGACAATTATGGTTGTTGTTATTATGTTTGGTTGTATGAATGCATATAACTATTTCTGCAGTCTTATCTTATGTATAATCTTCCATTACATTGATGGTTGTCTTTTTAGATTAAAAACTTAGATTTCATTTATTAAAAAACAACTACATGTGAAACAGTCTCTCTAGAAACCATTAGGAAGCTTTCCTTCTACTTTACAGTTCTTGCAACATTGTAAATGCTCCACACAGCTTATAGTGCAGGTAGGCCTCATTCATTGTATCAGGTTGACAACTTTTACCTTTCTTCATTATGTTGTTGCAACCTGCTATGCAGTTAATACCTTTCCAAGGGCATGATTTAGCAATATGGTCATTAGCATTGCAGTTGTAACAAATATTTTTCACATGTACCTTTACCTTAGTTGTAAATGCATTACATATGTCATTCATAGCATCAGATTTATTCTTCTTACTAGTAGGAAATGAACTCATTATATGATCACAGACTATAGAAGCTTCATGTATGCCATATAATCCACAAGGCAATCAAACTTGTGGCATAAATTGCATTTAAAATCTTTTTTCTGGATGCTCTTTAGTCTTGGATACTCTTACAGTCTAGTTCCTTGGCATGCTTCAGTGGGACAAAGTAAGTTAGACCATCTGCAGCTGGTTCTCATGTGTCCCTTAGTATGACAGAGCTCACAAGTTTCTTTTGCTGCATGCTTAGAATCATCAAGCTACACAAAACCACCACAAGTAGGAAACTGACACTTCATGCACAACTTACCTTTGCTTAGAACTAGATCACTCTGCACCACCATTCTAATACCAATACATCCAGGTTCATTGCATTTAATATATCTCTATGGACATTTTTGGTTGTATGACCTACAGTGTCACATTGTTGACATACCTACAAGATAAAGAAAAAATTTATTAGTTGTTAACATGTCTGTTACAGTGAAGCTACTAATGGTGTTTAGTTGAATTTTTTTTTTTACTTACTCGATGTTCAAGTATGGAAGAAGATGTCATGTCTGTTAGTTGTGGAATGAAAATTTACAGGTGCAGGAGATGTTTCAAAGAAAATAGAAGAATAAAAAAATAATGGTCGAAATAGTGTGAAAGAGGTGATTTTATAAACTATTGTGTGTCAAACAGCTAGATTTTTTGAATTTTTTTATTCTAAGTCGTTTGATCAGTCTATTGGTAAGTCTATTGATAATCGTTGGATCAAATTAGCTAGATGACACGTTTATTAGAAAGTCACATACGACACACGTGCTAACGGTGATCTAATTCCGTTAAGTAATTATTATTTATTATTATTTTTAATTAATATAGTGACAGAATGTTAAGTCAACGATTTGATTTCGGTTTCTGACGGATCAAGGTACCAACCCTTGATATTTTAAATATTGGGTACCAAAGTAATATATTGGACACTTGTTGAGTACCAAACGTTAAATAGTCTTTAAAACTAAAATTAATTGCATCTAAAAATGGAATCTTAAACATAAATGACAACTTTAAGCATCTAATATCATTTTCTAGGCTCCGTGATGATAAACTCCTTTACATGCATCAAATCTTGAACTTTAGTCATAATAAGATGTGAGTTTTGACACTCAGTAGGCAACGAAACAATAAAAACATTTTTAACTGTTTAATAAAAATAATTATAATTTTAACCATAACATGCATATATCATATCATTTTATCCATAATGCAACAACAATATCTATACAATAAAAAAACAAATATCATGTTTCATACGCTCACCCTAAAATAAATAGTATAAGTTTTAGCTTGATGGGCCCCGTATGAGGGCTCTAACGAGGGAACCGGTGCGAAGCCGATGGGCGCCCACTTCATCTTTGTCACTGGATATGTGTCGCAGCCTATTGGTTACAAAGATATGTATGTTCCATAATAAAATCAAACTTTTTTTTTTCAATTCACCAACT
Organism: Papaver californicum; assembly: GCA_023531435.1. Taxonomy (NCBI): domain Eukaryota; kingdom Viridiplantae; phylum Streptophyta; class Magnoliopsida; order Ranunculales; family Papaveraceae; genus Papaver; species Papaver californicum. Next base: position 1,858,057 of record JAJJMC010010218.1, read on the forward strand.
CTGATATCTTTCGGAAAGAGCAATAAAATAAGGAAAAGAAAGAATTAAAATAGAATTTTAGATTCTTAAATCTTTCTAATTCTTTCCCCTCCCAAAAAAATAAGAAGTTACAAGCGGTCAAAAGATCAAGTTTTTTTTGAAAAGGTACCACTTAGTGATTAACTAGGATATTTAGGAAGATACAGAATCATAATATGAAATTTTAATTTGTTTATTATTATAATAATCCATATTCATTGATCAAGGAAAAACAATTAAGTAATTTAATTATAGTAAAAAATTACTTTATTCTGGTATGTAAGATCCATCAATAACTTTATTGAGCATAGGATCTAGCAAAAACTTGACCCCCAAAAAAGACCTTGTGATTCTAGTTAGTATATTTGGAAGACTTTACTAATTATTATCGAGTAGCTTCTATTCCACCAAAACAACGGATATTTCTAGAAAACTCTAGGATATCCGGCACTTTGATACCCACTTTGCGTCTTTGTAGTCTTTCGTTGACGACCTTGAGGTTGCCTTGAGGCATCGAAGTGTCATTTCATAGTTGCATTGTTTATTTTGAAAGGGAAAACATAAGGTGAAATGAGTTAGAGTGGATGCGTTAAGGTTTAAGTAATAAAGTATCCGCAGTTCCTGGTAAACGCATTAGATTAAAAAAGCTGGGCATTAAAGCTGAGGTAGTAATGCTAGGCGTTCGAATCGTCTTTCTAGTAAGGAAAGAATGAAAAAATGACTCGATGAATGTGCTTGTAGCGCAGCATTTGATCATTCATCATCTTTTATCGTAGAATAAAAAGAATGATTCTTTTGTACGCTCGGTTCACTAGGTGCGATCACAAGATATGACAATGTTATAATTATTGTCAGCATGATGGAAGGTTTCATGTTTACATGCAACTGTGACCTTAAATTACTCAATGGTGACAAGCTAGAGAAAGATTTTTTACACCGCCTTGATGAGTCTTTTCCGGGTAGTAATTCTTTTTTTTTTAAGGATCTTATTAGAATAAACAAAATAAAAAGAATAACTATATATAAGAACAATATAATAGAAGAAAGAAGAGAAAAATTGTTATACTTTTTATTTTTGTGTCCATACGAGAATTCTACGGATCAGGATGATCGATGATGTTTATTTGCAAGCGAAAACATAATTGAGAAAGATCGTTACTAAGATGAGTGATATGGAATGCTCAGCTATCCATTTTCCGTGAAAATTCTACTAGTTAGGTAACGATAAGGAAATAACTTTCTCTTAAAGGTTGGTACTGACGTTTCCTCAAGTTCGTGCAGGGTAAGAGACAAGGGGTAGTGCAGTCTGGTCAGCGCGAGAATAAAAACAATTTATGAAAGAGTTCCATCTCTAAGGCAGACTGACACTGGGAATATACCATTCAATCGATTCACCCAATTCCGCAGTTTTCACTTGTTTTTCGCTAACGTCAAAAAGTGCTGGTTTGTTTACTTTTCATTAGACAATTGCAGATGTCGATCCTCAAGATTCTTATTTTTCCCTTGGTCATGAAACCACCATTTTTTTTGGATAAAGGAGATATTTAAATAGTTAAATTGCTCATAAGCTTAAGATGTTACCAAGTCTCCTATGTGCTTTCGGTGTAAGAACTATCAGTAAAGGGTGCTCCTGTAAGTAGGGTGGTTCAATAGTGTAGTTGGTTCGTTCAGTTGGTGCGGAGAACTCTATATTTTCCTCCTAAACCTTAGGTTTATTAGGTAGGAACTACTATATTTGAGCTGGTTTCAACGACTAGAAGATCGATTTACCACCTTGATTGCGCGGCTATAAGATCCTTTCCATGAAACAAAGGGGTGCTTTGGATTGGGAGTAACCACTACACTACTGAGAGGGCTCAATATTCTTCCCACGACCAGGGGATGCGAACATAGATAAACCGGCCCGTTAAGTGCCAAAGACACTAGTAGTACACTGAGTGGGACGGAGTAAGGGCCATTCGAATTCTAAAATCTACAGAAATTTGAAATTTGAAGGTCACTAGCCCTCTCTTAAGGTCTCAACTCTCAACAAGCAGGCAATTGTTCATTAGCGGTCACCCAAAAAATATTCTTTTACCAGGAAAATCTATAAAAGTTGGAAATTCTCAAAGTTCTAAATTTACACCATAAAATTACGAAACTATTCTAAAAATTCGGTCCCAGTGGCGGTACGTCGTCAATTTCACGTGTATATATATGTTGACTCATCCACATCTCGCATGAGTCGCTATAATCCGAAAAACGTTGAGTGCAAAGGGTATTGAAATTCATAGGCCTAACTAACAAGAGGTATAGAGCTATTTTATTTCTCAATTTGAAATCAACTGAAACTACAAGACAACAATTAAGGAGAATATTTTGTTCTATTAAAAGAGACAAGCATATCATATTAGTTGCAGTATCTTGGGCTATTTATCCGGAAAGAAATCAAAAGGTCATGTTGAGAAAGAAACACAGGGATAAGTATGAGATACGTAACGAAGTGAACATATTCATATTTTGGTAGGAACCGATCCATCATCAAATGGTTTTCATTAACCACCTTTAGGGACCTTATCACAAATTCAAATTAGGAGGAAGAGATGAATTGTAATTAATATTTTGGGTTGTCATCTGGGCTAAGTTACGGGCCTCAATTTTTTCTTTTGTGGCTCATTCATTTTTTCTTTTAATAATATTTTACCTTTTCTCTCACAACAATAACAAAAAGAAAATTTGAAAACCGAATTATAATGATAGAATTGTTTAAGGATTATTATTTGCAGGATCTTAAGTTGCACATACAATGTGAGACTATTCTTAACATATGAGACATGATATGTAGAGTTATTATCGATAGATTTCGTTGGTAATTTGCCGGAAACAAAATTTTGTCTGAACTAAGTAATAAAATGTTTATGATCAACAATCGATAGTATCCATTTTTCTTTTTTTCTTTGTAACTTGTAGTTTCTCAATAGAGTCTAGGTGAACACAGTACAAGAGCGAAATTCAACAGTTAAAACTGGGATAATTTGAATGTGCGTAAGAGTATTTCAATATTAACCTTATTGAGATCATAAACATCATCTGTGGATTTCAGGGGATAGGAGGATTAGATGCGGATGGATCCGTGGATTTGGATTAAAATATCTATTTAAGTAAAATGAAAGCAAAACGAAATAAAAACATAGTTTAATTATTGATTTATAATATCCTAAATTATTTTTAGATAAATATCCTTACATGTTTAACTAAACTCTCTCCGCCTCTCTATTAGGAGCGTGTAAACCTAAACCTTTCCTTGGATGAATAATACGAAGTAAATAGACTATCGGGTATAAGTTATTAAAATTACCTTCATATTTTACATAATTTAAAAAATACCCTTAACCTAGTGAGTGCAAGTAACCAATGGATTTTAGAAATTACACCCGTATCTAATCTAATATTTAATGGATTTTTAAGAATCGACCCATGTCCAATCCACCCATAATGCCAAATTATGAGTGGATTGGGTCGGGTCAGAGGGTTGGACCATCCATGTCCACCCCTACCAGTAATTTTCATATCACTACATACATCTTAGACCATTAACAACTTTGTCGAGTGATATCACTACATCCATCTTAGCCCATGAACAACTTTGTCGAGTGGAAAATGTTATCAGTTTACAACTAGCACTAAGATAAAGTAAACGATTGTTTGTAGTCTCCCGCAACATTAGTTCGTACTCGCTTAATCTTTAGCTAGTCAGATAGATTATTTTTACAAGATAAATATTATATGTATGCAAATGCTAGTTTTTCATTTTATCCTTAAAATTTATTGAAGTTTTAGAGAAAAATGATATATAAATAGCAATGAGAAATAAATATACTATACAATAAAATTTCGATACTCTTGTTTATGCTCGTTGTGTAGGTAATTTCAAGGGATTTCCAAATTAATAAAGTTTACCAAAATCCGATTTATAGTTCGAAATATGTGATATTTTTAAATTTTTATCTTGATTATTATAAAAAAACGTGTTTTTGTTAATACGGGAAATACAATCTAATATTTTAAAAAAAAATCCATTGAATGTAGTCAATAGTTCATATGGAAAAATAAGTTTCTATCGAACAATCGAATTTTGAACTTGAAAATCTAATGTTAAATTTCATAGCTAATAAAAATTAGTTAGTATTTTTTATTTGTGTTGTTCTCATTAAAAAGGGAGGGATGATATAAAGTTTAGTCAACCCAAGTCTAAGTGTATATACCACTTCCCCATTCCCCATCAATGAATCAATTCATATTTCAAAAATCAAAACTATTAAATGAAAAGTTTTTTTTTTCAAATATAACAATAATAAACGTCTAAAATTGTAAAAATATAATATAGAAACTAAAAAACCAGATTTATTAGAGCAATTCCAGTGGGCATAGGCATATTGCCAAATTTGCCAAGTTAGGCGGATAGGAAAACTTGGTTTTGTGGAGTGGAAAATTGACTAAAAGACTCAAACTGGCCGAACGAGGCAACCTGAGCCGAGCGGCTCGGGTTGGGTCGCCAACATTCGAATCTCAATGGATCTCATCCAACGGCTACGATTTCTCTCCTTATAAATTCCAACTCCAAAATCACACCTTCTCCACTCAAAAGTTCTTCTATTTTCAATTTTAATTTTTCCATCTCAAACTTATGTTCTCAACTTATGGATTCTGAATTAGAAAATGAAGAAACACAAATGTTAGGAAAATGTGGCTCCAACAAGCTCAAAGAATTATGCAACAAATTGATGAAATGGATGAAGATTCAGACGATGACATCAGGATGACCAACTATATGATACAATTATACTCAGGGCAAATACAACGAGATCCAGAACCAAGAGCCTTATTGACAAGAAGATGGACGTGAAGATGTCAAGAGGAAGGACACCAACAAATGATGTGTGATTATTTTATTAATAGAAGTGTGTACTCTGATAAAGATTTTCACCGTAGCTTCAGCATGCCATAAAACTTGGTCCAGCGGTTTATTGGAGAGCTTTGTCGGGTAAACCCTAAGTTTAACTATTAATTTGATGGACTAAACATACAAGGACATAGTCCTGAACAAAAGGTCACTGCATCACCAAGGATTCTAGGTTATGGTGTTCCTGCGGATGCCTGTGATGAATATTGTCATATGGCAAAAACAACAACATGCGAAAATCTCAAAATATTATGCGAAACTGTAGTCAACCATTTTGGTCCACGTTTTTTACGACAATCAATGCAAGATGATATCAAACGAATACTAGCTGAAAACACCAAAAGAGGATTTTCCATAATGCTAGGTAGTCTTGATTGCATGCATTGGATGTGGCATGGATGTCCTTATGCATGGGAAGGTCAGTATAAGGGCCACTTCACAAAACCAGTTGTTGTTTTGGAAGAGGCGGCCTCTTATAATTGCTGAATATGGCATGATTTTTTTGGACTACCAGGTTCATATAACGACATCAATATTTTGTATAAATCGCATTTATTTGAAGAGCTGAAGTATAGAAGATGCCCCAGCTTTAAATTTCACCGTCAACGGTAGTAATTATAATAGTGGGTATTTTCTGGCAGATGGAATTTATCCACAGTGGTCAACTTTAGTTCAAGCTTACGCTCAGGTATCCCAAGGCGAACGTGCAAAATAATATTTTAACGGGAAGCAGATGGCGATTAGGAAGGATGTCGAACGAGCATTTGGAGTTTTGAGGAGGAAGTTCCATATAATTTGTGGACCATATCGTTCGTTTAAACCAATAGAAATGAATAGGGCTATGCTCACCTCCATCATTTTGCATAATATGATAATCAAGGAGACCCAACAAGATCCCAGTTGGACAAGTTATCCACATCAAGATTTAAGAAAAGATGTTCAACCCCTTCATGGTGTGCCAACAAGAGAGTATAGAATAGTAGAAGCGAGAATAATTGAACACAGAGGATTATATGTTAGGCTAAGGGAGGATCTCACTGCACACTTGTGGGATGATTTTGGAAGAAGAAACCCTCACATGATTTAGTTTTATTTTTTTTAACTTTTTAGTTATTATTTCATTCATTTTATTTCTTTTATTTTAATTTGAATTGTATAATTTAAGGATGAAACATTGAAATTGAAATTAAGGATCAAATTGGTGAAAAACCAACACTGTAATAGAAATTGAAACTAAAGGATTATATCGAAATTGAAACATTGAAATTGAAACAAGTGCTTAAATTGAATGCAAAACAAAGGATTACATCGAAATTAAACTAAACTATACTATTACATCCAAAATTTAAAACTAATAAGCTAATCCAGTAGAACAATGAAATTATTGATATCCTCATTCTTCTCCTCGTCAGAATCAATGTCAACTGAGTTTGGGCATTGATGTGTCTTATGTGTTTTAATTTATTTATTTCTTCTTGTTAGAGTCGCAGTTGTGTCTGATTCATCTTTGATGTATCCATTTCCAAGATTCCTCTCATATGAGCATTAAAAAGATTCTGTTCAAGTGTCTTGTGACCTCTCCTAATTTCTGCAGCCATTTTCTTGCGCTCTAATATTATACCAATATCAGTCTTTTCATGTTTTTCAAAAAATTCTTGAAAGTTCACATCTGAAGTTGAAGATTCAGTGGAGCTTCTTCAGCCGCCTTTCTGATCCTTTTAGCTTTTTCTTTTCCCTGGTCCATCAAACCTTTTTGTATTCCCATTAACATTAAGATTAGTATTAGCATGCTGGGATTCGCCTATATTGGGTTGTAGGGTTGAGGTTGTTTCTGGTGAAGAATAATTAGACGAAGGCCCATGAGAAACATTATTTTTCTCGTAAGGTGATTGCTTTGGTACTTGATATCCATTTAACAGTTCGGGGTTGAGTCGGTTCAGGACTTTGAGGATGTGGAAACATTCTTCGTGTTTGAAACCCGAACCTTCTTTGAGTTTCCATGCCTCTCGAGTTTTTCGCATATGTAGTTTCAGTATTTAAAAATTAGTTATTATAATAACTTGATAAAAAATTTAAAAATCAGTTAAACAATTTAAAATGCAACTAACTTACTATATAGGCTTCTCCATCACCACTTGTTCTTTGGATATTCACTTGCATCATCATACCTACCCAAAAGCTTACTTCTTTGTTGATTATCTGAAAACGGCCTGACAACCCGAAGAAATCACGTTTATTTGGATTCCCAGTTTCCTCGTCAAATTTTAAAAAAAAATCCCCCAAAGCATTGCATGGGACTGATTAACACCATTGATAGCATCAAGCGTACATGATACATATCCTTTGCAGATAGTTTTATCTTCTAGGAGATTTCCTGATTCAGTATTTCGTGTTTGTGAAGAGCTGGCCATTTTTTTCCAGAATTTTTTGAAAAGAAGTTGAGATCAAGAGTTTAAGACATGTAGTGAAAGTAGAAGAGTTTTTGAGTGGAGAAGGTGTGATTTTTGAGTTGAAATTTTTGGAATTTATAGGGAGAGAAATAAGAGCCGTTGAGATTCAACCGTCGTCGAGTCAACCTAAGTCAATCGACCCC
>JAJJMC010010218.1:1865709-1984869 GCA_023531435.1 Papaver californicum
CCCCCCCCCCCCCCCCCCCCCCCCCCCCCCCCCCCACACACACACACACACACACACACACACATTTGCCTATTTGCCTACCCATTTCTTTGGTTTGTCCATCCAATATGGAGGTATAATTGGCAAATTAGCCAATATACCTATCCAACTGGAGTTGCTCTTAGTATTTGTTTGACAAAAAATTAACCGATAAATATATAAAAATTTAGTCCCACCCAAATTTCTTTTTTGATAGAAGAGGCAAAATAACCTCATAATTTCATTGATATGAAACTTTAATTACATTGATCAATTACATCAATAAACAGAACAATACAGATAATACAAGATTTACATTCAAAACTTAAAGAAATGAAATACGAAAATCGTATTGAACTTCTGCAGCCCGTTGAAGCATTGGATATCCTTATAATAGTTTCAAACCATTTTATTTTTTGACCTTATATATAATATATATTAATTAGATGCTTCCATAAATAATATGCCCAACCAAATTAAATCTTAGTTCCGCACCGATGATAGTATAGTTGAGCAATCAAATATTGTAAATAACTTAGTCGACCCCTCCTACATGATTAAGTCCTAAACTTGTATTCATTGCCTGGTCTTTGGATCTCACATCAAACAAATTTTTCTAAAAAAAAAACAACCAAACAAACAAACAAACTTTTGAACACTGCTAGTATCACAATAGTCCATGCTGGTTTTTGTATTTTTGGGATACCTCCGTCGGTTCGAGAGGTAAACGATATTTTTCGTCGCTCTACCTCTTCGAAGATTTCTGACAGTGCTTGAGATATCTATTGGCTGTCCGTACCCATCTCGTCTTTCCTTGTTTCAGCTGTGAATAGAAATAGCAAATCAGTGCGCGTTTGCTAACTAGAGTAGGTAGTAGAACAAAAAAAATAAAAGTGACAATTTCCAAGTAAACAAATGAAGAAATTTTCAGATGAGTTGCATCATTCTATATCAAATTGATTTAAACCTTTAAACTATATTTACAAAGAAATAATCTTACTCATCTTACACGGTTGTTATTGTGTATGCTGGTATATTGATGATATTAACCAACGTCAGGCAGACTCATCATCTTACAAGATTGCTGGCGACTTGGTCTTAAACTTGGTTAAGTATATCCATGCATGGCTTTAGCAAAGTTATTCCCTCCAAGTTGTACTTTAGTTTAATGAGTTTGTGGATTATTATATTCTCGCTTGCAAAAGATAATAACCATAGTAGAAATGATAATTTGATATGTTCCAAGCAATTTGGTTATTAATCTAAAAATGTCATAGGTTGGTAAGTAATATTCTTATACATTTCTATATTGCATTGTTTGGTATTAGACTCCTTTTCAATTTTCTTCATTACATAGACTCATAGTTTCAAGGTTTAAATCAATTACAACAGAATGATGCAACTCAGTTTAAATCAATTTGAAAAGTTCTACATTTGTGTTTAATTTATTTACTTAGAAAATGTCATTCTTATTTTTTGTTCTTTGAATTAGTTCTACCTTCTCTAGCTAACAACACACTGATTTATGTTTGCATCTGTTTTAAAATCTCTATAAATTCACAACAAGTCGGTACACAATCTCATAACACCTGATCACAATAGTATCTCAGATAAAAAAAAATTCAAACATGGCAGCATACAATTTTTCGATTGTGCATCTTTCTGTTTTCCTTTGCTATACCATTTCTTTAGTCTCTTTTGTTTATGGAGGTGGTTTTAGTGTTGATTTAATTCATCGAGATTCTCCTCTTTCTCCATTTTACAGCTCAACAGACAAACCTTCTGATCGAGCTCAGAATGCCATTCGTCGTTCCATTGACCGTTGCAGTCACTACAGTAAGAAGTCTTCATCTGCAAAATCATCAGACAAACTAGGTAACATAACATCAACTGTAATACCAGGTGTTGTGGGTGACTATCTAATGGTACTTGCAGTTGGAACACCAGCACTTCCACTACTTGCAATTGCCGATACCGGTAGTGATATTATATGGTTTCAGTGTACACCTTGTGATGTTTGTTTTCCACAAATAACCTCTCCAATATTTGCACCTGAAAATTCTTCTACTTATAAAAATATTCCTTGCGCAACAAATCAGTGTGATGCTCTAAATAGTGTCAGTAATGCTATCCCTTGTGATGGTAATGCTTGTAAATATAGTATAAGTTATGCAGATGGATCGATCTCTATCGGAAATTTCGCACGTGAGACCCTAACTTTTCAATCAACTAGTGGTGCTAATTCAGCTATATCAGTTACTAACATGGCTTTTGGTTGTGGTCATAACAACACTGGATTATTCAGTTCACTTGGAGCTGGTTTGGTTGGTCTTGATGCTGGACCATTTTCGTTGGTTTCTCAATTGGGTTCAATCATAGATAACAAATTTTCTTACTGTTTGGTGAATGTTAATGAAAACACACCAAGGAGTAGTAAATTAACCTTTGGTAGCAACCCTAAGCTAGTTACTGGATCAAAAGTTGTCTCAACTCCGATAATCTTTAAAGATAACCAATTTTTCTACTTTCTTACACTTGAAGCTATTAGTGTTGGTGATATCAGAATTCCTTACAACACCAGTTCTACAAGCAGTAATGAAGTACCACTTGAAGAAGGGAATATTGTTATCGACTCTGGTTCAACTATAACATCTCTACCAACTGATTTTTACGCAGCATTTGAAGCAGAAATGAAGAAAGCCATCAAAATTGATTCCGTTCTTGATCCTAATACAAGTTTAAGATTATGTTATTCAGTGGATTCAGATCCAAGTTCGGTTCCGATCGTTACTGCTCATTTTACTAATGCTGATATTGTTCTTAATACTATGAATCTTTTCAAACTAACCGGCGACAATATTGAGTTTGTATGTCTAGCATTCCTGCCAACAGACGATGTGGCTATCTATGGAAACATAGTTCAGAATAACTTCATTGTTGAATATGATCTTATGAACAAGTTGGTATCATTCATGCCAACAGATTGTAAAATGGCATAGACTCGAAGATTAATTAGGAGGAAGATTGATTTGCTTATACATATTCCTGTAATATCCTGCATATAAATAAGACAGTCATGTAATTGATCCATTATGTAATAAGTAATACATATATAATAATTCTCTATTTTCATATTTGGGAAAGAAATTTAATTTGGGTGCTACTTTCGTGATGGTTGGTGTTTGTAACATGTGTAAAATTGTCATATGTTGGGCTAGATTGATGTCCGGACTGTTATCTTGTTGTCATCCAAGTATGCCGCCCTTTCTATCAGGACAATTCGTCGGCCTACTCTATCAGGTTCAGTGGCCTGTACAATTCGTCGATCTATTTCGCCAAATCCATTTCTTCGGCCCATTCTGTCATGCTCAGTACATCGATCTGGTCTACGAACCCGCTTCTTCCGGTCCGATCCACAGACTACCATCTAGATTGACCGAAAACCAAGACCGATGACCACAATCGGAGGCCAAGACCCCGACCAGACATCCGGCCAAGGTTGGTAGCCACAACCAACCATTCCTCCAGCTATGCTTCCAGGCATGACTGACAGCTGCTACCGCCTGGTCCCGCCTCGACCATGTAGTTAGCCATGTTGCCATCCATCCGCCCATCCAGCCAGTCTTCCATCCATTCAACTATCCATCCTAACTGCCAACCCAGTCTGCCAGTCCGTTTCAACCTATCTAATGTCAGAACCCTATAAGAAGGTTCTAGAAAGTTCTAGATCGCTTGCTGACCAAGTTACTGCGGGATAAGTTCTGGAATATTCGAGATGTCTAGCAGGCCTTACCACATATGAAATTTATCTCAGGAATTAGGGTTTATCATAGAAACTCAACTGTATAAGCAGAGGAGATTTGAACCCAAAAAGATAGGCAAGAAAGGGGAAAGAAAACATCATATCTCTTCCAAGCATGGAAAACATCATTGTAATTCTTATATCATTGTAATTCATCATCATATCAATCGTGTTTTGTACCGAAAGTAATTTTCGATACAAACATTGGCGTCGACTAAGAGGAAATGAGAAAGAGAAACATTTCCCATACACTACAAGAAAATGTGGCTTTAGTGACAATTTTTTCAGCGACAAAGAAGATTTCACTGCCAAAACTTAGTTATTCTGACAAAAATAATAATTATTGTTGTTGTTAGGTTTTTTGTGACAGGTTTTAGATTTCGTCACTGGTAAGTTTTTAGTGACTATATTTAGAGATAAATAATGTTTAGACACTGATATATTTTTTGTGACAATATATTTTCATCACCATTTAGTTCAACTGTGACGATGTTAAAAAATTAACGTAGAATTATTTTTCGTACCAATCTATAACATTTGTTACAAAAAAAAAAGTTTATACTGACAAAATTAATTCGTCACAAAATGATTTTATATCAACGAAAATAAAAGGTTGACAGTGAATCTATTTTCGTGATAATCTATAACTTTTATTACAAAAAGAAAAATTATACTAACAAAATTAGTTTGTCACAAACTGATTTTCATGGTAACGAAAATAATAGTTTGACGCCATTTTTATATTTAGTGACCTTCATTCTTTTTTGTTGTAAATATTTATATAACGACAACTTATGATCATCACAAGAATAAACATCTGCAACGAACTAAATTTTGACGCTTTAGTCATTTTGAATAACACTATAAACTAACCGTAGTTCATAATTTCAGTTATTACTAAAATGCCATCGCAAAGAAATTCCTTATGGTGACAATAAAATACGTAGTTTTAAAACAATAGGTTTTTGGTAACAATATATTTTAAAACAAATATTAATTAGGACAAAGATATTTTTTTAAAACTAATGTACGAATGATTTGACCGACTTTTCATCAATTGCGATTGAATTTTCATCCAAAAAATGTTTCCAGTTTAGTTTAGTTAAAGTATCAGAGTTTGATTATAATCATTCAATAATTTGATGCAGTTACTTCAGTCCAAAATTGTTGAATCTTTAATTTCTTCTTTGACTCAATTTCTTCAAAATTACTCGAATTCTTTCAAATTCGAACGAACTTTCATCAGTAAATCTCAAGTTAAAAGAAATTTGGTACAATTGAAGTATCAAATTTTCATTATAAGAATTCAATTTGATGCAATCGCCTCAATTCCGAAAGGGTACGATTTCCAATTTCTTTAATTTTACTTGAATTTGTTCAAATTTGATGTAATTTTACTTAAACTCTCTAAGCTTTAGTTTAATTCGTATAGATGAAGACCGAATTAAATCGATTATCAGTAGCAATCGCCTCAATTTCAAATGATTGGAATTCCAATATTTTTAATTTTACTTGAATTCTTTCATACTTGATTCAGATTTACTGAAATTCACTCAAAAATCACTATAATTGCACGATCATCTTTTTAAGTATGACATATATATCATAAATATATCATATTCACACATACACACTTAAAACCATGGGCATGCAAACATATCGTAGTCATATCATTGAATAGCATTGGAGGAGTTAGTTAGGTCGACTGAAAAGAGGCCCTTTTTCTATTATATCTACGTAGGGCTAAAAAGTATGTTGCTTTCTCTCTCCTACAAATTTTATTTTTTTTTCAATTGAATCAAATTCCATCGAATTTTCATCAAGCATTTTTATATTAGTTTTGATTCATTCAATTGAAGTATCAAATTTTGATTGTAATTATTTAATTTGATGCAACGCCTCACTTCAAAAGGATTGAATCTTTAATATCTTCAATTTTACTCAAATTCTTCCATTTTACTCGAATTCGTTCAAGTTTGATGTAATACTTTTTAATAATCTTATAATTTCACCATAATTTCCTAAAACTTTATTAGATTCCACTCTAACTCGTTTAGTATGGGTACTTCGTCGACCCATCCATCGTGAAAGTAGTCGAATAGTAATCATTAAATTAGATGCAATCGCCTAATTTAAAAAAATTAGAATTTCCAGTTTCTTCAATTTTATCAACTTGTTCAATTCTAACATAATTGCATCGACTTCAAACAAATTTTTATCCAAACAATACAAATTTCTTTTAATTTATTACAATTGAAGAATCAAAATTTGAATATAATTATTCGACTTGATGCAATCGCCTCAATTCGTAAATTTTTATTCAAAAGATCCAAAAAAAAATTTAATTTATTACAATTGAAGAATCAAATTTTGACTATAATTATTCGACTTGATGCGATCGCCTCAATTCAAAATAATTGAATATCTAATATCTTTGATTTTGCTCAAATTCTTTCAAATCTTATGTAATATTTTCTAAATAATCATAAAATTTACCATATTTTTTTTAAATACTACTAAATTCTACTCTAATTTGTCCAATTTGGTTTTTTATCGTCTCACCCACCTTATAAGCGGTATTTTGAGGATAATTTGTAAAGTTAGTGCTAAATGTTTTTTTCGTTTTTTGATATAATTGATTATAATGTAACAAAAATTAGGAGGCATTGTCTTTTCTTTCAAAAAAAAAAAAAAAAAAACTTAATTAGAAGTTTTTGCAAAAAAAAAAAGTTTAAAATATTTGTGATGCCATTTCTATTGATCCGTATGACATCAAAACCTTAAACTTACACCGTCAAATCCGTATGACTTTACCATATCCCAAGATCTAATTGTCTCAAATCCTTAGAATTTTTTCTCTCAACCTCATTTTTTTCCCTATCTGTTTCTGTCTCTCTCTTGAGAAAACCTAGGCAGAGAGAAAACCTAGCCACAAAAACTCTTAAAAAATCATCCATAACAAAATCCCCAAATCAATTCAGTTCACAAACAAATTTAATTCTTTTATGTATGATGAGAATTTCATCCAATCGAAACTCGTTTACCCCTTACCGATTTATCTAATAGAACTTTCAATCTTATATTTGAGGGCTAACGTGGTTTTCTAGATCGCCACAACTGCTGCATTCCAATTCACCGCAGCTGCTGCAGTCCTATTCCACCATCAACAATGAAGACACACGGCCTCACCAAAACTGTGCACAAAAGAATTCTGATATCCAAGTTCGCTAGAAAAGCCGTTAACCACAGATGGGGGCGCGTCACTTATCACCTCAACGAAAACAATTTCGTTTGGGGGAGAGATACGTGACACCTCAGATTCCGCCAAACAACTAGATATTGCAGGTGACAATTACTCATACCCTTCAATATTTAGCCTTGCATCACCGCAAACACTTAAAGCCTCACCTAGCACGTGAGCATTAAATCCTTTCTCTTATCGCAAGCACAAAATCTCATGTTGCACGCGAGAATAAAGCCTTGCCACTAAGCAAGCGTAAAGTCTCGGTTCGTCTCAAACCGAGCCCAACAACCATTGTTGGTTTAAAGAATCGTACTCAACACAAGCACATGCTTGCCAGTCCTAACAGAGAGCGCCACAACTTGTTACGGTGCGAGAAAATTTTTTGCCACAACAGATAGCAAGTTTATTCCACTTAAGTCTCGACTAGCACCCAAGCAACATAAGTCCAATACTTGGCACAAAGTCTCTCCTAGCACGCAAGCAAAATCCAACATGTTACCACAGTTTGGGGCATCTTTGTTAATATCTCTACAAGCAATAGTAGAGCCCCGATCTTCTTCAACAAACGACAATTCACGCTTGGGGGTAAATTTTGTCATTGACGTCGTCAACCAAAAAGAGGAACTAAACTTCTTACACAACAAGGAGGTTAAGTGGGGGTGATGTTTGTACTACATGTAAAATTGTCACATTTTGGGCTAGATTGATGTCTGGACCACCATTTTGCTGCCATCCAAGTATGCCACCCTTTCTGTCAGGCCCAGTTTGTCAGCCTACTCTGTCAGGCCAATTACGTCGGCCCATTATGTCACGCCCACTTCGCCGATCTGTTTCACCAAGCCCATTTCGTCGGCCAATTATATTAGGCCCGTTTCGTCGACCCGGTTTACGAACCCACTTCATCCGTCCCGACCTACAGACTACCATCCAGATTGACCGAAGACCACAACCGGCGGACAGACATCCGGCCACGGTCGACGACCACTGCCAGTGGACAGACATCCGGCCACTGCCGGTGGCCACTGTCAAACATTCCTCTATCCATGTTTCCAACCATGACCGGCAGCTGCTACCGCCTGGTCTCGCCTCGACCATGTAGTCATCCATGTTGTCAGTTTTCCAGCCATGTAGCCATCCATCATCCATGCGTCCAGCCAACCAGTCTTCCAGCCATCCATCCAAACTGCCAGCCCAGTCTGTCAGTCCGTTTCAACCGACCCAATGTCAGATGCCTAGAAGAAGGTTCTGGAAATTTCTAGATTCCTTGCTGACTAAGTTACTATGGGATAAGTTCTAGAACATTCGAGATGTCTTGCGGGCCAAGTTACCACATATGAAGTTTATCTCGGTAATTAAGGTTTATCATAGAAACTCAATTGTATAAATAGAGAAGATCTAAATCCTAGGGGATTTTTCCGTGGATGAGAAACATCATTGTAATTCTTATATCAATAAAACATCTCTCCCCAAGGGGATTTGTCCGTGGATGTAGGCATAACTCACCGAACCACGTTAAATTCATGTCTCCTTTATTTATCTTTAATTCATGTTTCCTTACCTTATTTTTCACATCATCACCATCAAATCAATCATATTCTGTGCCAAAAGTAATTTTCGATACAAACACTAGGTTCGAACTTGACGAAACTACTGATTATGTGATTTCAAAATTTTCAAATTAGAAAAAAAAAATATTAGTATGGAGCTACTCTTATAACTGGTATGTTACAAACATGACAAACTTACCGATTATACATAGATTTTAGAACAGAAGTTTATAATCGACATAAAGCAAATTCCATTAACTGCCGATTCTGGTACTACATAAGCATTAAATGCATTTAAAAATTGAGTTTTTTTTTTTGTCAATTTTCACATACAAATTTTATTTTTGAGTCCCATAATACAATACTTGTTTATTTGATGTATTATTGTCTTCGTTTGGGTCGTGTGATTCTTCCTCTGCTTCCAAAAAATCATCATCTAGAATTTTACCACAAAAATATGGATCATCCAATATATACCTTAATCGTCGGAACGGTATAACAAGATGAAGATCCGCCTACCTCTTCGTACTCATCTATTTTAATTACCAAGTTTACAAAGACCTAGTTTTGTTCCTTTGTTTCCCCAACTTTTTCTTCCTCTCCAACACATTCCGTCTTCCGGAAAAAAAATAAACTCTAAGGATTTTCTAACAAACTAATCTATAATCATAACTAACCTACTAATTAACCAAAATTAACATTAACAAATCAAAGATAAATTAACCATTATGGATAAAAAGTTTAAATATTATTTAAAAATGATCGTATTTGTTTTATTATGCAGTCCTAAATTATATTAGGTAGCCTTCAGAAAAAAATTTAACTATAACAATGCTTCTAATATGGCTCAACACTCTGTATAACCCGACCGGCGAACCAACCCATGGCAAGGGTGGGAATTTGTCTACCCTATTGGGATGGCTCCCAAGTGATTTTTTTTATGGTATGCGCCTTAATGCCCATTTGACATATTTTCCTACCCTAAAAATTTAGTAAATTTATTTTACTTGCCCATGGATAAAATTCTTGCTCCTCCCCTGTATAACCCCCTTAAGATCTCAACTAGCAAGCGACAACTCGGTGGTGGCTGCATAGAAAATACTCCCTTCGTCCTATTAATTGGTGACCTATTTATTTTTAAATTTTGTCTCATTAATAGGTGACCTATATCATTAAACAAGTTTATATTTCTAAAACTACCCTTTCAATTGATTATTGTTAATATAGGAAATATATATAATTTGATATCCATGTTTATATTCGTTACGTAGGGGTTTTTAAAAAAAAATTAATGGTATAAAGTTTACGAATATCCATGGTATACTTTGAAATATATATCATTTCTAAAATTTTATTAATTATTATCCATAAGGGTATAATTGGAAAAAAAAATACTTAAAAATACTCCTATGTCCTCCTTGCCTTAAAAATTGTGCAATCTTAAACTAAGTCATCTATTTATGGGATGGAGGGAGTACATTTTTACTGGAAAATCTATGTGAGTCGAAGATTCTGAAAATTATGATTACACCATGAAGATTTGGTCTGGGGGTGGTACGTCTTCAGTTTGTTGACTCATATATGTTTTGCATAAGTCGCTCCACTTTGAAAGACATTGAGTGCATATGGTATTGAAGTTCATGGGCTAATTGACCTTAAAAACCGGCTTGCAATGATAAACTTATCTAAGGCTTATTAATTATAAAAAAAATTGATTGATTAAGAAAGGAGGGTACAAAAACTTTGTACCACCTTCCAGAAAAAACAAAAAGCTAAAACGAAAGAAAGAAAAATGATGGCAACATACTGTCATCACGCTTACGAGTAATCAAAATAGATTTTAGGCCAATTAACAATCACATCTTGATAGCTAGGCAATTCAAAGTCCTTAAAAACTAGACACCAACTGAAAAGAGAGTATTTTGCCTTATTTTGAACTCCAGTTGTTTTATCTTTGTTATTGAAAGCCCTTAAATTCCTCTCAACCCATATACTCCAACAGATGACAACCGAGATCATGTTCCATACAAGTTGCTGTTGTTTAGTTTTCTGAGATAAACTCCAAGATAGAATCATTGTTCTAAAATCTTCCGTTAATTGCATAATTTTAAGTTATAGATCTCGAACTCTATAGCAAGTTGAGTAGGGAATCACTGCAAACCAATGGTTGTTTCCCTTCAAATTGACAATCATGAAAATATAAGATAAGTTTCAAAAGAGATGCTTTGGCAAACTTCTTTCTACAAATTAGTGAAGATAAGAGACATGATTTCGCTGGTAATTTATCGGAATCAAAATTGTCCAAACCAAGTAATAAAATGTTTATGATCAACAGTAACCATTTTCTTTTTTCTTTGTAACTTGTAGTTTCTCAAAAGAGTTCAGATGAACATATTACAAGAGTGAAGTTCAGCAGTCAAAACTGCGATAATTAGAATGTGCGTAAGAGTGTTTCAATATTAGGCGAACAAAAATATCAAAAATATATACGTAGTTTAACTAGAAACCCTTTTCATGAACAAGAGGGTTGTATACAGGAAACCACATGTTACGCGCCACATATTCCACTGTTTCATCCTGTACCACGGAAATTAAATCAAATAAGTAAACACAGAAAGTTTGTATGAAAAGGAAAATCTGCTTCAATGATGTGATTCACAATTGGTTTGTCGCAAGTTGTAAATCTGAATTTCAAACCTAATCATACCTTTGACATGTGCATGAGCTCTTTGGCTGCAACCTCACAATACCCTTCAGCAAGTTCTTCAGCAACAGCCTCTTGTACTACAGCTGCCGCTACTTCAGTAGTAATATGTCGAATACTACATGGTAGCCATATTTGTAACAATCAGTTGCTGGCAAAAAAAACTTGAAGCGCATTTTATATGTTCTTAGTCATTAAATTACCAAACTCCCAGTATCTCATTTTCACTGATAAAAGATTGTGCCACCAACCCAAGCCACTTGCAAATATTATACATACATGTATTAACTAATGCAATATAAACAACTATCGCAATTATTTAGACCAAGTTACCTTGAAATCGAAGGATATAAGATGCCATTCTTGATCTGTTCATCCGTCATATATGATGCAAGGCTGTTAAAGATTAACATCTTGTTAGGTCGAATAATCGGAAAAGTAAAACCGTAAATTAACTGATCTTCAACATCAAATTCTTAGGAGATAATACATTAGCATGATGAAAGTGCTATCCAAATAACTGCTATTACCATTCAGCAGCAGCTTGGAGCATTCCATCTGTAATAAAATGAGAACCTGAAATTAGAGTCCCCAAACCAATCCTGCAGCAAACATAGCACCAGATATGAGTGTACAAGTAGGTGTTTCCTAATTTTTGAAAGCAAAATAAATGCAAGGGTCTCATCACATACCCAGGAAACAGATACATGTTATTTGCTTGATTAACGTGGCCTACTTTCCCATTTCCTGCAAGTAATGAATACTTTGTTAAAATCAAACCGAACCTGTTTAGCAGGTTTAATGTTTTGATGACCCCTACTTTGCTAAACTTACCAGTACAGCTTGCTACCATCACATTTCCATTTCTAAAAAGAGATCTTAACAGTACTATAGTATTATAATAATAGATAGGAGTATAAAAAATAACTCATGCCATATAAGAATACAAGATAAACAAAGACTAACCAAGATTGACATTTTCAAAGGGACTCCCACTAGCAAAAACTATGTTCTCTCCTGCATACTTGAACGCATCAGCTGCTGTGCATTCAGCTGTTGTACATGAAATGCGAAAATGTTAGAATGATTGATAGGTTGCCAATTAAAAGTCAGTATTGGAGCAGAAAACGAACCATTCATTGTAGGATTTGACATAGCAAATATTGCAGGACGGGAAGAATCTGAATCTCGCATAGCTGTTAGGACCTATATATGCCACATAAATGATGTCAAATACATACTATGAATGAAACAAGGATCCTTAAAAAAAATGCAATAAGAAGTCAATTATAACATCTGTTCACAAACAGACGAGGTACAGAGTTCATGTAACCTTCAGATATCAGCAGGTCAGAGTGTATCAGAAAGAAATTCACTTGTCATCAGTGCATCCTTTTCGAATTGAAACAACAATAAAATAGGTATTGTGTCTCACCTCCTTAGTGAAGATACCTCCTACTCCTGATAGACCAAGAAGGACATGGGGCTTCACCTTTTTAACCTGATGAAATTGAAGATGTTTAACATTTATGATGTAAAAAAAAAATTTAGTAACTATCAGAAATTTAGAGTATACAAACCACTTACGATGATTAACCAACAAAGCCATCTTTGTAATCTACAAATACCCTAATAATTTGAACAAAACTTACCACTTCAAGAAGACTAGCCCCTTCACCGAGTCCCTCGATCTCCTCTAGACCAAAGCCTCGTGCAAAAGGTGCAGCTGATGAATCAAGATTCTTTCTGTCTTTAGTAACAAGACCCTGTCAAAACCAATCATCATCAATCATGGTCCATGGACAAAAAAAAAAGGATAGCTACACTCGGGTAATCATACAGCTTTTGAATTGCTACTATGGGATTTCTAAAACAGTAAAGTATGTATGGAAAAGTATTTAAATCCATAGAGAGAACATATGCTCGTGGGAAAAATGGTGAGTAACTAAAAAGGTTTTGTCTAGAGATCATTTCATGAAAATTTTAACAAACACATAAAAAAGGGGAGTGACATTATTCGGAGCAAGTATCTAGGATATCGATTCAGAAAATGCCATAGAATATGATGGATATAGATGGTCAAAGCAGTCTAAGCTGGAGTAGGATAAGAATTAAACCGCACATCTTTGTCGAGTAGCCAGAATGGATTGTGTGCTGCCATCTCATTGCTCCCTGTCATCCTAGCAACAGCTTGCTTAGCTGTGCTTAGAACACCTATCCCTGCACTGGATGTTGGATGAAAGCATTAGAAGATGCAGACTAAGGTACATATGTACATGTAAATAATCCATGTTGCAGAGATCATTTTGGTTCAGTTTTCTAATACCTTCCAGCTCCAACCACAACTATCTTTTGTTTTACGAAGTCACTCAAAGGTCGATTTTGTGCCCTTACAGCTCCCAGTAATCCTGCAAGTGCAACACCAGCAGTTCCCTATTTGACATGAAATGTAGGATGTTTAGATTAGTGAAGGCCCTAAAACAGATGTCAAGTTTACTATGCATATTTCTGGTAAATTGACCACAAGGCTGGTATAAAAACTAGCACAGTATTCGAGAAACACCAACCTGTATGTCATCATTGAACATGCAAAACTTGTTACGATATCGGTGTAGCGTTTCAAAAGCCCACTTCATTTGAAAATCTTCAAACTGTTGAAATCGTCGAAAATTCTTGTTAGTAAGCAATATCTTTTACAGTTGTATTTGTATAAAGTCAGATTCTAAGGATTAAACCTGCACAATAGCCCTAGGCCAACGTGTGTAAACAGCTTCAATGAATTCATCAACAATGGCCCTGTATTCATCTCCTTCTAGCCTTTGTTGTCGCACTCCTAAATCTGCAAAGCTAATATGATGTGAAAAGAGACCCTTATAATTTTCACACAACGAGATTTCAAGGAAAAACTAAATAAGGTTCATTCTGAAAAACAGAACAAAGCATGGTCGTCATCATATAGGAAGACTTGCTTTTCCATTAGAATGTCTCCCATATATGAAAGGTAAAGGTTTCGACCACTTATAGAAAAGTTGCACAAATAACATTTTGTATACAGCAATCCTGTCAATTTAATAAAAGACACACGAAGTTCTGAGCTTAGTAGCTTACTTATATAGATTAACAGAATGAAATCTGGTAAGATATTTGTTATAATATAAAGAAGGCTGCAGATTAATTTTGTCATTCTTAAGAAAGCGGAAGCATGTTCAGATAACATAATTTGTAATTACATAAAAGACCGGCAGGGAGAAGAAGTAAAGTTCAAGTTTCACTTACATAAAGGATTATCAAGAAGCTTTTTGTTGTTGGTTCCAACATCAAGCATAATGGGAAGTATCTGTCAGACATGAAGTGGTGGGATATCAATATTTAAGGAAGAAAATCATGTGCGTTGTTCATGGATCTCAGTGTATGACCGACATACAGAGTGAGAGAGAATAGAAGGAACATGGATAATACTTACTCTCTGTGGGTTGATTCCAGCAGCAGCAACATACATATCAAGTTTCCCAATTGGTATTCCTATCCCTTGTACTCCAAGGTCACCAAGGCCAAGGATACGACTTCCATCTGTCACCACTATCATGTCTACCTGCAGTAAGAAGATCCTATGATATGCCAAATGTCTCAAATGTACTCATATGGTTCCTTCTGAGTAAAATACATTTCTGAGTTTAAAGGCATTTTCATAGCACTTGCGACACTTGGCTAGATTTACATCATACCTTACTAGATGGCCAATTATAAATCATGGACATCATCTCTCCTTTGTCCTTTGCACTAAAATACATCCCACGTGGACGTCTGAACAAACCCGCATAATTCTGACATACCAATCCTACAGTAGGAGTGTAAATTATTGGAGCGAAGGCTTCGATGTTGTCAATAAGAACCTATACAAAAAACAGCTACAACATTAAATTGGAATCCCATGTGATAAACAGTTTAAATACATGCTTATGTTGGTAACCATGCTTACTTTGTAGTACAATGTCTCATTCCTGTCGTGCAGTCTGTTCAGGAGCCTCCATTTTGCTAAAGCTACAACATTTTCTGGTTGGTCTTGCGTGTTCTTCTCCAGTGAACGAAAGGACTCCACTGCAAAGTTGAACAAAAGTCTTGGATCAAATCTACTATGCTAATAAACAAGTATGTCATAGGAAATCAATCATGTATCTAAGCTACAGTGGTCACGAAAAGGCTTAGCTGAACTTACTAAAACGCTCATATTGCTCGTCAAATGATATAATTCGAGGTGGAAGGAGTCCTCGAAGCCCAAGTCGATCTCTTTCTGTCAAAGGGAAACCAGTATCCTACTCGACAAAATCAAAGATAGAATTCACATAATCTGAATACAAAAGATACAAAGAACTCTTCACTCCAAAAAACAATCTGTTATGGGCAGAACTCTATGTATATCTTCATCAATTGTACGAATTTTAAAACCTCTATTTGCACCAAGAACACACCATGTTCATAGTTACCACCTAACTTTATGAAATGATTAAACAACAATTAAGAAATGAAAACAAAGTGATGAGTCAAAACGTGAGGTCAACTTCTCCACTAATATATCTAAAACCAATCAAAATTTGAGCGCTAAGCAAATCATCAAACAGAAAATTCTCTCTACTCAAATCCAGAATTCACAACTTATTTATTTTGTCTGTGTTCTCACTAATTTTACAAGTATCTTCACATATTATTAACAAATATCTTCTTCAATCACTGTAACCGCTACTTATATTACAGAAATTAGCTAAACACGACACACTCTAAATTATCAAAATCCAATACAAAAAAAACCATTTCAATCAGATCTTTACAATGAGATTAAAAAAAAACGCAAAATCTGACCTTATTGAACCAAGGATCGTGGAGAATATCAGCACCACGTTTATGAACAATACAAGGACCTGGAATCGCTAATGAGAATCTACGAACCTGTTGTAAGGTTCGTAGATTCATCATTGCTGCTCTACTAACTTTCCACATTCTCAAACAATAATCAGAAATCAATGCACAAAACTCTGATTTTCAATTCAAAACCAAGAGAAAAATTTCTCGATTCTTATTCAGATTTTTTTTCTTTATTTTTGTTAAATCTAAATGTAAAAAATCCAATCTCTATCGATAGAGATTTTTGTTTTGAAGTCTCAGTGTTTGAGAAAAGTAGTGATTTAAACAGTCCGAATTTCCAATACTGAAGGACTATTATTATTATTGAGAGTAGGGAGAGAGGTCTAGGTGCCCGTAAAACTTTACGGGCAGTGTATAGAACTGAAAACGTAGAACAGGAATTGGTAGTTGAAACTGCCCGGATATTAGTTCGGGTAGAAGGGTGTTTTTGACATTGACTTTCTTAACTCTACACGTGGAAATTTGTATGTTAAAAAACGGATTAATAATTGGTTGAAACTCGTTTTCTCTCGTATTTGGTGTCGGAGAAGAATAAAAAACGTCAACGTTTTGGAATCCGATTCAGTGTAGAGAGGAGTATGTTTTTTAAGTTAATGAGAGGACAGAGTAATAAATCTTAACGGTTGATTTAGTCAGGTTCAGTTTGATGCACCACGTGTTGAACAGACATGAACTCAGATTGTGAAGATTGATATCTGTATCGATAGTACTGATAGTAACATATCAAATTGAAATACAGATATTTGGGAGTTACAGCTGAGGCTGCTCTTAGGATGGTGGTATAATATTAGGAATCCAAGATAGTAACAATTAAGAGGGGACACAAATATTCTACGAGGTAAAAAAAAATCTACCCAACAAAGTATCACTAGTTGTGGGAGACCAGTGAGGTACGTAATATTTGTGCAATACTGTTAATACGAGGTAAAAACTCCATACAGTATAATGGATTAATGGTCTCAACCAGGGGTGAAAGCCAGGAGTGCAAAAAATTCCCTTATTTATGTTTGGGAGCATGGGGGTGTAGTTCCGTCCCTGGTCTCACCCATGTTTGGTGTAACTAAGTATGCCAAAAATGCAACTAGTAGTGTCCAAACTATAACAAATTATGCTAAAAAAGCAAACGCCACCTAAATATAAGACCAAACTTTGTTCTTGTTGCCTTTTAGCATCATTTCAACGTCAGTGTTCATTATATGGCGGACATGAAATAAAATCATCTTGTCTGGAATTTACTACTTATGGGGTCAAGAGCCACTGCAAACAGATTTTTGAAGTGTATTACTATAATTTAGGTATTGACTCTGTACCTAAGTTTACCTAATTTGCCAAAAACTTTTACAAATGAAAAACCTTCAGGTAGAAGAATTACTGTATATTGTTATGGATGGTTGTTACTAACTGACAGAAATAAAATCTCTAAAAGCGAGGAATGGCATGCAGATGTCTTTGATCATTCATTTAATGCTGGAATAATTTGAGTCTACAGCATACATCACTTCCATAAACATAAAAGAATGTGAATAAAGCTTTAGATGTTGAAGACTAAACCAGGTTACCTTGTTACAAGGGTGTCTAAATATTCTGTCAGGTTTCAAGTTGACATAGCACTGATACCATTATTATTGAGGTCCCAAGTTGTTACCAATACTTTATCAAGAGAAAGATAGACATAGTCAATCCCCTGAATGATATTGACAGGTAATGGTACACACCCTCATTGCCAATTGCGAACGCATCTACTCTCTGCAACAGCAACTTGTGTTTTCTAAACATATTACAAGAGTGCATCGCAAATAGTTGGTTTGTACAGTTGAAAAAACCTTGATGAGCGTTTTAAGTGTAGTAAGTAAATTCCATGGTACCTTTGTATAATCTATAGACTACAGAGAACAAAAACTTGTTATTAGAGTTGACTTGGGAGGACTTGATAATTTGAAATTAAAGAGGTCATACATGTTTCATACAATCGGATTGAGACAAGTAAATTGATTCAGCTTTGTACAGCTATTATTTAGCCACCATATCCATAGAGATTTTTTTTTTCGTAACCAATACAGAAACACACAGGTTCATATGGCAAACAAAAAGGACCATGGGTTCCAACAGTTCCAGACTTACTAACAACACAACATTACATCAGTAGTCCTTCTTTGAGTTCTCCCCAAAATTCTTGCACCACATTTGTGAAGGAATTGGTCTGACAGGCATATGAGGCCGTTGCTGTCAAGAAAAAGCAAAAGATCTGATTATCTTTCCAATGACAATATGTTGACAACTTGCAATGATCTTGCTGAGAGGGAGAAAAAGAGTTTCACTAGATAACCACCATAATAGTTCGAGAAATGAAACTAATCAAAAAAGACAGATAGGCACCATCAATGTTAAAATGCTTTTTTTTTTTGATAAAAATGTTAAAATGCTTTGACAAAGGAGAATAAACATGAGCCACATGCACAACATCAATGTTAAAATGGTCCTTCAAACACCTTGTAACTCATATTATAAATGACAACAATTTCAGTTTAAACAATTTGGTGAATGGCACATAAAAAAAAATCAGTAGTTAAAATCAATACTGAGTAGCCTTGAGGCAAGTATCAATGTAAGAGTATGTCAGACAAATTACTATCAATTTAACTCTACAAAGATGCAGATGTGCCTACATCTTTTATCGTCTTATGCACATTCCCTATGAAACCATTAGACATATATCTCTTCCTATCGCCCAATATCACAGGCCAATTTATAGTCCTTGACGTGGCAACTTTCCATTGGCCCCCACCACATACCTTGGCCTATACATTGGGCTACAATAATGAGCGGAAGATAGTGTTTGCCTACGAACCCAAAGAATGTCATGAGGAGACCAAGCCAATAAGGCCTGATATTCATTATCCATCTCTAGAAGTAGTCAAATAAACATTATCCGACTATGATGGTTTTGCCTTGAAACTGTTCTAAAGGCATACAGACATTGTTCATGGTTTAACCTCTAGGGTATATCGATCAACCTATCTGCAGAGAATATGCAAAATTCCAATAAAAAACTCAGGTAACATACTGGAATACTCTAGCAAAGCAGAACAAGAGTATCGATAGCAAAATGCATCTCAATGGTCAGAGATCGAGTTGATTTCGTGCACAAGTGGTTACACACTTGACTAGTAAATGCTCATTTATATCAAACTATTTTAACAGAGCAGTCTCATAAAAATTCATTTCCAAGGAGGGACAAAAGCACAGTATTTTCATTTACCAAAACATGAAAGCATATATGCATCCTTCCAGCCTTGCAATTTTGAGATAAACCTAAAGTTTGATATGCAATTCAACTCTGGCTCGACTTAAACTAAGTGGGGAGAGAAACCAAACCAAAAAAAAATTCGACTTTACGATTGAATATACCAACTTTCTCCACTCACTGGTTTTGATGACAAACACCTGAACCAAAGATGCTAAGGATTTGAAACAAAGCATCGTCCATAAGCTGTTCACAGGTTGGCATTGTTTCCCTTAGAATGGTGAACTCCAACCTTGGCAAGCATAGCACAGTACTCGATCTCAGATTTCCTCAAAGGAAGGCTCCTATTTGAGATAAAGCTCCTGAGAGTCCTAAGGACTATGTTGTACCCAATGGTGCACTTCCCACTCTTCCTCGCAAGAGCAAGTCTGTTGCTAATGCTGCTAAAAGGATTACACTAAGCTACTTAGTCGGGTTTCTTAGAGATTTTTAATGTCCTTAACTTTTGA
The DNA here is from genome assembly GCA_023531435.1 of Papaver californicum. NCBI lineage: Eukaryota > Viridiplantae > Streptophyta > Magnoliopsida > Ranunculales > Papaveraceae > Papaver > Papaver californicum. The sequence goes on from JAJJMC010010218.1 coordinate 1,885,698, forward strand.
GAAAAATCTCCACAATGGAACTCTTTGGAAAACAGATTAAACAACAAAGCAGAGAGGTAAGCTAAAGAAAGATGAACAGGGTCTTTATATACAAAGTGATATAAAGTTGTTGCCAAATGGTTGCCTACATCCAGTCTTACTGCTTTGTTTAGTTGTATTGAATGATTGTTCTAATTTTGAAATAGAAAACTTCTTCGTATTGATTCTACAGCTACCAGCATCCCATGGGAGGATTTCAAGTGATGATAATGTACATGTTATAAAGAATATCACAACAAAATGCAGTGCATTAAAACTTCTAACCCTATCATCCATCAACTACAATAATTGAGTGGCACAATCAGTGTTAATGACTAAAAAGCATAGATAACAGAGTTACAACTTTTAAAATAAACTGCACTTTTCTGATGCCATTTCATTCACGGTCTAGATAACTATAAATGAGTGTCCGAGTCTTCACCATATGTTCCCCACAAAGAATGTCAATTTAAACATGTGGGAATAAGCATTCATTTTCAAGGAGAAGCACAGTATTTTCGTTCACCAAAACATGAAAGCATATATATATATACTCCCGGCCTTGCAAATTTGAAATAAACCTCCAGTTTGATATGCAAATTCAACTATGGGTCAACTTAAACTAAGTGGGGAGAGAGAGAAAAGAGAAACAACCAAACAAGAAAAACTCGACTTTACGGTTGAATAAACCAACTTTCTTCACTCGCTGTTTGACAACGAACACCTGATCCAAAGATGCTAAGGATTGCAACCAGATAGCATCGACCACAAGCTGTTCCTAGGTTAGCATTGTTTCCGTTAGAACAGAGAACTCCAACCTTGGCAAGAAAGGATATAATTTGAGAGGAGCTTTGATATAGAGCTCCTGAGAGTCCAAAGGTTTACGTTGTAAGCAAGGGTGACTTCCCACTCTTCCTCACAAGAGAACGTCTGTTGCTATGCTGATAAAAGGATTACTATAAGCTACTTAGTTGGGTTTCTTTGAGATTTTTAATGCCCTTAGCTTTTGAGAAAAATATCCACAATGGAACTCTTTTGAGAACAGATTAAACAACAAAGCAGAGAGGTAAGCTCAAGAAAGATGTACAGGGTCTTTACATGCAAGATTATATAAAGTTGTTGTCACATGGTTGCCTACATCCAGTCTTATTCACTTTGTTTAGTTGTATTGGCTATGGTTGTTCTAATTTTAACATAGAAAACTACTTTGTGTAGATTCTACAGCTACCAGCATCCATTCAGTTTGGATAACAAAGTTCCAAATCAGTGTTCATATTGATATAGAGGTTGGATCCATTAACATGCTTATTCTCACATGCTTAAAATGACATTCTTCACCCCACATGGTGATCCAAGGGTGGGTTTAAAGTGATGATAAAGTGATGTTATTAAGAATCCGGTCCATTCTAAAACTTATAACCCCATCATCCATCGGTTAAAATAGTTGAGTGGCACAATCAGTTTAATGATTTAAAGATATAGATGATAGAGTTACGACTTCTAAAATAAACTGCACTTTTGTGACGACATATCTATCACGGTCTAGATAACCTTAAATGAGTGTCTTGAGTCTTCATTGTATGTTCCCCAAAAAGAATGTCAACTTAAGCATGTGGGAATAGGCATGTCGGCGGAACTTACCGCATAAAAAATGGAACCACCTATTAACTTACTTCTGACTATTTGATAAAGTGGCTGATTCTTTCCATACGTGCTTCAGTTTAATACCTATCTCAACTAAAACAGCTAATTTATAAACCCTGAGTCGAAAAATACAATATAACATCAAATCTCTCACACCTAGACCAACACTCCAGAAAGAGTTGTTCCCACTATTTCAAGCATCACAGACATGATTTACAGTTGCGCTCCTAATTTTATCCTAATATTACAATGGTTAATGTAAAAACAAAAGTTAAGTAATCTCCATCCACTTCATAGTGAGTCTATGCAAAAACTCACCAGTTCGAACTCTCAAACAGTCCTATCTCCCAAATTTATCCAACATTACTCAATAAAAAACCTCTCCTACTTCTAATCTAACAAATACTATCGCCTTCCGATTACCATTCAAGAAATCTACGAAAACTTTATCACATATGATTTTTTCTATGACTAACATACTCTGCCAAATAATCAAAATACATGGTGATAACGATAATCGACAATGCAAATCATAACCAATCAAAACCCCAAAATCCCCAAATATCAAGATTGCTCAAAATTTAGATCTTCCAGTAAAAACACAATATAAACAGAGAGAGATAAAAGAGAAGTTAAAAACCTCGAGTTCAGCAGACTTAATAGCGATTGGGATACAAACAAGGAAAATACCAAACATGGCAACAGCAGTGTTTCGTTTCCAATGTACTGGTCTACAATATGGACCTCCAGGCATAGACCATACTTTTGTTCTGAAATCAACATGGCTAGCAGCTTCTCCGTGATGAGCACCATCTCCACCCATTATAATTACTTCAAATGCAAAACAACAACAAAATATCAGATCGAAATATTTGTAAACCCTAATTTAATTGACTAGTGAATAATGCGTAAAAATGAATCTCCAAATTGAGAATTAGGGTTTTGGAAAGTGAGAAACAAACCTAAGTAATGAAATCAGGTATCCGTTATTACTGTCTTTAACAGATTGCTGGAAATGACTTTCACACTCTCGGGAGACGATCGATAGCTCTCTGAATGAATATTAATGGCTTGTAGATTATTATACATAAAATGGCTATCCAGAGAGGTCCGGCCCAATACCGATCAGATTTTAAGGGCTGCTTGATTTGTATTAGTACTAGAATGTCCCACGCGTGCATAGGCACGTGTAAAAGAATTTTTTATTTATTTAAAAACTAGGGTCTAAGAGCATCCACAGTGGTAGGAGTAAATCATAAACCAAACCCAAATTTGATCTTTGGTCCGCCCAAAATCGGGACTATCAAATTTGGGTTTTGGTCCAATATTTTTACTGTTTGGGATCAAAAATGATTACAGAACTGGATCAAACCACATTATGGTGGAACATTAACCTAGTCGTACGTCTCGTGTCAGGCGTGACGCTGGTTTTCCGTCTCGTGTCAGGCGTTTACCTAGACATCCGTTTCATTATCCAGGCGCGAACCAGAATAACGCCTGATGAAGCGTTCACCCAAGTGAACGTCCAGCGGAGCGTAAGGACAGAAGAACGCTTGGTAATCAGGTGGATGCTTAGAGTAACGCTCATGTTAGGCGTATGTCTAAGACAAGCCTGTTGTGGGCGTGATTCTAAGAGTGCGCCTGTGTGTGGGGCGTGCCGCTAAACGAGCGCCTATGTGTGGGGCGTGATTCTAAGCCAGCGCCTCTTCTAACTGTTGAGATAGTCGTTGAGATTTGTTACCGTTGATTTCTTACCGTTGTAACGGCTATATTTTGGTATACCTATAAATGAATTGGTTGATTGAGTATTTCATATACTACTAACCCATTTCCATTTTATTTGTATACGAGAATTTTTTTGTTATTTTTCATATATTTTTCTTTCAAGTCGGTTAGAATTATGGCACCAAAACCACGAGGTCCAAACTTTACTACATTTGAAGTTGTAACGATGTGTAGTATTCATTTATCAATATCTCAAGATTGTAGTGTTGGTTCCGATCGATTAGAAGAAAAATTATGGTCTCGCATCTTAAGTGGGATGAAAGAAAACATTATCTTTAAATATATATATATATATATATATATATATATATATATATATATATATATATATATATATATATATACACACAAATTTAATTAACAAAATATTATAATAAATCTTAGTCTAAACCTATGAAATCCATTAAACGTTATATAAATGTTTGAATTTATTACCTTGTTTTGAAATTATCCTTACTTAGATTACTTTGTATCACATCTGCCGCGGTTTTACTAGCTTTTGCAAATTTTAAAAGAGGTTAAGCTTGATTTGGAGGGAGAATTCGGTGTAGAAGTGGTGTGGTAGGCATTTGAGGGGAATGCGTCTGTTGAAGAAGGGTTCATGAGAGTCTGGAAATTGTGGAGTATGTTGAAGAGGAGAACGAGCATAGAAGGGTCCGCCCCATCAGGCGTTCACCCAGACAAACGCCAGGTGAGACGCGCGGATGGCTAGGGAGCGCCTGATGAGTGAAGCGCAACCTTAAGCGAGCACCCGTGTTATTTGAAAAATGCACCAGTTGCACGAGTAGAAAAGTGACCGGGCTTGTGGCTAGGATAAAGCCCCATCAGGCATTCGGCTAAACACACGCATGTTGCTGGGGCGTGCGGCTAAGCATGCGTCTATCATCATGCGTTCTTTCGGGTTGCGCCTCCCACCAAGCGTTCATCCAGCGTCCGTCTCAACCAAGCGTTTTCACAGGCGTACACCCGTAAAACACAATTTCAACAGACGTATACATATATATGCGCCCAATGCCAGGCGTTAGTTTAGACTTACGCCCGATTAAATTTTAATTCCTGCCAGTTACGTTTCAGGAGGAGTAAAAATCAAATTTTTTACTCGTTACTTTTTTGGTATGATCGCCCATTGTAAATGCTCTAACGAATGAAAGTTAATTTATAATCAGATATTACCATTATACCCTGACTTTACTTATAAGACATTTAAGTGGAGGTATACATTAAGGGGCAATATGGTCTAAACATTTAGAGCTTCAAAACACTGTTACTAAGAGTAGTTCTCTTTAGATATGGTAATAGATAATAACCTTTGCCTCCTCGGCTAACCCGCGCTAAAATTGATTCAACCAATTGATATTTACTTTGGGCTCACAACATCCTGGAGCTGGGGATAGAATGGGTAATAATAATGTTGTATTTGGCAGACATGGAGCAAGAAGTTGAATACATTGTAGATCCCATTTGGATGAAACTCTTTGTATCTCACAGTGACTAAATAGCTTTCATGTTATTTTTAATCAAGGAAAGGCAATGGAGTAACTGACCAGATGGCTAAGTAGGGTAGGATTTCAAGACCATGTAGTTTTCTTTTGGCCAATGCCCCAAATTATGTTTTTTAAGCATTCATGACTAATGCCCCAAATTATGTTAATGTATTAGCTTAAGAACATCATGTACATGTTGTATTAGCTTATTTTGATGGAAGAACCTTTTTTACTAATTTTTGCATGCATTATTACCGAAAGAAAAAGAAATGATATTTACTTAGAATTTTGTAGATTGTCATTAGTATCATTGTTTTGAGTTTTATAAAGGGTTTAATTTAGAACGTTTAATTGGGACACACCTTAATAAATTAGGAGATACCAAATAAATAAAATAAGGTTATTTTGAACTATTTTAAAAAAATCCTTATCCATGATATTTTTATAATCTCTAATTTATCCTTGTCTAATTAGTTGTTAATTAGTTATCTTTAAAAAAAACTTAAGATTATTATTATAGTTAGTGTGTTATGTTATTATAGAGAAATAGGTAGAAAAGGAGGAGAAGAAGAAGAAGAAGAGGTTTTTAAAAAAAAAAAAAAAGATTTGGGAAGAGTTAATAGAAATGAGTGAATCCAATCAGGAATTTGATGTTGGGGAACCTTCATCTCAACAAGGACAAGGGGTTTACGTTGCATTTGATAACGATTCTCAATTACAAGATTTTGTAGATAATCGAAATTTTCTCAATGAGAAACCCCTAAATCAAGACAATTATGAGCACGAAGGTTCAAGTGAAGAACCAACCCATGGAAATGAAGAATATGAAGATTCAAATGCTCCAAACACCCAAGTATATGTTCAAATTAGTTAGAAAGTGATTTTTTATGTTCGAATCACCTTGGTGTAGTGGAAAATCTCGTTGTCGGTATGGTATTCAAACATTATATAATGCCAACAGCAGATATTCCCCCATAGAATATCCGGTTGGATATGGCGATGTGTAGTGGAAAAGCTCGTTGTCAGTATGGTATTCAAACATTACACAATGTCGATAGCAGGTATTCCCCCATAGAATATCTGGTTGGATATTTTGTCGGTATGGTATGAATACTTTGTACAATACCGACTGACCCCAAAAACATATCAGAGTTTTTGGGGAAGACAAGAATGCCAGTCGACACAGTCGATTAGATCTTAATATGTCGACTGAGACCAATAGTATGCCTAAAAATGGTTATTATTGGATTCACAGTCGGCATAATACAATCGAAAAATATCTATGCCGACTGGCATTAAAAAATGACCAGTATTTTTCTAACCTTAGTCGATATTGAAAATGTTTATGTATACCATGCCGACTAAGACCTTGTAAACATATAAGCCATTTGAATAGTTACCATTCGGCATTGTTGTTTAGTTATCGAGCATGCCGACTGAGTTGAAAAATAGTGAAGTAACTTTTGTTGTGAGTCGGCATTGAATATAACTCTTTTCTACAATACCGATTGAGTCCCTGGATATATTTTTTTAGTTAAAATGTTCCACGTCGGCATTGATTTAAGTTATCGACCATGCCGACTGTGACTCCTCTTTACTTTATCTCTACTAATTTCTTGTTTATTGTGGTTAGATCGTCCTTGACACTGATGCAGATACTAAACCTTTGAGAAAGTTGGGTCCAGATACTTCTGAGTACTATGTGAATGATTTGGTAAGTTATGAAATGATTTTGAAAGTATGTATCAGCATTTGTTACTAGACATATAACTTGTTATGTTTATATGTAATGTAGAAATTCACAAGTAAAGATGATGCAATCAAGTGGGCTATAGATACGACTCTCAAGAATAAGTGTGTTCTAGTCAGAAACAATTAAGGCAGATTAACTAGGATTGGGATGGCTTGTGAGAGAAGTGGGAAGTACGCTAGACACAAGAAAAATGGATATGTGTATCCAAAGAAGACTAAAAGAATATACAAGACTAAAACTAGAAAGGATGGATGCCCTTTTATGCTTGTGTTTAATTTGAAAGGAAATGCATGGAAGAATAAAGTGATGTGCGGTCGACACAACCATCCGGATCCAAATACCTTTGTAGGCCATTCCGTACTTGAAAAGTTGAAACCCGATCAATTCAATAAAGTAGAGAGATTGAATAAAACACGCACCACACCTAGTCAAATCCTCAGTGGTATAAAGGCGAAGGATTCAACCAACGTATCTTCTTTAAGTACTATTTATAGTGCTAAAGCAACTATAAGAAGGCGGCAATGGCAAGGAAGGTCGGTTATGCAAGAATTTCTAAAGTTAGCCACCGATCACAACTAGACACATAAGTAGAAAATTGGGCAGGATGGAAAAGTGCTTCAAATATTTATTGCACATCTATTGATGGCACAATTGGCTCAATCATTCTTCCCGGTTCTTATGATGGACTGCACCTACAAGAAAAACAAATATCATATGTCATTGTTCACATCGTGGGTCATACATCGGATAAGGTAACATTCACGTAGGCTTGATGTTTTATGAGAGACGAGCATGATCATAGATATATCTGGGTCTTAGAACAATTAAAGTTACTCTTCTGTGGCAATGATCTTCCAATGGTTATAATAACTGATAATGAACAAGCATTAATGACCGCAATTTCAGAAGTTTTCCCGGATGCACAAAATTTTCTTTGTACATTCCATATGGGGAAAAATATGAAAAATAATTGTCATGCGGTTATTGAACCACCAAAGAAGAATGTTAAGAAGTCCAAGGAAGAAGTTCGATTAAGCCAACTAGCACCCGACGGACAAGAGAAAGAGAATTAAAGAGATGGTGGACAAAGAACACAAAGAAAATCATCTAAAATGGTTGAGTTTTCTAGAAGAGTGGGATGCCTTGATTTGGTACATCACCAAGGTTAGATATGAAGAGACTTTGAATACGTTTATTGCTCATTGGGGGGAAAAGTACCCAAGTGTGGTAAAATATTATAGAACCCACTGGTTGGATCCTTATAAAGAGAAATTTATGCGGGCATGGAGCCACTAGTATTGCAGAGTCCGCTCACGGCCGATTGAAGAAACTCTTAGATTCAAATAAATGAAATATTGTTACGGTAACTGAGGCAATGGAACAATATTTCAAGAATGATATGTATATAATTAAGAAAGTATTTGAAAAAAGCTCAATGGAGAGAATTACAACACATTTGAAGTTGCTCCAGGGAATAGAGTACAATGTGTCACATTGGGCGATATCGTATATAATGAGAGAATTAAATTGGGAGACAGATTATGGCCAACCGGATGATGTGTATCTTTGTCCTACGATGTCGTATATGGGTCTTCCATGTCGTCATATGCTTGTGAAGTATAATGATGTGATACCTATTGTGTAACGCCCCACCTCATCATTCTAGGTCGGCCGCCCTAAAATAGAAGTGTGGCACTACTCATGGGACAAAAAGCACACTCAAGCCTTCAAGCCAACAAATGTCAATCCGGCTTTCGTGTGGGGCTTTTGAAGAATAATAAGTTTTAAGAAGAAGAAAGCTGCATTTATAAATATGAGTTATAAATGAATACAGTAAAAATAACATCTTTAAAAGCAAAGGTCTATCCTCGACACGCAGGTCAGTTATTTAAAATAAATAGCAAGAGTTTTAAAAGAATCTAGACTTAGAGGCAAACTAAATTCGGTTTTCTAGGCACCTTGAAGACGTAGATGTTGCGGTCCTCCGAAACAAAAAGTCGCACTACTGGTCAGGTTGTTCCGCGACTACTGTATCCTGAAAAGATAGTAAGTTGTGTCAGAGCCCAACTTAAAGTAGATTCTCACATCCTTATGCCCTTTACGAATAATTTAGCAAAACAAGGTTCATGAAATGACTACGTCAGGTAAAAAATATTTTATGAGAGTACCTATTTGAAAGTAGTAAGGTCGACGATCTAAACAAAAATATATTAATTTATAGAAACCAGGATAACACAAGGGCACACAAAAACAGTTATATATACAAGAAACGAAGACAGTTTTACCACCCACGGAACTAATCGACTTCCCATCTCTAAAATTTCATTCTCTAACTGTATGACGACACATATCGACCCTTGCGTAGTCCACTTAATTTCTTACAGTGCGTAGGAAAATAAGTGTTGTCGATCTCATTCAAGATAATAGATCCATATCTTCTAGGAGACCCCTCGGTCATCGCCCAACAGCCTCTGGGAGTCGAGCCAACTACGGGTGATAAACACAAATAACACTATTCGTCTTCAAATAGCATTATCAAAACAATCAAACCGCAACGTGATCAATTCGCATCTGATCACTACCGGCTCTTTTTCATTTAACATTCACTTTGTTAATTTTTACCAATCCCTTAACTTCAATCTTATAGAGTAAGGCTTAAGTTTTCAAATTCACCAACTGTTAACAAATCAACCAAGAAAACAGGAGAACACACACAGTAAAACATAAATCATATTACATGCAACTGTTTATGTAATGTTAAAGCTTTATTTAGCTTTTCTCTGTAACCATCGTTTATTTTCAACTGTTAAAGCTTTACTAAGCTTTTACTGTAACCATTGTTAACGTTCAGATGATAAAGCTTTAGCTAGCTTTTTACTATAACTACTGTTAACATTCAGATGATAAAGCTTTTATTAGCTTTAAGCTATAACTACTGTTAATGTTCAGATGATAAAGCTTTAGTTAACTTTAAACTATAACTACATTCAAATGATAAAGCTTCAATTAGCTTTAAGATATAACTTTAGTTGGATTTAAACCATAACTAATGTTAACGTTCAAATGATAAAAGATTTAATAACACCAATTCAAGTAGTTCCAGCAAATGCAAAGAAAACAGGTGAAACGTACAGGGAGAATCGTTAATTAATAATCCATTGACATGTGTACATCATAAGAAAACATATTAAACTTCTTAGCCATACATGTTACTACACAGACAAACATACTAAACATCTTAGGCATACATGTCACTACACAGATTACTGCTAGCATGTTATAAACATCAAAACTTCTCATCTATGTCCCTACGAACTCAGAACTGTTAATAAAAAAAAAAACATTAGACCAAGCTTAAAGGAGATAAGGGTTAGAGAACCTACACGGAATAAGGCGAAGAACGAATCCTTCTGCTTCCTTCTCAACCCAGTCGACTCTTCCTCCCACTTTTCTCATAGAATCTAGGTTTTCCAAAACCGGAGAATGGTAAAACGGCTCCTCTTTTTTTTTTTTTTTTTTTTTTGTTCTTCTCTCCTGAGAAAACTCAAACTTCCCACACTCATAATCAACAATTCCTATAACCTCTCCCACAAATACCTAGTTTAACTCTAAAACGTGAGAGTTGGTTCTTCAAAAATAACTACTCTAAGCCTAATACTAAGGGCTACATAGTCAAGGATAAGGGGTATTACATATTGAGGTTATTGATCCGTTTTGGCGACGACTTTCTTTCACCCCTCCTCCTACAGAAGATGCCGGAGAAAATTGTTGGTCTACTAAGGAAGGCCGAGAATTCTTCAACACTTACGTAAGGGGAAACTCGACTTAAAGGTAAAAAAAATTTAGTCAAATGAGGTGCTTGAGTCACCCATACACAGTAGACGTAGAGGAACCAATTAAAGGAAAACCTATTGGACGACCACCGACCAAATTGGCTAGGAAAAAAGAGATGAAAATTTTGAAACAAGCAACTTAACATGAGACGGAGTGTGAGGATAATAAGAAAGGAGATCCATGTGTTTTGAGATATCCAAACATTTTCCGGACGTACCACGTAACCATGACCCTTTTTTTTTAGTCCGTGATGTAGAGTTCTTCGGCTTCACCATTGACATCAACAACCCAATCATTCGCATTCACTTAAAAATTAGTGACCCATTCCCTCCAATGTAAAGGGAGTAGTGTAGAGGCGTAAGCTATGACAGTTGTTTTTGAGGTTGATGTACACTCTTTCCATTTATGACGGAAAATGTGGCCAGGCACATGAACAACCTTATTAGTTTGTTTGTACCCTAGCTACCTCATTATACAGATCGAATTGTACATGAAAAATCCTCCAGGATGAAACAACAGTCCATTATAAAAGGTAACATTATTAGCCCTTTGGATGTAGTGGTGCTCTTCTCTATCCTCCTTGTAAGGATCAAACACTACTTCTTCGGCTGTTATCGCATCCAAAACCAATCACATTTATATCAATCGCTTATTGTCACCTGGCTCTGGACCCCCTTTGAACCAGTATCTAAGAGCTCTAGGCCGCTCTTGTTGTGGCTTCCAATCAGCGTTTATAGTCAAATATGGCTTATCCTTGAACAAAGTTGGGAAGTGTTCATACGTCCAAACTTATGTCAAGATAATAGAGTTTAAAAGAGTTATCATTATACAAATATACTCAAAAAAGAAAGACAACAACGATTAAATTGTTTCGAGCTTACCTGGAGGAGAGTCATATTCCCGACAAAGTCCCTGCATGTCGCCATAAAGGACTTCTGCATCTCACTCAATAAATGTGCAACCACAGCGGTGCCCCACGAGTAGTTGGGGACATGATCCAAAGGATGCAACAATTGGAGAAAGTTAACATTCACGTGGTTTCCACTAGTGTTGGGAAAAATCCTCGTGCCCAAGATATACAACATATAGGCAGCGGCTGTACGGCTAATATCTTCAGGACCCAACACGACATTTTCTTCTCTCACCCGTGTACCTCTAAAGGTTTCCTTGAGCATCTTTATCTTGAAAGTATTGTTAGTATAACCAGTGTTCTTGTGGAAATTTGTCTTCGAAGTCTCGACGTCCCAACCAAACAACGTATTGGTCAGATTATGCAATTGCTCTCATCCCAAGTCATAGGTGTCTTGTGTAACAGCTTTACCTCGGACTTGAAGGGCTAGAATTTGTTGAGCATCAGCGGGGATCATAGTCAACTCGCCGGTATCGCTTTCTCCGTAAAACCGATCTAAAAAATAATTCACTGTGACACATGTGATTAGTAACCGCAGGGTACAGACCTTAATTTTCAACTAAGGCTCTAACACTATCACATTCCAAGCCAAAATCTCAAACAAGTATCGATTGGTGTCTACAGACACGGACCACATCCTTGTGATCCTACAAACAAAAAAAAAATAAAATAAACATAAATAAATAATCATAAATCCTTAAAAGGAAACATAAGGTGGATAATCTTACATATGTTGAATATATCATATAAGCCCACGAGTCTTTGTACCCGAACAACAAAGCTTTCTCCTCGGGTTCATCCCTATTTTTCCTTTAGGGTGAGGAGGTAGCATATCGTCAGGATGAGGGATATGAGTGTTTTTATCGTTCGTTTCTTCTTCTTCGACTCCCACCTCAACCGCTTTCCCTTTTCCCTTTCCTTTTAGGAGGCAGAACTACATCAGGTACATCCTCCGCATCATCAACCGCTTTCTTTTTCCCTTTCCCTTATGGAGGCGAAACTAAATCACCTACATCCTCATCTTCATCTTCTTGAGTCCTAAGAAACTCTGCTTCAATGGGTTCCTGGATTATTAATTTACTATGGTCCCTTGGGACATGCTCAGTACCTCTCTTGTCATCTCCCAAATATTTATGCCCCTTACGAGGAGGAACAGACTCATAAGAGGTAAGAGGATTGCTCCCTGTTAAAGCGCAAACTTCCTTGATAATCTTCTTAGATGCTTTCTTAGGAGCAAGTTCCTTTCCTATGGATGTATTACCTTTTGATTTAACAATCCAACAAACAAAAACTAAGTCAACATTTTATTTAACAAAGTCGGCATTGAATTAACTCAGCCGACATTGAATTAATCTCAGTCGGCATTGCTTATTTACAAATCGAGCATGCCGACTGAGAAATAAATTACATTCACACTATCAGTCGACATAGAATAACAAGCCTACAAACTAAACCGACTGAGTAATTTTTTTACACAGAGCTTTTAAAGAGTTAAGTCAGCATTGTCATAACAATTGTAAACAACACCGACAGAAGACATACAAAATTTTTGTATCTAGTAATATGTCAGTCGGTATGTTCTTCAAACTAAAATTTCAATAAAATCCATACCGACAGATGCACATGCGGAATTTTCTGGGAATATAACTATTCAGTCGATATGGTATTCAAACTAAAGATTCAACAAATCAGTACCGACGGTCTCAATCGGTGTGGTGTTCAACTAACATAAATGCCGACTGACTACAATTGAAGATCTGATTTTTCAATTCTAACCTATTTTAACAAGTTCAAATCAATAAAACACTAAATAAAAGATTGGGAACCACTTACCTTCTCATTGAGGTCATTTAAGTAAGAGTTTGAATGTCATCTTCTTCTTCTTCTTCCAATTAAATAACAATGGAGGATAGTTTATCTTTATTTAATTGTTTCGCTTTTTATTGAGCCGCCGTAGCGATTCCGAGGTCAGGTTTAGATCTGGAACATTGTTTCGATCTAGCCATTTTTTATTTATAGATGTAATTGATCGATTTTTTTTTTGAATTCGACGATTAATCGACGATGAAAATGAAACGGTTAGGAAAAGTTAATGTGAAAGAGAATGAGGAGAATAATATGGAGAAAGTGGAGAGAATAAAGTGATAAAAACGTTTTGCTTTTATCCCACAAATTGGGGGATACTTAATTAGGAATATTATTAAGGATTACGGATAAAGGATATCATAGTAATATCACCACTATAAAATATCTTCTAAAACCCTTTAACAGGATTTCTAGGTTGGGCCAATTCAAAATATCCACTAATTTGTGGGGTATCCCCAATTAACCGTTCTTAATTTATGAAATTAAATAATTTTTAAAATCGTGTTCGCAAAGAGACTCCTAACTTGTATGTCTTGTGATCATCACTGCCACCTAAAATGTATGTATATTTTTTTGATTGAACGAGATATTTTATATTGAGAAGTAGATTAGCAAGCAGATAATAAATAACTTATAAGACTGACGATTTGTTAAATTGAGTTCAATAGAAGAAAATGCCGCAAAAAAAAGAGTTCGATAAAAGAAGATAACCGTTACAGTTGACATACAGAGAGTATATATACTCGATTGTCATGACCAAACTTACTCAACTCTCTAACTTAATTACGTGTCTATCACACACTTAGTACATGACCTGTACACTCATCTCACACTACAGACCCGAGCTCAAATACATGTGTTATTATTCCCCATCAAGATCAAAGTGGATGTTGAAGAAACCTTAAGGCTGCAGACCTGAGCTCAACCACATAAGCACATCATAAGGCTATAGCTAAAGCAAATGATTTTACAGACCTGACCATGATACATGTTTGAGCATAAAACAACATTATCTCTAACTAAAGAATGCTTTCATGTTATAAAATTCTCGAAAAGTACATTCCGACAAATCAATAGAGTCAAGATAATGTCGTCTTCTAGTATCCTTATAACCTGACGAAGAATTGGTTGTTGTCCTCCAGGAAAGGATGGCATAGTTTTATCTTGCATAACCTAGTTATGATCCATATATTGTTTCAAGAGATCGAAGTCATGTTAACACCGATATAGCTCATTGCCACATGCAACTTGGAGAACTACCAATTTTTGCTTAAATTGCTTAATTGTAGCCACAAACGCTGATGCAAAATGTGCAGATAACAATGTCCCATCTAGATCAAGCACAATCATCAGAGATTATTTTTTTAACATCAACAAAGAGGAAGCATACAGTCCTTCCTAAGGATAAAGCCCCATAAATAAGTACTTGATGAATTCGATAATTTCATGGCTACCAGTCGGATCTCAATTTATCCTGCTATCAGAACTATAGTCTGTAAAACGAAGTTGAATAAACAAAGTTTAATGTTATAGTTTTCTATACTTGAGTAATATCTTTATAAAAATGCTAAGTTTAGTAAAATCAATAATACTTTATTCTCTTTGAGACCCCATCATGCGTGGAACGTCATTGCTCAGTTGGGGAAGTTGGCTCTAGTATGAAGCTTACAATACTGCATGAGGGAATAGTAGACTACACTGCCAAATGAGGGGTATGTTCACTTTCTTATTTTGATAGGGAAAACCTCATTTCCTTGCTCTCACTGACAGTAGGTCGCTTAATCTTTGGTTGTAAAGGTCTACCCACGCTTCTCCCAGTAATCGTGATCCCAGATATACCTTTACTATGTTTATTCTTTAATCTTAACCTTATTATTTTGGATAAAAACCAAATTACATGTGAAAAACATAATTGGAAAGATTTTTTCAAGGGTGAAAATATAATGAGGTTGTTTGGATCATCATTGTAACCACTATTATAATGGATTATCATTCCATAATCCATTATGGCAGCGCATAATGGATTCTATATGTGTTTGTTAACCATTATAAAAACTGATTATTTTAAAAAGAATTGGAGAATAAAATTATCTTTAAAAATTATTATAATCACTTATTTTTTAATAAAATTGAATCCCATATTGTTTTTTTTGTTTTCTCTAACCTATTGAGAGAGACAAAAAATAAATAAATAACGGACTAAAGAAAAACCCTAAATCATCGTTTTCTCATCTTCTCTTTAAGTTAATCTTTTAAGATAATCAATTATTTAAAGAATGCAGTTTGTTAAAATTTATTATAAAAATAATTATATCAAAATCATTCATCAATTTATGATTATCTATAATCATCAATATATAATCATAAATTTTAACAAACAAGGCCAATCAAAAAGATTCTCAGTAATCGATTATTTTGTTGTATTTCAGAGCTTTCTGAGTAGTTCTTGAAAGCACTGATACTGTAGCAAACCTTTTTTTTTAACTAAAAACCAAACAAACTAGCTAAATATTGTTCGAAAAGAAAAATAGACTAAATAAACATAATTCTAAACCCAAAATAAATAATAAACCAAACCCTAATTTAAACTTCAATCATTTCGGTTTGTTTGAAAGGCGTGTCTTCATAAGTCAAAAACCCAATAAAGTCGTATATTAACTAGTTGTTGCTAGAGTTGTCTTCTAAAAACCTAGGTTTCCTCGAGAAACATAATTAGGTTATGATTTGAAGACTTTATTTGGGATTTGTAAAGCCTAGTCAGACTATCTTTTAGTTGAAAGATATTTTATATCTGGAATCTTATCTTGATCATCGTAGTTCTTGTTTATTCTAAATGTCTATCTCTTCTACTATATGAACATTCAAGAACTATTGACTAAGGAATAAGTCTGATACAAACTACAAAGAGTTCTTCATCTCTGACTTTGTAATTCCGCAAGATTGATATCTAAACTTGATTTAGATTGATCTTGTAAGGTTGAATCAATTAAGAATCTCTATAACTTTAAAGAGAGTAAGTTATCCTAATTGTTGAGGTTTGCTTAGTATCTTTTTTAACTAGAGATCACTCAAATCAAATAGATTTCTATTACCTTGTTCAAAACATATATGAAAAAAATCAAATATGTTTCCTTTTATTAGAGGCAAGGTAGCACCAGTCTTCACGAAGGACTGTGGAGCAACTCCTAGGCCTGTAAAGGACGTCATCTAGGGGAATCAAGTGCATAGGATCTTGTGATATCCAAGAGACATAAAGAGAAAAACTAAAGTTGAATTGTTCTGAAGGTTAATTCGGTCTCAACTACATTCCAGACCGAAGTCCGATAGTAGGCTAGTGTTTGTAGCGGCTTAATACGGTGTGGTTTCCAAACTGGACGAGGTTCTGAGATTTTACTACAAGATTGCAGGTTTGCTCGTTAACAAAATTTCTGTTGTCGTGTGTTATTTCTTTTCCTAATTATATTGTCTTATCTGTATAATTGAAATATCACAGGTGGTTGGTTAATCAACCAAGATAGTTTTTTATCTTGATACTAAAGATCTAACAAGACTTGTTCTTGTTGAATTCAGATCTTAGAAGATAAATCATACAAGAATTTTTCTTGATTGAATTCAAATATTGAAGGTACAAATACATACTAGGTTGACCTTGCAAATTTATATCTTAAATGATCATCTCAATGATTCCTTATTCTACATTCTTGAATATGGATTCAATATTCGAACGTGTAGATTGTACAAGGATTGTCCATACAGGTTCATGAACGAAGAAGTTGGTGGTGTACTAGGTACCTTCTCATTTTCAATTGGTATCCAGAGTAGGAGGATACCCTTAAGACCTAATAAGTCTGTGTTTATAGCAATCTGAACCGATATACAAGAGTTTTATCTCTATTAACATATCACTAGCATTCGATGACACGAATTACTTATGGTGGAAATTTTTTAGCCCTCTTGCTTATGATATTGTGATTTTAATATGTAGTTAAAATTTGTCAATGGTTATACTCGTCATACAGATAATGTTGATGGTAAAACCATATTTAAGGAAATTGAAAACTATGATACTAATGAGATTAACGCAGCAAAGCAAAATTCTGATAGGGTAAACACTATTGCACATGCCATAATCTATCTTCAACATCATGTGTTCTACATGTGAAACATCGAAAGAAGCTTGGGATATATTAGAAACCGCATACGAAGGGAATACCTCGGGGAAAAGAAGCAAGGCTTCAAAACCTTACTTTTGACTGGGAAAACCTTCGTATGGATGATAAAGATTCGTTTGAAGAATTTAACCATAAACTTTCTGAAAATAGTGAATGTCTCTCATGTGTTAAGAAAAACTATCTCTGAAAAGGATGTAGTGCTTAAAATTCTTAGATATTTGCCATCCAGATACGAGTCTAAAAAATATGTTATCACAGAAGGAAACGATCTTCAAAACTTTCAAGAAGTGATCTCGTTGGAAAATTAAAGATCTTTGATTATGAACACATGCATGAAAGTATTTTCAATAACTTTGAATTGAAAACCCTTTTAATATTGTTAATGTTGTCTCACACACTCAAACTATCCTGAGAAGTTCTCTGAAGAAGATGAGACTATCTTGAACACTACCTTGTCACTGGTTTCACAATAGTTTCATAAATTCCTCAGGAAGAGAAAAATAATATTTAGTAAAGCATTGTCTCCTAGTCCTTTCAGATCATTTAAACGTAAAAAGGAAAGGCTTTGGGAAAAAAATAGTGTTCCTCAATGCTTCAAGTGCCTTGGGTTTGGAAACCTCTCTCCTGAATGTCCAAATAAGAAATATTGTGAAAAAACCAAGGCTTATATGGCTACACTTGACCACTGTCCCAGAGATGATGATTTTGTTCATATGGGCAACAATATTACCTTTTTTTTGTTGATGATGATCATGTTTATGAATTTTCTGATTATGGTAAGCATTCACATTATTCTCCGATCAATGATATCTCTCTAGAAGAGAAAATTGTTCTCTTACGAGACGAGGTTCGCTTAATGAAGGAAATTTTCGATTGAGGGAGTTCCAATTTCCTTATGGAAAAAGAACAACTGAATAAAAAACTTGTGAATCTAGAGTCACAATTGGATCAACTCAAAGAATAACATATAAGAATAACAAGCTTATCAATGATCTTAACTAGTATTTAAATGAGAAAAATCGACTTAACGATGGAGTCTACTTAAAGTCGAGAAAAATCTCATAAGAATCAACAAAAGTATTAGAAGCATAAACATTGGAAGAATTCTCCCAATACTATTGTGATAAACAACATGCCCAAAAGTTCTATAAACATAAGACATTACTCTCCTCAATGCTTTTTACGTAAGAAATGGGGTCATGTTCAAAGTCATTGTGATGAATGAAAAATTGTTTGGGCCCTATGTTCAAAATATCGCACACCCTTCTAGGAAGAATCCTCACCCCAAATCTGCTACGAAAAGGAAAATTGGAAATGGGTGAAAAAAGATAAGGAAGATCCAAAACTGAATGTCAATATTCACATCAAGAAATAGACGAATTAATTGAGAGATATGAATAAATTTATGGACAACTACTAAGTTCTAATCAAAGGGTTGAAGGAAAACTTTCAAAACATAAAAGAAACAAGCGAAACTCTGATGCATGAATTCTGGCTATATTGTTAATTCTTTCATAACAAAAACAAATCATTTCAAAAGGAAGAAGAGATCCAAGGAATTTCCTATCTTTGGATACTTTCCTAGCCACCTACAATGTGGAAGGTGTTTCTCACCTCAACAATCCACTGTTTTGCTTTCTCATTTTGTCCCTTGGGGTGAATACGCACTAATAGAGGTTGGAGATACATGTATGATCCAGTGGTTCCCAATTTTTTTTTGATAATGGTTCTTATAAAAATATCTTTGGTGTTCACTAAAAATGTCATCTTATCGGAAGATAATAATTCTCATCTCCATTTGTTGTGCCTTGTGCTCCACAGAGATGTATCCATTCTTTACTGGGTTATGTGATCTATTGATTATTTGATTCCATGACTATAAAATCCTAATGTGGTTGTCATTATTTTCTTTTACGTACATATTAAAAGAAAAATGTCAAAATTCAACTCGAGGTGCTACTGTTAAAGCATCGCTCGGTCGAACTCACAAGTTTTGGTATGTCAAGCTTGTTGTCAATGTTATATGAAAAAAACTATAAGTTGATTTATAGTTTACTAAAGTCATATCAGACTAGAATAAGAGCATCTGGTAGTTGAGTGCAATAATTCACCGAATAACCCTTGATGATTGAAGTATGAAGAATTACGAAGACATCTGCGAGGACTTCGTCAAGAAAGGTATGTAAAGACTGACTATCCTATTTACTCATTATTTCTACCATTCTAAATACTGAGACAATGTCGTATGGTTTTAATATAACTGATGAATTGAAAAGAAAAAGTTTTGAGTGCAAGCTTGTACTTGAAAATTTCGAAACATGAATTCAAGTAATGGATGTTCATAGGTTTATCGCTTTTGAAGTTAAGAATAATTTATTGTTCAAAAAACTATGTCTGCAAAAATATAAACCTAAAAACATTAAGAAGTACCAAGTTTGGAACCTTGTTCACAAACTGATTTTTTCAGTTCAAAAACTGACTTTTCAGTTCGCAAAATGTTAGAAAACTTGATATTCGTGGACACTTCAAAACTGTTCATTGTTCATAAACTGTTTTTTCAGTTTATGAATTGTACACTTTTGGGTATGTTCCTGGACACTTCAAAATTGTTAATTTTTCACAAACTGGTTTTTCAGTTTGCGAACTGTACACTTTTGGGTATGTTCCTAGACACTTTGCAAATTGTTCTTGTACACAAATTCTTCTAGTAGTTTGCGGACTGTACACTTTCATGAAGTTTGTGTACACTTCAAATATTACATGCACGGAATTTTTCAAATCGTAAACTGGCATGTTTTTGGGTATTAGTGAACTCTAATATTGTTTGATGGTTCATGAGCTTTATGGGCTTATTTTCGTGGGCTAACTTTGTGCACGGTTCTAAAACGACAATTACGTTTGTGCACATTCTTCTTTGTAACCCAAGGAAAACTTCTCACATGCTTACATGGTTTCCATTCATTGGAGTCAATCTACATTAGGAAGTTAAGTTTGCTTGGGATCAAAGTAATTCGTAAACATGGAAACTAGTTCACGATCTTGCTTTGTGCTTAAGAAAACAATTGCTTGAGTTTGAAGAAATCTAGCCTAATTCATCATTATAAATAGAGGACTCTCTGTGACATAGAATCTCAATCCTGGCATGCTAGGTCCTAGTTGCGTCTAGATTCATCCTCTAAAGACTTAGGTTTCTTTATAAAACAGTATTAGGTTACGTCTTTTAAAGTTTTCACTAAGGGATTTGTGAATATTACATAGTTGTTGTTTATTCTAAAGTTCCATATCTTTTGCTATATATATATTCAAGAACTAATGATTAGGGAATAAGATTGATATAAATTACAAAGTGTTATTCGTCTCAGATTTTTAAATCCACAAGATTGATATCTAAACTTTTTTAGATTGATCTTGTGAGGTAGAATCGAAATCGAGTGGTTATGAGAAGTGAAGTATGCCTCTTGTGGTGTTTTTTTCTTCTTCCGAACCCTAAAAAATCGTTGGAGATGAAGAAAGAAAATATAAAACCGCTTCACTTTTTATGTCGAGTTATATCATGTTAGTATTACAAAACAACCCCTTAGAGTCTTCAACCAAGAGTTATGGGATATAGTGTTTTGATAGTCTATATTAAGTGAGTTAGTGTGGAGGTTAGGACGATTCCTATGGGCATTGGAAAATTTTCCTAGACAGGTGGATGGGCAAATGTGCTC
This sequence comes from Papaver californicum, assembly GCA_023531435.1. NCBI lineage: Eukaryota > Viridiplantae > Streptophyta > Magnoliopsida > Ranunculales > Papaveraceae > Papaver > Papaver californicum. Next base: position 1,906,874 of record JAJJMC010010218.1, read on the forward strand.
GTCTACTATGGGAATTGGCACTAAGCGGCTTAGTCTCTTCCGAGCGGCCAAGACTATGCCACAAATGGCAAAGAGTCTGTCGCACGGTGCAGTCTCTACCGCTTAGTACTTTTTTTATAGCGGGTTCAACGACTAAATCCCCTTATCATATATACACCCCATTTCACCCTCAACTAACTGACACCTCTTCAAACCTCTCTTACACAACTTTCATAGTTATCTACCTTTTCTAAAAAAATCACTACATTTATTAATTACTTATTTTTTTTTCTTAATTAATGGATTTTTATTATGAATAGATGCAAATGAATACCACGAGGTTTAATGAATACCAAAAAACATATATTCAGATGTTGCAACAACTATATAATGAGTCAGATGAGGATAGACAACTGACAATCACTATGATGCAATTATATTTAGGGCATACACCTTGAGCTCTAGAGCCAAAATAATTATTCACAAGAAAATGGACGTTTCGAGGGAGGGAATTTTACCATCAGAAGTTGATGCACGATTATTATTTTCCCGATTGTGTATACTCGGGTCAAAATTTCCAGGGTCGATTCTACAACCCCAAATACTTGGTGATAAAGATTATTGATCACCTTTTTCAGGTACAACCTTTATTTCATTATCAGTGATGTACGAAATATTAGAGGCCATAGTCCTGAACAAAAGGATACAGCAACCCTGAGGGTTCTAGGTTGTGGGTGTCCAGTGGATTCTACCAATGAATACATTCGTACGGGCAAAGCAACTGTATACAAGTATCTGTCATTTTTTGCGTAACAATAATTAATTATTTTTGTCCAACATTCTTACGAAAACCAACCCAGGCAGATGTTAGAGAAATACTTATGTAAAACAACGAAAATGGCTTTCCAAGCATGCTAGGCAATCTTGATTGCATGCATTGAGTATGTCAATCTTTCCATACCTTTTGGTCAGGTCAATTTAAGGGTCATTACCAAAGCCAATTGTTATTTTGGAAGCAGCTTCTATTTATGATTGTTGGATATGACATACTTTCTTGGTCTTCCGGGATCATACAATGACATAAATGTTTTGCACAAATCGTCTCCGCTTCAAGACCTAAAATATGGAATTTTCCCTGGAGTTAATTTCACAATCACCGGGAATCACTACACTCATGGGTATTATCTGGCGGATGAAATCTATCAAAGATTTTCAATCTCAGCTTAAGCATACAGTCATCCCCCCATGGTGAAGTGGGTCGTTCAATGAGGTATTTTATCAGGAAACAAATGGATTTGAGGAAGGATGTTAAATGTAAATTTGGAATTTTGAAATATAAGTATTTTAACGTTTATGGACCATATCGTGGTTTTGATCCTCGTGAAATTTATAAACCTATGCATACATGTATAGTTTTGCATAACATGATAATTCAGAAACCCAACGTAATAATGCTTGGATTAGTTATTCGAATCAAGATTTGAGGCATGAAGTTCAACCAGCAAGAGGGCTACCTGCTGTGCATGTCATAAGTGCAACAAATTACTCAAAATATTTCCCATTAATTAACTAGTAATATAGCGGTAGTAAAGATCGTTCCCATAGAGAGCTGTGTAATTGAGATGTTATTTAGATTAGAAAAACTAGAATAACTACTAAAGAAGGGGTTTTGTAGAATAGTTAATTAAATAAAAAGACAATAAAAATGAAGAGATGATTAAGAATTCCTTCGCCGTTACCAAGCGTTAAATGAATTAGTATACTTATTTATCTTTCGTTAGAACCATTCATAGCCAACCGTAGAATAACATCTAGAGAAGTGTTATTCCCAAAGTTCCTTTTGTAACCAGATATCGAAGCTCTCGCATATCAGATTTTATCCAACCAAACCACCAAGTAGTAGCAAACTCAAGGTGTAACTCAATCAAAAGCTTTAAGTTTTGTGAACTTAGATTGATCCTAGCAGTTAGACTCTTAGCGCAAGGTCCACTTACTAGTGTTGTCTTCACACACTATTGCTCGACAGAATCTCTCTACAAGGTCTCACGTTCTTTACTTGTGTAGAAGGTGCACGAAAATTACGGATTGCTCAACTCTCTACTAGCATTAGAATGATCAATAGAATAATCCAATTGTACACTTGAACAATCTAGAAATCAATCATAAACCCTATATAATAAAACTTCAAACAAACTTGTACTCCCTTCGTCCAAGTTATATAGGCACAAAACAAGTTTGTATATATGGAAAAACTATATAGGAATTAGAACTATGCCAATCTAGATGGACAACCAAAAATAAGAACCGTTCCTATATAACTTGGACGGAGGGGTATTAACTAATAAAGATTCATGATTAGAATATTGAATTCATCCGTAACCAACAAAAAGATTAACTACTCATAATACAAAGAAGAATGGTTCCCCCCTAAAGGGGAAAACCCTAGGTTTAAGATATAAAAGATGTGATATGAGAGATAAAATATATAATATGATATTGTAAAGATGTATTCTTTGAGCCTTGGATGTCTTCTTTTATAGCATTCAATGTTTGTCTTTCAAATCTCCTCTTTCTAGGGTTTAGAATCCTTCCGAGATCGTGTTTCCTTGAGTTAGAAGTCAATTTCGTGTCCAAACAAGTCCCAGACAGTGTCAGGTTTGGCTACTAACTGTATGGAATTTTCCGGCCGAACCTAATAAGTTATTTTTGCTCCAGTCAGTGTCGGGTTCGACTATTAATTGTATGGTAGATTACTGGCCGAACTTCTCTCTTTAGACTCAATTCTTGCAAGCTTATTTTGCCCATAACTTCTTCATACAAACTCAGAATGACACTCCTTTTTGCATTCGCTCCATATTTCCATGTTCTTCAAGATCATATTAAGAACTCATGGATTTGAGTAAGAAGAATTTGATCTTGGATCCTCCTTCAGTTGCAATGTTTCACTTCTTTGCTCATTCTAGCATTTTGTAGCTTCATTTGGATGATTCACCTAATGTAACTCATAAGATAGCAAACAAGATTAATAACAAGTAATATGCAAGAATTGTAGCTAAAACAAGTATGGATTTGACACTAGAAACATGTGAATTAAGCACTTATCAAATTCCCCCACACTTAGCTAGTCCTCGAGCAAACTACCACCTAAACTAAACTACTTCAAACTAAAATACAACAACTCCATTTCATCGAGGACACAGTTACACTTAGCATGTGCAACAAGCCTTCAAACCCCTAGGTGTCTCCAGTGGATGAGTTATAGTCTCGTGAGGGTCTACAAGAGGTATACCCGCAAAACCTATTCCAACTTCAAAGTCAAGAGCATCCAAAGAGATATGAGAACATAAAGTTCTGCATACTAATAATAAGAAGTTAGAAATTCCAAAGAACATTATTCTCATGCTTAACTCATGAGTTACGAGAAAACCACCATATGAAAGAATCCAGCCTCGAGAGGCGATCGAATAAGCATTCCTCCTCGACTTCTGCCTCACCAATATGGTTTTATGAAATTGACACTCAAAAGACACATTTTAAGGTTCTCCTGTGCCCAGGAAGGAGTGAAGATATAAATCCTGCACACGTTGAATGGTGGGAAGAAAAAGAAACCCTCTGAATCATATGAAGATGTTATCCCATAGAACGTGGGACGAAAAATAACCCTTTTTTTTTTCTCTGATGACCTATAAGATAGGAAATCAACCACTATGTGAGGATGAGAACGCTTACTTACCTTCTCACCCGGCCTAGAATCAACACCACTCTCACAGAAAATAGAAACGTCTTCAGTCTTCAACTGTTGATAATGAACTCTTGAACTTTATAGAACCTTGACAATTATAACTTTTTTTTTTCTCAACTCCTTGTTGTTTGAAACTTTTTTATAGATTTCTTCTTCCCCACGACCTTATTGAAAAGAAATATATTAAAGCAATGATAACATTATTTTTTTTCTTTTTTTTTAGTATTTTTTTTAACTTCAAAATAAAATATTGAAAAATAAAATGAAACTACTATGGCCGTGGGATAAGGATTTTACCACTTGTTTTTTCACAACTTATGTTGTCTTGATATCATGAACTTCACTAACTCTTATCTTTAGATTTCTTTCACTCTTGTACATAAGTCTTCAACATGTATATATAATTTTGCTTATTGTATTATTGTTTTACTTGAATAAGAAATTTGCTCTTTCTTGTACTGTTGCTTGTAAACCATGACCGTATTCAACTTTCTTCATGATTTTGATACTCCGCTTGTTGATGATGATGTGTTTCTATTGCTGCTTTTTTCGAGAGAATAGTGCCAACTGCAAACAAAACTACAAGATAGAGTTAGCAATTCTAATAATACCCTCGTGATTGATAGAAATAGAACTCAAGAGATTAAAAAGTAGTGCTGAAATTGATGAGAGGTTGAGTATCTCATCATTCTACCCGGAATTAGCGTAAGATGACATACACTCTAAAGCATAATTTTTAGACAGGTACAAAGAATTGAAGGCCTGGTGCCTCGCTTGATGTAATAATAGGTAGTTTCCACTAATGATTGATCAGCAACTCTAATACCAAATTCTCTCTGCATCGGTTTAAGTCCACTTTTGTCATCTCTAGCCTCCCAACAACTAAGCAACCTGAATATAGTTCTCTGATACTTCTAAGTTCAGTTATTTCAGTTAGAACTCCGTATGTAAACTTATCAAGAAGTATACAAAATGACTCTAAAATATCTAAAAGTTGGAGGTTTATGCAAAAATTTTAAACTAAAGCTAAAACTTTATATGCAAATACTCCCCCATACTTAAACTTTACATTGTCCTTAATGCAATTGAATCCTCAATGTAAAATCAAGATGGGAAATCCTAATATGATATGAAAAACTAAAAATAAAAAGCAAAATATATAAATACAAAACCAATGGGTTGCCTCCCATTCAACGCTTAGTTTAACGTCCTCAGCCCGACCTTCTGGTTATCCCCCGTAAGCCAACAATCTGAAAATATGGGGATCCACCCAGATAATAATCTACAATTCTAATAACAGCTACACAAAAACGTTAGCATAAGAGTAAAGCAAGAAAACTATTATTTGGTGGAAGGTTCCCCCACACTTAGTCTTTTCTACATTTGGAGGTGTATAAAGAACATAGAACAAAGGAACTTATTTGGGTTCCTCTCGGTGAACCTACACAGTGCTAGAATCAAACACATATAGTGGTAGATAGTTAGAAACAAATTAATTCTTAAACTTTTTTTGCAGCATATGTACTCAAACCTAAGTGATCTAGATCCTTAAAAATCGGAACAACCTTTTGGGGGAAGATCAAAAGATATATAGTTATGAAAAGGATTAAACAAACCTTTTACGTGATCCTCTCCATAGGTATGCAATGAAATCAAACTTTTTGAAAGTCATTCTCTATTAGTTTTTGCGTCAATCAAATCTCAGTATCATTATTATTCTTTGCAAGCTCAATTGGGTCTTCCAAAAAATCAATCAATTTGGTTTCTTTCTCAATCTCCATCTCTTCAACATACTCATCTTCGGAATCAGAGTCCTCTCCTAGAAAGTCTAGTTCATCGGTGCAAATCCTAAGATCTTTGTTTGAGTATATTACACCATTTATAACAATAGATACGTAATATCCATTCTTCTCATTTTGAATAGGAGAATGATCGTTATTATGATCCAGGGTTGGAATAACTTCATCATTGTTACAAGGAACTTCGAAAGGTTGTCCATCTTCAGAATCCGGGTCAACCTCATAATCTTCAATATCCCAGCAAAGTTGGAGTTCCATTTGTATTATCCTGTTAATGTACTGAAGAGTCTCTTTTAATGCTCCATCTTCTTCCAGTTGATTGTGTTGCTTAGAGAGTTTTCTTATATTAATACGTTTTCCATCATTACTCACAATAGAATTTCCAGACCATATCCCTTCTTTTGGAATGAGTGCAGAAAGAACATGATAAAGAGGAGTAGGTCTAGATGTACTATCATAAGTTTTTAGTTCCAAACTCTTTGATATCTGCACATTACTAGAAAACAACTGATAAGAAGTATAACTATCTTCCCATCCTCGTGATCATTCACTTACATACCCGTCGTAAGGTTGTTGGTATGTATAAGAATAACCATAAGGTTCCGTAGGGTATTGGTCATATCCAAAAGATTGGTTTTGGTTATACCCCTGGTATGGTTGGTAGTTTTCATACGACTGGGATTGAAAACCATATTGATTACCAGTGTTATATGATTGATCTTGTGCACCGTACATGTTATTTCCGCAAGGAAATATGACGACTCACAAGAATAAAGAAAAAATAAAAATAAAAAAATAAAAATAAAAACAAAAAGTGATACTTACAACCTATTTTCAGAATTTACCTCCCGCTTTTGACGACATTTGAACACCAACAACGAGTTGTTAACACCACAAAACCTAAAAAACTAAACAAAAATATGAAAACATCTAACTACTAAAACAAATAACAAATCAATTAACAACTGCTCCACGAAAGCGGCACCAAAATTTGATGCGTGTCGTAAGTGCAACAAATTACTCAAGATATTTCCCACTAATTAACTAGTAATATAACGGTAGTAAAGATCGTTCCCACAGAGAGTTGTGTAATTGAGATTAGCAAAACTAGAATAAATACTAAAGAGGGGGGTTTTGTAAAGTAGTTAAATAAATAAAAAGACAATAGAAAGAAAGAGATGATTGTGAATTCCTTCACCGTTAGCAAGCGTTAACTGAATTAGTATACTTATCTATCGTTCGTTAGAACCATTCATCGCCAACCGTAGAATAACAGCTAAAGCAGTGTGATTCCCAAAGTTCCTTTTGTAACCATATATCGAAGCTCTCGCATATCAGATTTTATCCAACCGAACCACCAAGTAGTAGAAAACTTAAGGTGTAACTCAATCGAAAGCTTTAAGTTTTGTGAACTTAGGTTGATCCTAGTAGTTAGACTCTTAGCGCAAGTTCCACTTACTAGTGTTGTCTTCACACACGATTAATCCATAAAATCCTGTAAGGTCTCACGTTCTCTATTTGTGTAAAAGGTACACGACAATTACGGATCGCTCAATTCTCTACTAGCATTAGAATGGTCAATAAAATAATCCAATTGTACACTTGAACAATCTATAAATCAATCATAAATCCTAGATATAATGAAAACAAACGATAATGATTAAAACTTCAAACAAACTTGTATTAACTAATAAAGCATCATGCTTAGAGCATTGAATTAATCCTTAATCAACAAAAAGATTAGCTACTCATAATACAAAGAAGAATGGTTTCCCCTAAAGGGGTAAACCCTAGGTTTAAGATGTAGAAGATTTGATATGAGAGATAAAATATATGATATGATATTGTAAAGATGTCTTATTTGAGCCTTGAATGTCTTCTTTTATAGCATTCAATGCTTGGCCTTTAAATATCCTTTTTCCAGGGTTTAGAATCCTTCCGGGACCGTGTTTTCTTGAGTTAAGAGTTAATTTTGTGTCCAAATAAGTCCCGGACAGTGTCAGGTTTGGCTACTAACTATATCGACTTTTCCGGCCGAACCTGACAAATTATTTTTGCTCCAGTCAGTGTCAGGTTCGGCTACCAATTGTATGGTGGATTACTGGCCGAACTTCTCTCTGTAGACTCATTCTTGCAAGTTTGTTTTGCCCATAACTTCTTCATACGAACTCAGAATGACCTCATTCTTTTTGCGTTGGATCTTTATTTCCATTCTATTCAATATGATATTTATAAGTAATGGATTTTAGTAAGAATAATTTGGTATTGGATCCTCCTTTACTTGTAATGCTTTACTTTCTTGCTCATTCTTGATGATTCACCTAATATAACACATAAGATAAAAAAAAAGAGTAATAAAAAGTAATATGCATGAATTATAGCTAAAACAAGTATGGATTTGATACTAGAAACCTGTGAATTAAGCACTTATCACCTGCAAGGAACCATACGAGTAAATATGGTTGAGAATTTGGTGTAAAAGGAAAATAAGAGTGTGGAATAATCTGTAGAAGGAGAGTATGAGGATTTTTTTGGCACATGTTGAAGACCTTATAACAACAACAAATTATATTTGTTCAATTACTTTTAAATATTGTAACAACTTTGGAATTGGAATTGTTTGTCGTATTTGTTGTGCCAATCCTCTCTACATTTTTTTTCTGTAACTTATAAAAAAAATTGATTTAAGATCACAACAAATTAAAATTTTAAGTTTTAAAAATTGAACAAAATGTATTACTGTTCTGACCACATCAAGACCGGTTTCACCACTCTTTCTGGCTCGATTTGCTTTTATGATCACAAGACATATAAGGCCACTTGACCATTAATTACACAGAAACGACCTGCCAACCCTCTCGAATCGCGATTGTTGAGGTTCATTGTTTCTTCACGAAATTTCTAAAATATGTTATCCCAAAGGGTGCCACCTTGTTGTTAGCAACCACTGATATTATCTTGTTTAAAATGAACGTAATATTTGCAAATGCAATCATGTTCATGTACTTTGAATCTTGAACCCCCAAACTTTGTTACTACCTTGTGGAGGTTGGGAACGAGAAATCATATTACTAAAAATTAAAAGAGTTTTGTTTAGGATTAGAATATTTATGTATGAGGTCCATAGAACGTGTCATTTGAAATGAGTTTGGAATTAAAATTGAGATTTGAACCGTTTGGGTGGTATAATCATTAGACGACTAAGATAAAACCGACCGGTCAAGTCTCAGCCGACCATTCAAATAAGCAAATTTATAGTTTGTCCGTCGAGTTTGCCAATTTATCCATCCCATAATGGTTGAGAATAGGATAACTGGGTAGTTTGCGTGATTTTACACTATTAATTTTTCGTATAGGTTTCTTAAAAATTAATTAAAAAAAACTAAAAAACCCGTAGACGATACTTTGTTTACCGTCTAGGTTACTAAAAATCAAAAAAGAAAAAGGAAAAAGTTGGCTGATAGACACATTTTAGTGTCTAGATTGCACCTTAGTTTCTATTAAGTTAATATTCGATTTTGCAAATATTACGTGTTTTTATGCTTTTGTAGGTACATTTGAAGAATAAAGATTTGTGGAAAAATTGGCTCAAAAAGTGATAAAGGCGCCCAAGGACAAGTGTTATTTGGCACCCTAGAAGTGGATAAGGGGCACCCTCGAGTCAACTCGGTCAAAATCGGGTCAAACTCGAGTCAACTCGGTCAACCCGAGTTGACCGAGTCAACTGCCAGTCACGGACGGGATCAGGACGGAAAATGCTGTTAAGAACTGCACACTTTGATTCATGATAAAACTTGGATATTCTTGGCTCAAATTGATACACAAGATAGATGGGACCAATACAAGATTAAACACGTGAAGAATTAGAGGTTTACGCCGGAAAAATAGCCCCAAATCCGAGTTTCGCCGGAAAAAGGGAGTTATATTTTGATTCGGATTTGTGAAGATTTGGAGAGATTTTAAAGAGTTCTATTAGGTTTAGAACTCTCCCTAGGGTTTGTAGAGCCTATATATATGAAGAGAAGCCAAGAGAAATAAGCAAGGAAGCCTAGAGATTGATTTTCGGAGTCACCGGAGTTTGGCCGGAACTGGACAGCGATCCGGTCACCGCCGGTGCTGTTCTTCATCTACCACCGTCTGAGAAGACGACTCAGCCACACTTATAACTGTTGCTGATTCAAACTGCTCCTGTTGCCTATCCTTTTAAACCTTTGTTGCTTAGAAACACTTCTGTAACGGCTGAACCCTATTCTGTAACACTTATAAACGTATCTGTTCAGCTGTTGCACTATTATTTCACCTTGTAATCAACTTTTTGAGCAATGAAAAGATCTTTTGAGCAAGTTTTCTTCTCCATGGGCTAAGTTTATTTACTGGGATGATGGAGGAGGTTTATCTCTCAATTTTATGTGGTAAGTCTATTTTTAATTAATTATTTATAATTCTTTTATTATTATTTGCATGGATTTAAATTAGAAAAAAATGGTTTTTATTAAATAGTTGTGTTCTCTTTTGATGGGTCATGCTTAGTTAATTACTCTTGATGTCCCATGCTTAGGATTTACAATTATTCTTTTAGGAAACATATTATTGGCAATATTTGAGCTTAATTTATTTAAAAGAATTACCCGATTAATCACATAAATTGTTGAAATAACTGATTCCTGATTCCTGGTTTTCCCCATATTTTCTAAAATTCATCTCTAGTTTATTTTTCTGATTTTTATTAGTTTAGGTTAAGTATAATATTTTCTAAAATCGTTACCTTCACAAGTTCGAGAATCGAACCTCTTTTTACCACTATATAAAATTACATCATTGGCCGGTATACAAAGTGCCGTATTTCTTGTCGGACACTACTTAAAGCGAGTTAGATGTTGAGTTAGGATCTTATGGAGCGGTTACTACTTACTACTAGTTACTACTCTAGTCAAATTTGCAGTTAGAAAAATTTGGACATCCTAAATACTTGTGATTACTAAAAACCTAGTAATACAACCAAATGAATTAATTAACTAAAAACATACTAAATAAGATTTAATTAATCGTCAAATGATTGTTTATTTAAGATTGAAACGATTTTATATAATATAATGAATATGTAAAGTAAAATAAGTTACATGATCTTATATAATCTCTTTTTTTCTTAGTCTAATATTTTTCCTTTAAAATTATCCGACCCCTCTTTCTGTATTCAAATTTTGTATTTATACAGTCCTTAAGGGTCCCATCAATTCTTATCTATCCAGATGTCTATTCTTATCCATACATTATCCAGATGATTATCTGCACACTTTTCATATATTCCCGCAGGATATGTTATTGATTTGTAGCTTTACTTCATCATATGCAGGGTGGATTGCATTCTTCTTGCGGTTTTACCCCTTTGATTGTCTAATTAGATTCTTCCACATATAATTTCCCGTAGATATGGTACGGATAAAGTAAATAATAGATCATTAATCTTTTCTAGGTTAAGGCGCGTTCGACAAGTGACTTGCGGGATAGCTGTATCATGTTTTGACTATCTTTATTCCCGTAACTTACATGATAAATACGTGTCTTTTATGGTGTGTCATGCTTTGACTACTTTCATTCCCGTAACTTGCATGACCAATACGTGTCTTTTATGCAGCAGGTGATGTAAGGCCCGTAACATCAGTCATGTCTAGGGATGCACAAACCCGACCCAGACCCGCCACCCGACCTGCACCCGCCAGTTTTGACTCGACTCGTACCCAACCCGCCGATAAACGGGTCGGGTGCGGGTGGCACCTTCTTTCACCCGACCCACCCGCCCAACCCCCCAAAATGAAAAGAAATTTTCATTTGATACCCACGTTTATAGTAGGAACAAGCTTAGACTCTACAAAAAAAACCTAGCCTTTCTTTCTCATCGTTGATATTTAGGGGTTTTTGTGTTTGCAGATTTTTGTTGGTGATTGAAGGTGTTTCCTACACAGGTAAGAACCTGTTCTTTAGATTTAGAGTTTTACTAATTTTGCCAATTTTTTTCGTATACTCTAATTTTTTATATAAGGGTTTCATTTGTTGGTAATTTTCGATTTTTTCGTCTTCTTCAACCCATTTTTTTTAGATCAGATGGGTGTCTTGCAAATAGGAGAAAAAGAGCAAGAAGAAGAAGTGGGTTTTGGTGGTGGTGGTGGTGATGAAGAATACTCAACCATGGGTAAACAGGTATTGCATCTCACCAATCTCACCATCTTTACCTATCTCATTTCGATTTGATTTTGTTTAACTTTCTGAAACCATAATCTATTTATGTTGGATTTTGATTTAGGGCTCAAAGTGTTTAATTTCTGTTTTAAGTTTGTAGATCCTCTTTATTGACTGTTAATTTTAATTACCCAGGTTATTGTTTTTTTGATCTATACATACGAAGAAGGATTATTTAAAGCAACTTAAGGTTTCTAGTATGATCCACACAAGAACATCAGGTAATTTTCTTAATCTTAAATCTTTTCTTGATCTTCAAATTAGGGATTTCCTTAACTTCATATGTTTGATTCCCAATTTATACTTTGTTTATTATAACATTTTGAAAAGTTCATTCACTTCAGTTGAGATTAGGATACGCTCTCTAATCTTATTAATGTCTTGGAGAGACTGCAGTAAGAAAGTTGTGGGCAATCACCACCAGTGTCGCACACAAACTGTTTGCGAAACGTCCCTCGAGTTTGCAAACTCTACTACCAGCAGTTGAACCTAATCCATTATTCAGCTATTTGCATTCTTGATCCAAAATTTATCGACTTGTTGTTGAGTTGTCTGCTCAGTATTTCCACACTATTGCCAACAAACAAAATAAACCCCATAGAAGGGGTGAAACACCGATAAATTTTTGTTGTTCATTTGAAATTATGTTTGTAGTATATCCAAATAGTAGGCATATACTTGAGCTTGAATTAGCAAAACTGTGTTTGTGTAAGTCTCATATGCAGATATAATATTGAATAGATCAAAAGAAGCAGCAACTAGGATTATGGTTTCAGAAAGAAAAGCTTATCGTTTTCAACAAGAATTGTGCACTGCTAAACATGAGGGACTTAATCTGCCTCTTCGTTTGAAACATACAGATTTAAATGCATAATTTTTATTTAAGGTTTTTTTTTTGCTCATTGTGGTTCTTTAAATGTTTGTTTTTTTGTTGATTTTCTTTTGCTTTTTATTGCATCTGGGCGGGTGACCCGCACCCGATCCGTCGAAATAGCGGGTTAGACCCGACCCGACCTGTTATACGGCGGGTTGGGTGCGTGTGAATACTTCAGTCACCCGCCAACTGGCGGGTCGGGTGCGGGTGGGGCCAAACCCGACCCACCCGACCCGATGTGCAGCCATAGTCATGTCCATATCAAAACTGCGCCATCTGTCATGTCTTTTCAACCGCTAGTTAAATTCATCTAAACCGTTGATTTTTCCTCGGGATATGAACAAGTTTAATTAAGTCTTTGATTTGGTGCTTCTCAAATTATATAATTTGGTGACTCGACCTGGAATTGGTATTTACAGTTTGCCCCTTTTTCTTTCATATTCTTCCCAGGGTAGAATTTGGAAGAAAAATCTTATCAATTTTCTCAATCTCCACGCCTTCCATAAGTTTTCTCTCTCATATTTATTTTCTATTTATTTTTTCGGCGGTTGCTTTTCGGATCCTCATATAAAGTTGGGTCTTATCAGATTCTCTTCAATTATTCTTTATTCTCTGTCTTCTTTTTCATAAAGTTCTTGCTCAACTTCATCCCTTTTTCATAAATTTTTTCTCAGAGATTCTTGGAATCTAATTATTTCAGTATTTGTCTCAATCTTCTTTTTCGACCAAAGATTTTTTTTCATCGAGATTGAGTATCTTTTCCCTTCTGAGTTCAAGCCTTTTTTTTATAAGACTTTTGATTTCACCATTGTTGCAGGTAAGAGCTTTATCTCTATTTTTTGATTTTGTGGTGATTTTTATTTTTATTTTAATTTTATGATTTGCTCGAATAATAAAAGTTCTGATTAAATGATGATGATAAAAATAATGATCCTGAGATGCTAATAATTATAACGATTAGATGATGATAATCATGATTCTGAAATATTGATAGTTTTAATTTGTCGATTTCTTTTTCTTGAACTTTGATGATGAATGATGATCTGAAAAATTTAAAGTTTCAATCTTCAGTTTTCTTGTATTGTGAGAGTTGATCATCTTCTAGTGTTCATACTTGACTGATATCCAGAAAATGATAATTTTGAAGAGTCTATGGTTGATATATGTCTTGAAATTTGTGATTGATCTCTGTTCTTGAAATTTGTGATTGATTTACCCTTTTCTGTGTTCTTACTTTTGTTCACTATCAAAGTTGAAGACAAATCGATTATTGATTGTTCTTGCCCCTGTTGATTATGTACAGGTAAATTTCATTATGTCTAGAGAGAAAGATAGTAATGTTTCTAAATCTGTACGTCCCGCATCAAATTTGTCATCCTTCAGAGAAGAAAAAATCCCGGTATTTTGGTGAAAAACCAAAAGTGTGAGGAGGATCTGGTCCCTCGGAATCTCAACCTCTTAACATTATACACCCTGCGCAGGCTTTATTGAATGTTGATAGTACAACTGTTACTACGGTCCAGAAAACTTCCTCTTCTAGGAATAAGCGGGCTAGTGATAGTCTAAGCTTCAGATTTGAGAATCTTAAGGAGTTTAAAAGAAAGCACAATCTTAATGACTTTAAAGTTTCTTTTTATGATCCCGCTGAACGTGATGAATTAATGCTTGATATGATAAGGATGTTCCCATATAACACGGATAAATTATTGATAGCTACGGGCACATTGGATGTGGGGTTAGAGCTTCCCTTATATAAGAGTGGAGATTCATTCCAGTATGAAGTTCTTGCGGGTTGTAGTAGAGTGGATGATCATTGTGCGGGGCGCTCCATTGCTCAATATAATGAAAATTGGTGGCGTGTGTTAAATGAGTGTCATAACCACAATAAGGGGGAAACAAATATGAAAAGTTATGTTCCCAATCCCTCGGTGCAGAAATATTATATTGTACATAACTTTCAAGCTACTTATGCAGATGTTGTAGCTGTGAAGAATTATAAAAAATGGAGTGTTGGTCCAGGTTATAGATCTGGTAAAGGATTTCGTCTTCTTTGGGAGATCAATAATTCCAAGTTGAAAGTTATTCCCGGAACGCAAAACCCTTTGAAGGAAATTTTTTTTGATGACCATGAATTCAGGTGATATTGTACTCCTTTAGTAATTGAAGGCCCTGGATTTATGGTTTTGTATAGGATAATGTGGTTAGCAACCTTACATATGGTCCGCATACTTATTTCCCTTGGCAATTAAACTTCAATGGTTTTTCTTTCAAGTATGATGATATGGTATGTACAATTCTAACACTTGGTTCTCATGTTTAACTTCTATCTTGAAAATTACTCCAATTTTATGTTTTTATATAGTTTCGAGAGGAAGAAGGTTCCGAAAGTGATGTGGGTAATAAAAAAAAAGATATTGCTGCGAGAGGAAAGGTATTAATTACCTAAGTGAATTTTGTATATTATATTGGGATTTCATTTGTTTATTGAATTGCCTTCTTATTTATTGGGTATTGATAGGGGTCGAAAAAGGTCCAAGGTTGTACCTTGTACTTCTATTGAGCGTGAGGAAGGGGAAATCCCTTATACCACTAGTCCTTCTCCAAAATATATCGAAAGAAATGAAATTCTTGGATCTGATGATGATGAGTTTGAAAAAGATGGTGAGGGACAGAATGTTCCGCTTCAATCAACAAATCAAGAAAAAGCATTTGATCAAAATATTCCTGAAGCGCAAGATGTTTTTGTTGAGCCCGCACGTATCAATAAGTTTGAGGGACAATCTGATGAGCTTGGACATATTTTTGTCTCTTTAGATCATGGTATGGTTTTTGGTGCATTTACTTCTAGTTCTTCTCAATTTTCATTTCCTCCTCAATTCTCACCTCCTTTGTTTGAAGAAGATTGGATTGTGCATTCTGTTAGTGAGGAAGAAGGTTCGCCTGAGAAAGAGGAACCTGAAGCAACTACCACTGTTATTACTAATGAAGGTGGTAATGAGGGTACTTTAGATAAGGGTAAAGGAAAATTGGAAGATGAAAGCCTTGCTGATGAAGTAGAGGAAGAAGCTTTTCGTTGTTTCATGTCAAAAGATTTGCTATCTATTCCATATGACTTTCAACCCGTAGAAACTGATTCTGTTACGGTAGCATCTTTGCATGAGCGCGTGCCATCTACTACTTATGAATCAATGAAAGAATCTTGGATAAAAGATCAAGGCAATCCTGTCCGATCTTCTTTTGATATTGATCTTCCTTCTTCTCTTGCGGATTTAATTGCTCTTTCAGATGGTGGGGCATATTCTTTCCCTCAGCAAGCTATTTTACATATATATATATTTATCTATTTATTTTTGATTGATTAATCAAAAATTGTAGCTTGCTCGCGGTCAAAATGTTGCTTATGCTGCGTACAAGTTCTTCATGGGTCGGTCAATAAAAATGGAAACAAAGTATATGCAAGTTGAAGCTAAATTGACCAAGGCTGAAGAAGAAAATTCTAGCTTGCGGGCAGAATTTTCGCAGAAGAATGCATAAGTAGAAAATATAGAAGAATTGAAGCGGGACAATAAAATTCTCCGCCAGCAATTATTGGATCTTCGTAATCAAGGTTTAACATTTTCCTTTCTTGTTATTTTCCTCAATTTATTTTTATCTTTCTCTAAATCATACTTTATGGGATCAATGGGGGTTCGGATCTCATAAATAAGATACGTAGTAGAGACAAGCGTCTTACGGATCACGTAATTAAAATCAATAAGGAGAATGTTGAGGTCAAAGAAAGGTGCAATAAGATGGTTGATAAAATGAGTCACGCAAAGTCTAAGTATGAAGAATTAGATTCGAAATACTGTTTAAAAAATGCAGATTCTTCGTATAAAAGAGGAATCGGTGCGGATAAAAAGATTATAGGATGAGACCCGCAGACTTTTTGCGGAACGCAAGAGGATTCTAACGAAACTTTCATCCTCTGGTTCATTCCATGATTCCCAATATTCTTCTTATGTTGCTGAACTTATTAAGGATAGGGATAATACGGTATCTGATGCTCGTGCCAAGGCAAATGCATTAGTAGAAGCTCGATCTGGAATCTTGAGATTATCAGAAATTGAATGTCTGCGTGATATTGATATTCATCGTTTACAAAAAGAAATGAACAAATTCATAGATGAAATGAATCAATTACGACGTGAAGATGTAGCAAAATAGGTAGAGTTGGATCGATTTCATCAAGATCTTCATCGTCTTACTAGTAATTACCAAAAAAATTCAAATGAATATGAGTATATTGATAATTCGTGGGACACAATAGTTCATGATCTAGAAAAGTCTGAATCCCTCGCTAGAGGTATCTTATTATATTAGATAATCGCAGTTTGATACAATTTTTTACATTACTTAACTCTGTATTTTAGATTACTTTACAAGCTTCGAAGAGAAGCTCAGAAACACAACTTCAAGAGTTGAAGAAGTTGAGGGACAACTCAGTACTTCAATAGTTAGAATTAAAGAAGTTGAGGGAAAGCTCTAGCTTGCAGCCATCAAAGCATAGGAGGTTGAGGGACAATTAAATCTGGCAACTGCCAAAATTAGTGAAGTTGAGGGCCAGCTTAAACTTGTAACCAGTAGAGATGATAAGTCCGAGGGAGACCTGAAGCTTGAGACTGCTAGAGACGATAATGCTACACGTTATTTGGTTGTTCAGCAAGGGAAATCAAAACATTTGGAAGCACAAGCTACTTCATTGGATGCACGGGCAAGAGAAGCTGCTGGCCGATTAAATGAGTTAAATCGTGAGCTTGGAATTGCACGCGTCAAAGTTGTTTGGCTAAAAAATGAGCTTCTATAGGAGTAGTTAAGGCCATAAATAACACTTTAGATAGAATACATGAGGATGGATTTACCAAAAAATATGTTCGTAAAGAAATTCTAAAAATCCTTCTCCAAATGTTGATCCTTCTGCACCTCAGTAGTTTTTTATTTTCGTTTTTGGCATGCTTGTAAACTTTTTTTTTTGATGTTAATCTTTAATCTCTACACCATAGCACCTATAATATTGTTGTATATATATATATATATATATTAGTAATGTGTTTGAATTATATAAAAATGTTCATTTAATTGAGTTTTAATGAGTGTATGAATTGAGAAACCGCAAGGTTAGAATATACCTTGAGTTACCTTTGAGGGTACTGTCACATGATCAACTTTACCTTGGCTAAAGGGAGGTTAATAATGTGGTCTCGATGGTGAAAACAGTATATTCAGGAAATGATTGTACCTGTTTTTACACTAAAGAAAATGTCATGTTAGGCATCTCTTGCTTATGAAATATGAATTGGTCATACACTCATAGACATCTATATGGATTTTCTAAAGAGATTGCATTTGTCACGCTTTACCGAGTTTGAAGCTGTTATTGCATGATCTAGCCATGTATTTTTTATGGATAATATGGTTTGAGGTATTGTGCATTCCAAGGATGCTGCAACACTTCCACGTTCATGTTCCGTAAATGATGTGATCCTTGTCCCGCAATGTATTGAATGATGTAAGGTCCTCCCCATGTTGGTGCAAATTTCTTCGCTTTTTTATATCTTTGATACTCCGGGATTTGACGTAGCACACATTGGCCTTCTACAAAGTTACGCAACTTCATTTTCTTGTTGTATTCTCTAGCCATTCTTCTTTGATAATTTTTCATTTTTTGGAACGTAATTTCTCTTCTTTCCTCTAAATCATCCAACTTTTCAAGCATCAAATTTGTACTCAAATTCTTTTCCCAACCTTATGTTTATATAGTTGGTAAAATAATTTATATGGGGATAACTGCTTCTGCTTCATAAGTAAGAAGGAATGGTGATTCGCCAGTTGGTTCCCTCCTTGTTGTACGATAATCCCATAAGGTATTGTGGAGTTATTCACACCATCTTCTATGATGCCCATCTAGGGTCTTTTTTAAATTCGTAGCAATGGTTTTGTTTGTTGCCTCAGCTTAACCATTGTTTTGAGGATAAATAGGGGTGAACTTATTCTTTTGAATATTAAATGCTTCAAAGAGCATATCAATATTTTTACCTTGTAATTGTTGTCCATTATCAAAGACTATTTCCACTGGGATTCCAAATCTGTAAATTATAGTTTCAAACATGAATTTAAAGACATTAGTATCTCTGATCCGTGCTAGATCTTTTGCTTCGACCTATTTAGTGAAATAATGTGTTGCTACAATCAAATATTTTATTTATTGTGTACCTTCCACTAAAGGTCCAACTATGTCCACTCCCTATTTTGCAAATGGCCATGCGCTTAGTACATAATTGCGTTCCGTTGTAGGAGGTTTGATCTTTTTAGCAAAACGTTGATATTCTTCACAACTCCTTGCGAGATTAGCTGCATCTTTAATCATGTATGCCCAATAATTCCCTTGCATTCTTATTCTGAGTGCAAGTGAACGTCTTCCACTATGATTTCCTGCATCTCCATAATAAATATCACTGAGAATACGTTGTCCCTCTCGTCATGATAAACATCGAAGTAAAGGTCCAAGAAATGATTTGCGGTATAAAATTCCATCCCGCGACTGATAATTCATAGAATTGGATTGAATTTTTCTTGCATCTTTTGTATTTGCGGGTAATACTCTATTATGTAGATATTGGTGTAATGGCAACTTCCAATCTTCTTCAGGTATTGATTCATCTTCCGATCCATGAGGAAGAGTTGCATCATCTTTTATAGCCTCATCTTCAAAGTCCTCATCTATTTCTTCTTCCAAATTTTCAACTGATCGTATTCTGATTGAGGGTTCATATATTCGTCCAATTTTAATTGCTAATGTGTTTTGATCTTTTAACATTTAAGAAGTTTAAGCCATTGCGTCAGCATGACGATTCTTGTCTCTGGGCAAGTGTCGAAAAATGATGTTTGGGATTTGAGATGCTAATTGTTGAACTAAATTATTATATGCTATCAAATCTTCATCAAATGATTGATATTTTAATTCAACTTGTCGAATCACTAACTGTGAATCACTAGTTAACCGAACATCAGTTATTCCTAATTCATTGATGAGTCTGAGGGCATGAACTACAGCCTCGTATTCTACTTTATTATTTGTATGCTCCCCAAATTCTAATTGGAATGCATGTACCATTCTATCTCCAGTATAAGTTGTAATCACAAGTCATATTCATGCTCCATCTTTATTTCGTGCCCCATCAACGAATGATTCCAATATACGGGAATTAACAGAATCTAAAATGTCTTGCGGATCGTCTTCTTTCCCCGACACATTTTGAATTTCGAACCCATCATCTAATGGTAAGTCCGTAAGAAAATCTGCTAAAATTTGCGATTTTTGTGCAGTTTGTATCTCAAACAGGATGTGGAATTGTTCCAATTGTGCATTCTATTTTACAATTCTTCCTACTTTTCCAGCATTCTTCAATACAGATTCTAATGGAGCTTTACTCGGTACTCAAACATAATGTGTTAAGAAATAAGTACAGAATTTTTGTGTGACAAAAACTAATGCAAGCACCAGTTGTTCAATTTTAATGTAGTTTATTTCTATAGGGCTAATAGTTTTGCTGATGTAATACACTGTTTTTTCCACCTTCTCATTTGTTCGCACTAGTACTTCACTTATATCCTCTCCTGTTTAGCTATGTATAAAGCTAACACCTCTTCAAGCTCTAGTTTTTGTAATGCTGGTATTGTTGCAAGATAGGTTTTTATGCTTTGAAAGACCTGTTCACAGTTTTCATTCCATGAAAATTTTCTAATTTTTTTTAAAGTATCAAAAAATGGTTTACACTTGTCAGAGGATCTCGCAATGAATCTGTTAAGTGAAGCTAAGAAACCATTCAATTTCTGTACTTTTTTGACATTTCTTGGAGAGTGCATATTAACAATTGCTTGTATTTTGGCCGGATCAACCTCAATACCATTTTTAGTTACCAAGTATCCCAAAAACTTTCCCGATGTGACTACAAAAATACATTTATCAAGGTTGATCTTCATCTTGTATTTGCCCAAGGCTTCCAAAATTTCTTTTAGATCCTGAAGATGATCTTTTGAAAATTTACTTTTTACAAGCATATCATCTACATATACCTCCAATATGCAGCCTCTCCATGGTTTGAAAATTGCATCCACAAGTCGTTGGTATGTTTCCCCCGTATTCTTTAGTCCAAATGACATTCTGGTATAACAATATAAGCCATGTGGGGTAAAGAATGTAGTATATTCTCGATCTTCTTCAACTAATGCAATTTGATTGTATCCTGGATGTCCATTCATAAAAGATAAAACTCCATGTCCTTCAATTGCATCCACTAATTGATCAATGCCGGGGAGCGAATAATTATCTTTTGGATATGCCTGGTTTAAATTGGTGAAGTCTATACAAATTCTTACTCCTCCATTTTTCTTTGGTAGAATCACCATGTTTGACATCCAAGTTGGGCATCTTACTTCCCGAATAAATCCCGCATCCAAAAATTTCTTGAGTTTTTTTTTCAACTGATAGATGATATCCTGGAGCTACCTTGCGTACCCGTTGTAGAAATAGGGTGGTGCGTGGTTGTATATTTAATTCGTGACTAACAATACTTGGATCAATACCTGGCATATCTCCCATTTTCCAAGCAAAAATGTCAACATATTCTTTAAGTAAACTAAACAAATCATGTTCCTGTTTTGGTTCCAATCTTGATCATTTTTTGGGATTCTTCTGTTCCTATATTGACATTTTGGTTTCCTCAACTGCTGAAAAAATTGGTTTGGGGGATCCTAAAAATGGAGGAGATTCCTTTAATT
The DNA here is from genome assembly GCA_023531435.1 of Papaver californicum. Classification (NCBI taxonomy): domain Eukaryota; kingdom Viridiplantae; phylum Streptophyta; class Magnoliopsida; order Ranunculales; family Papaveraceae; genus Papaver; species Papaver californicum. Next base: position 1,928,325 of record JAJJMC010010218.1, read on the forward strand.
GTTATTCGGGTATGTTGTCACTTGCTCCAACCATTGATGTATCTTCTTCAGATTTGAAATCCACATTTGTTATATTTGATAAACTTTTTCCCACAGTTTCAGTCATGTATTGATTAATTGCATCTTCTTTGGCTTTGATTTTTCGCTCTTTCTTTCTTTGTTGTTGTGTTTGGGTGCGTTCCTCATTCATTTATGTTTCCGTAAGAACGCAAGCTCTTGCAATATTTTGATCTCCGTTAATTTATGTTTATCCTTGCGGTGTCAGAAACCGCAAATACTGATGATAAGTTACAGTTAATCCTTTTAAATGATAAACCCAGTGTCTTCAAATAATTGCATTATATATGGTGCCTCTACTACACTGAACTTGGTAAGGATGTTTATTGGTCCTGCCATGACTTCAAGTAAGATTTCTCCTTTTGGTTTCGAAGCTATTCCATTGAAACCATAAATAATGCAACAAGAAGGCATAAGTTGATCATCCTTAAGCACCTATTCTTTGAAATGTATCATAAAACAACGCATTGAGTAAACTTCCCCCATCCATGGGAACCTTTTTTATATTCCATCTAGGCATTGGTAAAATAAGTACTAAAGGATCATTGTGTGTTTTGACTTCTTGATCAACTTCACTTGCTGAAAAGGTTAATGGTGTGGCCATCCAATCTTCCCATGTTTCTGCGACTCTACCCGCAGTTTTGAAAATGTCATCAACTCTTTTTCGTAGTCTTCTATCAATTGCTCCATTTCTAGATAGTTGAGTAGATTTTGTATGGAAAAGTATATTAATAGTTTGACTATTTTCTGAAATATTTACAGTCTTGTCAAGACACGGTCTTGCTGGTGGATCAGGTAAATGAAGAAATTCTTGTAATTCTCCAGCATCAATTAATTTTTGAACTTGTATCTTCAGATTTCTACATTTATTTGTAGCATGGCCATAAAAACAATGATATTCACAGTAATCTTTGGAATTTTCTGTGTGTGGAGGTTGTCTTCCTTTGGACCATGGCCATTCAAAATCTTGTATATTCTTTATTGAATTAAGAATCCGAGAATAACCAGTATTCAATTTAGTATAAATTTGATCTTCAAATTTTTTGTTGAATTTTATTTCACCATCTACTCTGCTCCGCTTGGAATCATTATAATGAGTGTCTGCAACTCGTTTTACGGAGCTTGATGCTGGTTCAACAGAATTAATTATGTGTGAGGTTTTTGAACTTTGTGGAATTACTCTTGGATTTTGCTTCTGTATTTCTTGGATCCTTGCGTGCTTTTTAATGATTCATCTCAATTCTCCTTCAGTTGTAGGATTTGTACCTTGAATATCTATAAAAAGTGGACTCATACGGTTTGATATTCCCTATTTATAACAATTTATAGTGATATCTGAACTGACATTCCCCGATGCTTGACAAATTGCATCCCATGGATCAGTATAATCCCGAATAGTTTCTTCTGGCAATGATGCGAGATCAAATAACTTGTCCATTCCGGCATTTGCAGGTTTATTGTACATGTATGTCTCCAGAAATGTGCGAGTCAACTGTTCATATGAATGTATCGTTCCTTCAGGTAAATTATCAAACCATGTAAGTGCGGATCCTTTCAAACTAGAAGGAAGATATCTACACATAAAAATATCATCTTGTTCCCAACGGGTCATATTACGATTATAATATTTTAAATGAGTTGCGAGATCTTTAGTTCCATCATATCACTCAAAATTGGGAAGAGTACATTTTGGTGGGATGATCGCAAATGCTAGGTATGATGCAATTGGTTGTGCTTGCCTCTTTTAATGCTTCATCTAGGCGTCGCCTCCTTGCTTGGCCTTTAATGACTTGATTTCGTCTCTCATTGATTCCAAATCTTCCAAACATTTATTCCACTTTGTGTCTTGCGGTCTTTTTGGCTCAAAATCATAATAATCTGGTTTATCATGTTCATATAACTGATTTTGTTTATTCTGACTCGGATGAGCATATATATCATCAATTGGTTCAACCACCATGATTCTTTGATCTCTGTTAATACCTGATTTACTTTCTAGGGTCCTTTGGAATTCACTTCTTGTCTATGTAGTTTAAAGACTAGTTTCTCAACATCATGTCTAATTTTATCCCTGAGTACTTGATTCTCTTGTACTAGAAAAGTAATTGTCTCTGCGTAAGCCTTTTTGGTGTTACACATTTCATCCAATTTACCAATCAATTGAGTAAAATGATCAATTCTATTCTGAGGTGTTTCGACATGTGGTTGTTTTGATGTCCTATTGTCTTTGATTGGTTGATCAATGTGGATGCTTGATTTTCTCACTCTATCTTGTGGTTTTTGCACCTCCACTCTGTCCGTTTCTTTAAATTGAACATCATTTCTCAATTCTTTTGTTTGTAGCGGGTTGCAACTATCTTTGTTTTTATTTTGTGGCATCCCATACTGTGGTTGTGGTCCTTGAGATTCTTCTGCAACTTCTGAATTAACAATATTTCTCGCAAGGTTTGCATCTTGATTGGCTAAATTCCTAACAATGTTTGTTGCAATAACAAATGCTGCTTTATCAATTTTTGCTTGTTCTTGAATCATATTATTCGTTGTTTCTTCTACTTCTTCAATTTCTGGTTGAGTTTTATTTTGCTCAACTTCTTCATCTGTTTTTTCATTTATCATTTTAGCTGCTGAATTGATTTTCTCTGTCTGTCTTCGAGTCATTACTCTTTACAGGAATATTTTTATTGATATTCTGATTATTGATTATTTCTCGTAATTTTTCCATTTCTATTGTCAATCTTAATCAAAAAAATATGATGATTCAGGAAATAATACATTCATGATATTTATAAAAACTAACAAAAATCATTATAGAATTCGATTTATAATAATTATTATGAAATCAATATAAATTTATTTGAAATATATATTTTTAACTTTGCTCGAAAGAACACTTTTTTGAATGATTCGTATTAAAATTAGTGAACAAAAGGAAAAGTTCAGTTTTGATCATTGATGAAACTTGATCATAAATAAAAATTTGAAATAGCTAATAGAATAATCTTAAGATGTTGATTAAAAAGAAATAGAATCTTTATCAAAATGATGATTTTAATTTCTTATTTAGGGTTGAAGGAATTTTTTTTTTTACTAGACTTGAAGAGCAGAAATTTTTTCTTCATTAAAACGAAATTCATAAAGAATTTTAAAAACAAACAAAATTTAGAGCAGCTAGGATAAATTTTTTATCCATCCCTTCTTCTAGCAATAAATTATGATTACTAAAAACCTAGTAATACAACCAAATGAATTAATTAAATAAAACATAGTAATAAGATTTAATTAATGATTAAATGATTGTATATCTAAGATTGAAATGATTTTATATAATATAATTAATATGTGAAGTAAATAAGTTACATAATTTTACCTAATCTCTTTTTTTCTTAGTCTAATTCTTTTTCCTTTATAATTTTTTCTGACCCTTCTTTCTGTATTTGAATTTGTATTTATACAGTCTTTAAGGATCTTATCAGTTTTTATATATCCAGATGTTAAATCTTATCCTTACATTATTCAAATGATTATCTGCATACTTTTCATATATTCCCGTAGGATATGTTATTGATTTGTAGCTTTACTTCATCATATGCAGGGTGGATTGCATTCTTCTTACGGTTTCACCCTTTTGATTGTCTAATTAGATTCTTCCACGTATAGTTTCCCGCAAATATGGTACGGATAAAGTAAAGAATAGATCATTAATTTTTTCTAGGTTAAGGCGGGTTTGACAAGTGACTTGCGGGATAGTTATATCTTTGATTATCTTTATTCCCGTAACTTACATGATAGATACATGTCTTTTATGGTATGTCATGCTTTGACTATTTTTATTCCCGTAACTTGCATGACCAGTACATGTCTTTTATCCCTATCAAAACTGCGCCATCTGTCATATTTTTCAACCGCTAGTTAAATTCATCTAAATCGTTGATTTTTCTTCGGAATAGGAACAAGTGTAATTAAATCTTTTATTTGATATTTTTCAAGTTATAATAATTTGGTCACTCGATCTAGAATTATAACACGTGTAGGGTGGAGATTTGGTATTTACAATACTAACGGAACCTAATCATCCTCATATCTCTAAACCAACACACCCCTCAAAAACATAACAAGAAATGGACCAGAAGAAGAAAATTTTGGTATTAGGAGGAACTGGTTATTTAGGGCAGCATCTTTTGAATTGTAATTAGCATTTACTCATTACTCAACTCCTCCTCAATCATTACTCAACGAGATCTCTCCATTGCTTTTCATGTTGATTTACAAACTGGGGAAGGTCTTGATTCTATCTCCAATACATTTGGGAAGGTTTGAAAACTCATAATAAATTTAGTTTTGGTTGTGGGCAATCTCGAACTGATTTTAAAATCTTATAATAATTTTATTTTTTTGTATTGCCAGCCGGATGTGGTTGTGAATTGTGCTGCATTGTCTGTACCTCGTGTATGCGAAACGGATCCAACAGCAGCCATAAATGTACCATCTTCTGCGGTGAAATGGTTATCAAACTTTGTTGAGAGTGTTCTTTTGATTCATTTATCAACTGATCAAGGTGAACCACTAAATTAGCTTATCTTTTATTGTTACCGAGGACAATGAATTTTTGTATTTTGATTTTGGAAGAACACCTAATTAGGCTAGATATGTGTGAGAAATTGGATTTTCGAGTGTTGCAATTTATGTAAGCTAATGTGTAAAGTTGGAATCCATGTTCATATGATATGTCAGTTGTAACTTAAACTTAGAAGTGGATCTTAGTTTGAGTCCATGTATTGTTGCCAAGGATCGTATTGTTTGCTTTACATTTTCTTATGAGTCTAGCAGAAAATAAGCTAAAAAATTGAGAAAGCAAGTGACTTGCAGAAGTCACACTTAGTTTGAATTTTAATGTATTACTAGCACTATTGTGAAATTTGTTGCCCTAGTTTAACACAAAGGTTTTATACTTTTGATCATTTTTTGGTTTCAATATTAGATGTTTATGTTTTTAGGTTAATTTGTCAAACCCATGGCAACCGACCTTAGTGTTCATTTTTGGAATGGACGCGAATAGTGTTTTTGTTTATTACTCAACTTTAGTCATTTCCATTTAAGAAGTATAATTGAAATATTGTACTTATTTTCTTCTTCTCACAACTCGCAATTCATATATTTCTTGATAAGAGTTAATTCTTGCCATCTCACTTTTGTATCAGTCTATGAAGGAGCCAAATCGTTCTACAAGGAAGAAGATGAAACAATCCCAGTTAATATATATGGCAAATCAAAAGTGGCAGCGGAGAAGTTTATTTCTGCAAATTGTTCAAATTATGCAATTTTGAGGAGCAGTATCATCTATGGGCCGCAAACTATTTCACCAATTGCGAAATCTCTTCAACTCAGGTCCATGAAAAAGCATCTCCGCATTTGTTTTTACATGGATAGAGTCAAGTGTCATATGATACTAATCTAGGTAGCCTGGTTCTGCTATGGATTGATGGCGTCCTTTTTAAGGGTGCTGAAGTGGAGTTCTTTCATGACGAGTTTCGGTGCCCAGTTTTCGTCAAGGATGTTGTGGATGTAATTCTAACTTTGTCTAAGAAGTGCAGGTATAAGTTTTATGTATATAGCTCCATTACACCTTGAGAAAGTCCTTATTCACTAGTAAAGTTTTGCATGGGTTTCCAAAACTTTCCCATTCTTTTGTTGATATTTTAATGTGCATATGTGCTTAAGCTTAACCGTTTTGTCTTTCATGTATAATTTTGCAGATAAGAAACATATGAAATTACTATTAAACGTTGGAGGTCCAGATTGGTTGTCCCGTTTGCAAATGGCCGAAGCTGTCGCAACTGTTAGAGGATACAACACATCATTACTGAAACTCGTCTCTGCATCATCAGTATGTATTCCATATCATGAAATACTTTTCAAATCGATTATTTTCAAAATCTGTATTCTATTCTTCCACTTTCAAGTTTCAAGTTCATTTTCTATATGTAGATGGATTATATCATTTGTCAGTATTTTCACTTAGTGATAATGTAGGCTCAATACTTGTTTTCATCCCCTACTCTCACTCTATACAGATCAGTTCTAGACATCAATCCATAATGACCCATGTATTGACAATCAAACAGACACATTTTTTCTTCCTTCCTTTCCTTGAACTCATACATCTTATTTATAGTACGAAAAAGATCTGAAAGTCAATTTCTTGTATATCTTCTTATCGCACATTACAGTCTTAATGAAGCATTACAATTTTTCAAACGCGAAGATAAACTTACAGTATGTCCACAATTTTCAGGTGAATCGTGGTGTGAATTCCCCTGCCGACACTGGAACGAACGCTTGGTATTAAGCCGACTCCGTACCTAGATGGTGTTAGCTTAACTCTTGATGCAAGGACTTGATATAAATCTGTATTTTTCTTTCTTTCATCTAGCATTGTGTGGTCATGTCATGTCAGATTTGAATTGAATTCTCTGTTATAAAATTGTAATCTAATTATTGAAGTAAATACATTGCAACTTACTCTCAGTTGGATCTGGATCATATAAAGATGAACTTAATCCTCTCATATCTACTACTAATTGGTGTACTTGAGATGCATTTCCCCTGGCTCTTGGAAAAGACATTGTACGGAATTTAAGGATCAGCCATCCATAAAATGAAATTTTGATTCATTTCTTGTCACAAATATTCAACTGTAGCATACATATCTTATCGGATTCACTGAACTACTCTTTACTCTTGACCGTAATACCAACAGTTGCAAGCTACTTTGTCCTAACCTTGAATGACCGCCGGCTGCATATAATACTAGCTATTGCCGACTCTTTCCCACGCACTGCACGTGTAAGTAGCCGAATATTGACGGTAGAGATTCTGCGGTATCACGTCACCTACAGGGGTATTTTGGTAATTGAATGATTCAATCAAAATTAGGTGAAAAAAGATGGTAGTACTTTATAGGAAAGGTGAGACTGAAAAAAGAAGAAGAGAGAAGACTCAGAGAGCGTGAGTAGAGATTAGATATTGAGGTCCTAGAAAGTAGTATCATGGCAAATTTAGAGCTGTGGGAAACGTTTAAACAGTCAATAACAGCATATACAGGATTAAGTCCAGCTACTTTTTTCACAGTAGTAGCATTAGCTTTAGCATTTTATTATGTTGTTTCTGGCTTATTTGGTTCTAATCCGACACCACCATCAAAGCACAGAGAAATTGAAGAAGAAAGGGAACCTTTACTACCACCAGTTCAATTAGGTGAGATTAGTGAAGAGGAACTCAAAATTTATGATGGTACTGATCCTAAAAAACCATTACTCATGGCTATTAAAGGACAGATCTATGATGTTTCTCAGAGCAGGTATATATGTATATCTCTTGATTTTAATTTTGCTTCTTTCCTTTTTATGATAATCTAGGAATTGAATTATTTATTTCCCCTGATTTTGTTGATTTTATTTTTGGGTTTTATTATTTACTTTGTAGATTTGGGGATTTTATTAGGTTTTTTTAAGAAATGTTTATTTAGGGTTTTAGTGGTTAATTACTTTAGATTATTTGATTGTTTTGATTGTTTGGGTTTTATGTGAATTGGGCTCTTTTTGTGGTTGGAGTTTAGACAATTTGAAGTTTTCAGATGGTGTTGATTACTATGAGTAAGCTATTTTAGATGTTTGTTTGTGATTTTACTGAAGTTTTTGATCATATTGTTCAATGGTTTCTTATTAAAAGTGTAAGAAAAAACTTGGACAATTAAGAGAAGAAAAACATGTATAAAGTCATGAGTTAATTACTCTTTGGATTTGGTTAGTTTGTTGAACCAGGGATGTTCTGGATTGACCACACACTTTTTGCTTATTTTTGTACTTGATGGAATGTAGATATATGGGGTGGCTCAATTTTGAAGCTAATTATTACATTTTGGATGTTCAGAAAATTTATCTGAGTTGGCCAAAGATGATTTTGTATGTCAGTAGCTGTGTGTGATTTTACGGTTGTCTTTCTTCATCTTCATTTGGCAAATGTTGTTGTGCATGTTTAGTTGTAGATGAAGCTCCATTGGATCAGAAAATTTGTGTTCATAACTTTTCTATAGTGATATTTAGAAAAGAGATCCAAACAACTATTATCTGGTGCATGTAATGCCAATTTTCTTTTTTTCTTGTTGTTCAAATTATTTGATATTTGTCTGTACACAGCTTATGCAAAAAAAAATGTTGTCGCTATTGCTAATTTAATCCTGATTTTTTCTGTTGCCATTAGACTTACTCATCATGTACTTCCCTTGCAGAATGTTTTATGGACCTGGTGGCCCATACGCTTTGTTCACCGGTAAAGATGCTAGTAGAGCTCTTGCAAAGATGTCCTTCGAAGATAAGGATCTAACTGGCGACACCACCGGTCTTGGCCCCTTTGAACTCGAGGCTTTACAAGACTGGGAGTACAAATTCATGAGCAAATATGTTAAGGTTGGTACTGTCAAGAAAACTGTGCCAGTTGTTGATGGATCTTCAACCTCTGAAGCTGCAGCAGAGAATGCTCCTCCTGCAGAGAAAGCTGCACCAGCTGAAACCGCCGAGGAACACCACACTCCTGAAGAAGTAAAAGCTGAAGAGGGTGAAAAATAGTAGCTTCTTTCTTAGTCTTCTTTCTTGGTGTTTACAGTTTAACTTGGTACATTCAGATTGTTGTAATAAAAATATAAAGGGAATAGAGGACATGTTAAAAACTTCAAAGCTGCAGTTTAGTTTTCTAAGTGACACTTTTCTTAAGCTGTTTTATTGTACTTTGTACGCTAATGTTCTACAGTAGTTGAAGTTCGGATTTACCTTTTAATGCATAAATAGGTTTAAATTGTTGTTTCGTCATCCATGTCAACTCAACTAGGTTGCATGATAAGAAACTTGTGGAGGTCATGTCCAGAAAAGGTCACCATATACCGAGTTCGGTTCATGATATTATAGCTTGATTACTTTAGAAGTGATTTTTTTTAGGTGTTATAGCTTGTTCTTTCACACAAACCCTCGATTTGGTCAGTTCCAGTGAAGCTTATGATTTTCTCAGCCGATTAGTTATGCTATTTGCAAGACATGATTTTTCTTAAGCATCCTTCCTTTGGCATGTAGGCCAACTACGTAATCAAGCTTCACATTGAGGAACTTTCCTGATTCGGCAACCAAAGTAGTGATATTGATCTTAGCCACCTCCTCATTATTAGGCTGTACCATTCTTACAACATCAACCACATTTGCATCTACTGGCACTTGGGACCCTTTCGCATCATAGTTGCAAATCTAGTAGCTTTTAAGAAAATAGCCCAAAAGCAATAATAAGTGGAAAGCATGGTCTAACAAATATTCAAGGATTATTCAGGCCAAAGGAAAAAGACTAGGAAAATTACTAGATATTCAACTTAATAAACAAAGGTTCAAAGTATGATCGATAACAGTTTTGAAATGTGCTCGTCGGCAGTTTCATGATTTTAGATTAACCATTTCGTTATGAAAACAGAAATGCACATAGGGCTGATACAGGGATAATTAGATCTGACTTGTGCGAGTAAATCATCTTTACCAAAAACCAGTCGATTATTCTTGCTAGATTAGTTTATGAAGCTGGCTTCACATTCTTGAGTGCTACCCAGACTGCACTATTACACTTGAAACCGCTACCGAATGCAATCTGCCAGACACGATTGTTTTTATGCATTCTTCCCTTGGACTCATGTACGCCAACTCGTACCAAATTGAGCTTGAGGATTGCCAACCGTTGAAGAGTCATTCGAGAAGCTTCGACATGAACTGAAGACAATTGCAAACTCTTTTCTAATTCATCAATCACCCCTCTCCCCCCAGCATGTATACGAAAATGATCAAATGCAAGCTTAAAATCTGGGCTGTAAGTCTTCATTTTTGGATTCCTGAACAACTTCTTCACCACCATGGTGATGAAAAAACGAAGTTGTTCTTTGATAGGTAGGACGAGCGGACCCAGGGTGGTGATATTGATCTTAAGGGCCCCTCCGGCTATACTCGTAAGATCTTTGGACAGTGAAACACCCACAATACCACTTTCATCCCGCTCTTGGTAAATACATTTGAATGACTTCTCGTCCAACCCACGGTGGTTCTCACAACATGAACCAATTTGTACTTAGTTTGCTGTCTGTCTACATATTTGTTTGAAAGAAGAATCGCTGCACCACCAACACGAAACAGGCAATTAGTTACCATCATAGGTTTGTTGTCACCAGAATACGTACTCAGAATAACATTCTCCGTGCTCATAACAATCACATAAGTATTGCGATGAACTCGAAGCAAGTTCTTTGCTAGATCAACTGCAATCACTCCAGAACTACAACCCATCCCTCCTAAATTGAAACTCTTAATATCACTTCTCAGTTTATACTTATGAACTATTATGGCCGAAAGCGAAGGAGCTGGATCAAACAAACTACAGTTCACAACAAGAATACCAATATCTTGGGGATTACATTTGTACTATAAAACAGATTATCCAAAGCACCAAACATGACCTGCTCCGTTTCTTCCCTAGCAGTAACCATTGAAGCTTGTGAAGGTATGCAATGCAATGCTTTAGGGAGATGAGTCTCTTCGCCTAGTCCTGACCGCACAAGAATCTTGCGCTGGAACTCCGATGAAGTTTCATCGAGATTACCAAGAGCTTTAGCACGTTCTAGGTAATATTGTGTTGGAGCTTGAAGGTGAGCAGGTGGTTGATAACAAGCGTAATCGACGAGGTAGACAGGTTTAGGCCGAGTCATTACGTAAAATATCGAAGAAAGAACAATGAAAGCAAAACAAGTAACCATCCTACCCAGATTGTAGTCATATTGAAGCGAAAGCTGATATATATATATATATATATTCGAATTCTACTCGACTAATAGCTTCAATGAGCATTACAGCAACACAGGGAACAAGAAATATAGTTAAAAGCTGGGTAATCAAGTACTTGGAACCAAACTTAAGAGTCATAATGATTTGTATGAAATCTATCAATAGGTTTCTAGTAGTTCTATTCTCAACACTAGCTAAGAAGAATAATATTTTCTTCCATATGTTACTCTCATTTCCAGCTGAAACAAAACAAAGGTTCTTATAGGTGCGATGTTGTGAGTTTTGGACCATAAAAAATGATCCTAAATTGATGCTTCGTGTTGAGACTATTTTGTCTAGGCAAGTAGTACGTGTGACAAGATTAATCTTCCGTATTGTCTACAAACTAGTACATGTGTTGTCTTGTGTAGTAGAACTAAGAATTTTTTATTAGAGTACAAATGCCAACTAGTATATATACTCGGTAGAGTACGCGGTAGATGACAGCTTAAACGCAAAATCTAATTTGTGCTTTATTTGTAGTGTGTTGATCTGCTTTAAAATTTTCCTCTCTTCTGAATAAATGCACACTGTTCTATTGGGCTCTTCACTGCTGTCCTCTTTGGCAATTGATACTATCCACATTGTTACTTAAAACTAATAACAGAACCATCACAATATAATGGCCGTTCAGCTCATGTGCTCTTGAATAATATTTTCTTCTTCTTGTATGAAGTACAACGTCGAAGTTCAATGTTTTGTTTAATACGTGCTACTCATATTAACGAGTTTGTTAATTTGGTTGGCATTCAAATTTGAAGTACTTATGTAAGCTTAATTACATACTAGTAAGAATGCGGTGCCATTCCTTTTGTTTAACTGCAACCCTGTTAGCAACTTTGTTGGTCAGTCATATGGATATGATTCCGAGTTGTAGGTACACAGTTGCAGTAAAATTATGTTCACATAGATTCCATGTTCATAAGCTTTTCATTACTAACCAATTTCATAGCCCATAAGATAAACAATTTTTCCGTAAAGAATTTTCAGAGAATGTACAAGGGTTAATTAGACTTTGGTATCTGGGTTTTGTCCAGATTTAGTGTTCTTACTTAAATTTGTTTAATGTTAGACTTTAGTACCTAGAATCACTGTTCACCTGTTAAGACCCGTGAAATGATGACGTGTCATTTTTTCCCGTCAATTAAATTTGAATTACAAAAAAAAATAAACTTTGCTAACAATGACAAACCAAGTCTCTAACGGTTAAGATATACGGTTTATATTAGATCTTGTTCCATTTGAAAGATGAACGGTTAAGATCTACAAAACTCAACCCATCTCATACCATGTATTCACCTCTTCTGCCTCAAACTCAATTTATACTCGATCCCCATCTCTGTTCACAACTACATGGTAATAATCTCTGCCAAAACCGCTACCTCAAACTCGATCCCTATCTCTGTTTCTCGCTATTAATCTCTGCCAAAACTCAACCCATCTCATACCATGTATCTTAAATTCTCAACTCACAGCAAATCAGTAACCCTAATTTCAATTGAAACGAAAATGAATCAAATTCAAAATCAGTAACCTCAAAAACCCTAATTTCAAAACAATTTGATTCAAAATCAGTAACCTCAAAAACCCTAATTTCAAGATACCCATTTCAATTTTAGATCGGTCTTCCGAAATTTCCGTTTCAATTTGATTTTGAATTTGTAATTTTTGTTTAAATTAAAATTAGGGTGACTGATTTGGGGAAGAAGAAGAAATTTTTTTTATCAATTAGTTCAGAGAAAAAATGGTTTACACTGTAGGGTGAAGTTGACTGTAACAAGAGTACTATTAAGCAAGAGGGTGCCCAATGTCCAACTGCTAGGGTACCTAATTCTAACCTAATAACTAGGTCGAGTAAAATTAAACTCATTTCCAGTTTCTCTCAAGCGGTAATTGTTACCTCCGGCAAACCTAGGTTCAAGTGGTTGTGGCTGTGACTGTGAGTTGATATGGGCTAAGTTCTGGCGAGAAGGAACCGGAGATTTTGGGGGTTTTGTCCGAAATATGATAAATAGTCGCTGGTGGTTAGATTAGATGATGAATGGTGACTAGAGAATATGGAGCTTCTACCATGAGAAGAAAGGCAAGATGGGTATCGATTTTCTCCAGCGAGAAGAATGTTTAATTGAAGATGGGGTTTTGGTCTGAATTTTGATACAGAGAAGAAACAGCGAGAATAGACAAAATGGCTAAGTTTGAATTGTTGCTATGATGGGATTTGAGCTCGAGAAGAAGAGTTGATGAATTAAGTTCATTGTTGAGTTGCTGTAGGTTATGTTGGCCGAAAATTATAGAATGGGTTTCAGGTGAAGATTTGGTATTATGGGTCTGTGATGGTTTTCCATTTGATTTAGACCAAGTTCTGTTGATGTTGAGCTGCCGTGAATGAAGTGATACTGGTTGTGAGACAGTGAAGCTGGTGGTATCTTGATTGAACGTGTTGCTTTGAAATGTTGATTCCTATTGCAGTGAAGGAGTTTAGGTACTTGAATTAGCCAACAGAGTTTTTCCTAAACCTCCAACAGGATTGCATAGTATGTGCTCGATAAAATTCGTGAGAGAAATTCCAGACGAGAATTGAAGAGTGTTTGAAGATGCCTGTTAGTTCCGTAAAACTGACAGGTTTATTAGCTTTATTAGAATTCTGATTTGGGATGAAATAGTATCCGGGCTTTATTATAAGAATCTGATTTGAATAGGCAAGGACACTCACGTGTCTTATAAGGATATATATAAGAAGGTATGTGAGTTTTAAAAAACTCAAGTGTTAACGGAGCCGTTAACGGCGTTAAGTATTATTTTATTTTTTTAAAAAAAAATCTAAATGGAAGTCAGTACTTTAACTTTGCCATCCAGGGTGAACAGTGATTCCAGGTACTAAAGTCTAACGTTGACAAATATAAGTAAGAACACTAAATCTGGACAAAACTCATGTACCAAAGTGTAATTAACCCAATGTACAACTGTAACAGTGGACAAAGAGTGTAATGAAACAAAAGAGAGCAGTCATTATGTGTTTGCTTCAGGACAACTACCAGTTTCATTAAAAGCCATAATAAATATTGCAATTTAACAATTTTTCAATGAAGGTTTTAGAAATGAAACTCATCAGCCTGTTTTTAATTATTTTTTTTTGCAGGAAAATACATTAAAAGAAGAACCCTATTATTGGGACAGCAGTCGTTGGCTCATAGGGGCTTACAAGATGACAAAATAGAGTCATCTTGAATCCAACCTCAATGCCCCTTATCCTAGTATTTTTAATAATACCCAGACTACCCTATATTAATTAGTGTTAATACTAAACTAATTAATATTTAGTTAGTTGATTAGATTAATAAGTTAGTTTATAGTTAGTGTTTTGAAAATCAAAACATTAACATTTTTCTTTTGGAGGGAGAAAAAGAAAAACAAATGGAAAAAAGAGATTATTTTTTGAAAACCTAGAAATTTCGATTTCAATACCCAAATTTGTGATTCTAACAAGAGTTATGAGGTAGGTGAATCCTTTTCTTCTAAATCTAACAAGATATTCATATAACAAAACAATGATCCAAAAGTGACTGATTTTCTAGATAATCAAGAGTTTTTAACTCAAACTCAAGAATATGAAACTTACTATGATTTTGAAGATCCAAGCCAAGAATATGAAGAAAATGAAGCTCAAAGAGGTCAGGTGTACATCTAACTTAACTCCAAAACTGTTTTTGTTGCATGTAATTGCTTAAAGTACGTAGAAAGTTTGATTTTTATGCTGCCAGAAAACCCCAAATTCCAGATGTAGGATGATTACGGCCGGGAAATCAGTGTTTCCGAGCAGTATAAGTCATATACGATTGGGAAAATATGAACTCCCAGCCGTAAACGTTTTTCTACGACTGGATAAGTAAGAACTCCTAGCCGTAGAAGGTATATACGGCTAGGTCGTGCCCACGAGAACCCAACCGTAGTTGCATGGCATATTAAACGCTATCCACTATGGCTGGAAAAGATGGCCGTAAGCTAATCTCAAGGTCACTTACGGTTGGAAAATGTAAAAATGTTGGCCGTATTGTATTTTTTACGACTGGAAAAGCCCACCTTATTAAAAACTGATGGAGGGAAATTTATGGAAAATTAATTTATTATTATTATTATTATAAAAGGGACTTTCATTAAAAGGGAGAAAATATTTTTTACATAGGATTAGTAGGGAACCTAGCCACAAGCTGAGCCTAGCATTATTATTATTATTATTATTATTATTATTATTATTAATGTTATTTTTAGTAGAAGAATAATGAATTTTTCGGATTTATTATTCAGAGTAATTTTAGAAGAGTCTAGAAGTTTATTTTAAGAGTTTTAATAAGTTATAAAAGTTTCCTAAAGGTAGTAGATACCTTGGGAAATAAGTTTATAGGTTTTTGATAAGTTTAGGGTTTGTTTAATAGGAGTTATCTATATAAGGAGCTCCAAAAACGAAAATTAGGGGGAGTTTTTGATTAATTAAAATTATTTTATTTTCATTAAACTTGTTGAGTTTATTGATTTTGGTTTTTATTCATAGTTGGGTTTACCCCGAAGTATGAATACTAATCTCATATCTATAGTCGTTATTCGTAGTGAATTAACGAAGTCTAGATAAACCCCTAGAGGTTAGGATATCTCTTTGAAGATCAACTAACTTCAATCAATTTCTATCGATTTCTACCCATTCTACCGGTTACTTTTCAATGATTCTATTCCGCTTCGATTATTATCATCTTTATACGCTTCCTATCTGCATCAGTTGATACCAGAGCAAAGTTTGATTCTAGGGTTAATAAGATGTTACTAAGACGAGTATTCAGGGTTAATAAATTGTCACCAAGACGAGATCCGAGAAGATGTGAATATCTGATCAACAAAGAAGGAGATTCTGGAAGTGATAGAATGTTATTTGAAGAAGTCACTAAAATCTCGATCTAAATCGTGCTCACTTATGGAAGAAAATAATAATGCAGATAACGACGATGAATACTTGTTTTGTCGTCATGACAATGATGCACAAAATCAAGTTATAGTTGAGAGATATACAACTCCAATCTTTGATAAATATCCCGATGATGAGGAGGATATCAAATTTTCTTCTCAAAAAGGCGAAGAACATCCCGTTTCTGACAAAGGAAAACAGTCCCAAGAAGTTTTACATGATTTAATAAGGTAGTAGATACCTTGGGAAATAAGTTTATAGGTTTTTGATAAGTTTAGGGTTTGTTTAGTAGGAGTTATCTATATAAGGAGCTCCAAAAACGAAAATTAGGGGGAATTTTTGATTAATTAAAATTATTTTATTTTCAGTAAACTTGTTGAGTTTATTGATTTTGATTTTCATTCATAATTGGGTTTACCCCGAAGTCTGAATACTAATCTCATATCTGTAGTCGTTATTCGTAGTGAATTAAGGAAGTCTAGATAAACCCCTAAATATTAGGATATCTCTTTGAAGATCAACTAACTTCTATCAATTTCTATCGATTTCTACCTATTCTACCGGTTACTTTTCAACGATTCTACTCCGCTGCAAGAATTTATCATATTTTTACACGCTTCCGATTTGCATGCATCAAAAACTCTGCTAGATTACAACTAGCTTTTGTAACTAAGCTGGCCGTAGTATGGGTGTTACAGTTAGATATTTAGTTATCGACCAAACCGTAACTGGTGTATTGAGATGATTTTTCATGTTTTTCTTACGGCTATGTTTTATTTTTCTTAGATGGATCCCATACCTGAACCAATGGAAGATCAACCCCTATCTGTTAGCGAATTGAGTGCGAATACAAGTGATCACTATTCTAATAACTTCGAATGGGTACATATAGATGATGCGAAGAAATGGGCTCGAGAACAAGGGTTGAAAAAGATGTGCATTATAGTTCAAAACAATCAAGTAAGACCCACCTCCTTTAAAATGGTTTATGAGAGTAGTGACCAGTACAAGAGTCATCAAAGAAAGGATTTTGTGTATAAACCAAAGAGCACGAGGAAGAGGGGAGTGCATCATACAAAAAAGTGTGGTTACCATTTTAAGCTTCAATTTAAGTACAACAAGGTCAAGAAAGTATGATTTATAAGTGAGGTGGTATCGAGATTTCATAACCACCCAATTCCAGAGAGTTTGATCAACCATCCTTATGATAAGGATCAACCCCAAAGAGATGGAGCTAGTAGATGTGTTGATTCAACAATGCGGAAAACTTATTGATATCCTTTGAGGTGTGAAGACATTAAAAAAAATAACTCATCTTCCTTGACTACCATTTACAATGCAAGAGAAAAATTGAGAAATGAGCAATGACAAAATAGAGAACTTATGCAACAATTATTGTATTTTGGGGAAAATGCGAACTAAACGGTAGTGTATGTGAAAGATGAGAATGGGAAGTGATATTTTACCACAAAGGAAAACCGAAATGACGAGGATTAACAAACTACCGGAACAGAAACAACAAGCGGAGAAAGACAAATTCGAGGAAAGCGACAAAGTAGCCAAGGTAAATGGGGCTATGGCCCATTGGGAAACTTATTTTCATAATGATTAGATGCTAATGGCCCATTGGGAAAGCTACTCGGATGTTCTAAAGTATTTGAAGAAAGAATTGTTGGATCCCCATAACAAGAAGTTTGTTAGTGCATGGGAAAACAAACATAAACACGATGATAACCAAACGACTACCACGGTCGAGTCATCTCACAATCGATTCAAGATTAAGCTTAATGGGTGCAATGGTGGATTTGTTATGTTGTTTGATATTATGGAAGACTACTTAAAGCGTGACCTTAAACGAATCCAAGGGAAACTTGAATTTAGCCGATTTAAAAAGCATATTGTGTATTTGGACAACCCTTGGCTACGAGGAATAATATACTATGTCTCTCATTGGGCCATTGAGAATATAATGTGCGAAGTTGATGAGATAAAAAACGCCCATTCCAGGTGAAAAGTGTATTTGTCGCACATGTCATCTTTGGGACTTCCATGCCGACATGTGATAGCTGGGTACGAAGAATAAGTGATCCCAATCGAAGATGTGGATCCTTTTTGAAGACAACTCTTATTCAACGATCCATTACCAAATGAAGGCTTAAGTGATGTGTTTTGCGACACCAAGGCTCACAAAGAATTGTTTGACAAATATGCTTCATTGAATCCGTCCATGTGGTTTAATTCGATGCAAAACGAAGAACCTTACCAGGGCTTGACATGTCGCGAATCCTCTTGAAAGAGAGGGGTGCCTTCGGGAACGCGGATATAAGTGGTGCATGGCTGTCGTCAGCTCGTGCTGTAAGGTGTTGGGTTAAGTCCCGCAACAAGCACAACCCTCATGTTTAGTTTCCACTATTGAGTTTGGAACCCTGAACAGACTTCCGGTGATAAGCCGGAGGAATGTGAGGACGGCGTCAAGTCATCATGCCCTGGGAGATACACGTGCTACAATGGCCGGGACAAAGGGTCGCGATCCCTCGAGGGTGAGCTAACCCCAAAAACACGTCCTCAGTTCGGATTGCAGGTTGCAACTCGCAAATTTGGTTGTACGAGTTGCGGAAATTTAACCGTCATTTCACTAGAGACGATATTATGTAACGGTCTAACATACAAGGAAAGGGTAGGCCTACTACTAAAAAGACAAGCAAAGAAGAGAGAAAAGATGGAAAGAAATGGTCCAAGAGAATGCAAAATTATTGAAAAAGAATGTAAAAATGGGGGTTTCAAATCAAAGATAGCCTTCGGGTTTTGAGCACTTGAGAGTCCTGTATGAGGATGAGGATGAGAAAGGAAAAGGTACGAATACAAACAAACGGAGCCGGAGTCAAACGGAAGAAGGAGGACCAGACGTTAAAAATGTAAAAGAAAAAGGTCCGGAGATTTACTCCCAAGGAAGTTCAGTCTTTAAATATGATTCTTCTAAAATTGGTATCAAAGAATTAACAAGAAGGATGTTTGATGTTAGAAGAAAAGCTCCGGCGGTTGAAGAAAATCCGATAGTGATAACATCAAATTGTGAGAAAGTGGCGGTTCGTATCGCAAGAGGAATAATGGTTGCCCCCCAAGAGATGAGAAAGGTCAAACTTACCGATCTAGGTACGTTATTTGTGAAGAATACTTGAAGTATGTTCCCGAAATCATTCAGGACTATATCTAAGCAACCGAGAATGTTGACGGTGATGGGAATTGTGGTTTCCATGTTCACGCGGAACAACTTAGAATTTATAGAAGGACCGAAACTAACAATGATGACGAATGCACCTACATAAGGCACAAAATATTGTGTGAAATCCGAAAACAACCGGATTTCTACAAGGCAATTATGAGATATGAGGAAGATTATAAACAAGAGGCGGATACTGAGGAAAGGTTCGTTGCATTTGAAAGGCGTTTAATTTGGAACTCAAACGTCACAAATGATCATTGGATGTCCATACCGATTTGCGGCCACTTACTCGACGAAGCATTCTCTTGCGTCGTGCACTATTTTACAATCACAATGATGTGTACAATCGCACCAACCAAAACCACTTATGTCGAAGATTTTTCTAATAGAAGAGTTTTCATGTCCCACGTACGAAAATGACATTTCATCGATCTCCAATTAAAAGAAGATAGCCCATTACCTCCTCTATGCAACGTGTGCGACAACAAAATCTCCAAGGGTTGGTGTCATAGTTTCGAACATCAATTTGAACTTTGGAATGCGATGACCATGTCGATACTAAAAAAACTACCATGTGTAGTTTAGTATTTGTGATATATGGTGTTAAGTATATGAGAATATATGTATTTTGAATCACTCTTTATGAATGAGAATATTTTTTGGTAAATTGTGTCATTCTTTTCCCATTTTTTCTCAATGTCAACAGTGGGAAGTTAAAATTCAGAATGACTTACGACTGGGTTTCGCTAGTACTGACCTAGCCGTAAGTGACCCTGGATTATATTAGTTAATTTTGATCACAGGTTTACAACTAGGTTTATTAGGAAAGCTAGCCGTAAAACTATGGTTTTGAAGTTTTACAACTAGTTTTTTGCAAACCTAAACATAAAGCTGGATTCAAAAATGTTTAAATCCAAAGAACACTCAGTTACGATTAGGTTGATAGTGTGTAAAATGGGATATTCCCGGCTTAAGTGACACTGGATTCAAAAATTACAAGTACTTTGAAATTGAATTTAAACCAAATTGTGAATATACTTCCATTCATAAAACACTTTTTTATCTCAATACATAATTTAAAACAATAATTGCCCTTAAAAGTCTAATATCTTATACGAAATATGAAGAAGTCCTTAAGGATAACAAAATGAGGTTCAGGTGTGAAATCTGAACCTTTCCAGTTTTTCCATTATTTTCTATCTTGAGATACGACTTCATCATCAGTTTCACCTTCAAGTCGAAGTTCATTACAAAGACGAATTAAACCCATATATTCATTCACTTGTATTTCTATATCCATAAATCGACAAAACAAATTAGGCACATTACGGTTATTAGTGTTACCGGTGTTGCTGCAGAAGTTGTCATGAATATTTCTCCAATAACTAAGACTGACCAAACCACCTTGCCTTCATTCTTCTCCTCTATTTGGATAGGATAGTACATAGTTTCTGCAAAGAGATAAGTCTTCATCCAAACTAAAATTGGGTTAATCCATTTAGAAGTATAATATAGTGGGAATATAAGAGCTTTGGATGGATATTTTGGATGTAGAACGTGTGATTTTTATTGAACTTTTTATTGGGTCAATTGAATATATATAGGTGGAGTTTAAATACCCACCAAATTAGTGTTATAACGACTCTATTTTCGATCAAACCTACCTAATTAGTATTATAATGGCTCTATTTTTCAAAACACCCTAATAATATGTGCTTTAGTAAAAAAACAGGGCAACTTGCGACTAGGAATTGAAGTATCGACTCAACCGTATATCTTAGTCACGACCAGGTTTTTAACTGGACCCAACCATAAACAATCTATGTTTTACCATTTATGGGTTATTTACGGTTAGGATTTGTGGACAATACAACCGTAAATTTTCCTGAATCTCTGTAAATTTTTTTCATAAAAGCTTTCATCGAAGAAAATGACATTACAATACATTAAAGGAAAGGACATTATAATAACATTACACTTAAAGAGTTAATCTATGTTGAAATACTCAATATTTTTTTTCAAGACTTCATAACATTCACGATGGTTGGAATTTTCCCTACAAACATCCTTATATCGTCTAAGAGCCAATCTACTCTGAAAAAATAAAATCAGTTATAAGTTAGTACTATTTCAATCGGATTTGATATATAACGTATTGAGATATACTTAACAGTCTCCGGATAACTTGTAGAAGATATTGAAATCAAGGAAGGATTGATTCGAAGAATTCATCCGGCGTTCAGTGTTGCAGTACCGTATCATGATGTCTTTACATTGTTCACCGAAGACTTGGGAATCGCAATCGATTGGTTAAAGAAAAACCTGGATTCACAGAGTATTATTGGATTTGATGCCAAGGTAAACCCTGGCACTGAAATTTACAGATTCTTGGTTGGTGACAATTATTTAGTGTTTCAGAACACTTTTCTTCTCGATAAATCCCTCTCCAGTCTTCAAGAGATTCTTTTTGATTTAGGGTTTGCATTGACAACTACAACTGTGTCCTCCAATGTAGTAAGAACCAGGTTCGGCAGAAAACATGGTCTAAAAGAAGTGGTATTAAAAGTAAGCAAGAATAATGAATCTAAGGTTGATTCTATTAACACATTCCGTAGCAGTCCACGAATGAAAAATGTTGAGCTTGACGAGCGCTCGCATAAATGTTGCTATAATCTTCATATCATACCAGTACTGAAATTTAATACTGGTATGATATGAAGATTATAGCAACATAGTATGTCTCTAAGTCAGTCAGTTCTTGAAGTAACAGTGATGCAAGAATCGATGGATTACTAAGTGTGGGTTTATAGTGTTAGATCTTCATGCCATTGCCATATTGTGTGGGTTTCTGGAAGGTTATAGTATTACATTGATTATAGTGTCATATCTTCTTACCATATTGTGTGGGTTTCTGGAAGAGTATAGTGTTATATCTTCATTTACTATACTAGTTAGATCAGATTGTTACTGTTATTACTTTTTAGCGTTTTTTTAAAATGATTTTTCTGAATGTGATGAAAGTAATATTGGTCATGCTCATGGCCATGGGGGAATGTAACTGGAATTTAGTTTTGTCTTGTAGATTCAGACGGCCTTATAAACCTGACTTTACTTTTTTGAGGGCTACCAAAAATTAATTAGGGGCGACTAATAAGATAAAATAAAGTCATTTTGAAATAATCTCAATACATCCATTATCCATCTATTTTCTATAATGGCTAATCTACCCTTGCTTAATTAGTGTTAATTTTGATTAATGAGTTGATTAATTTGGTTATTAGAAAATGATTTGAGTTAGTTTTGGAATAGAAATTGAGAGTTTTTTAGATTGATTTTTCGAGTTTTAGTTTTGTACAATCGGTAGGATCGTGATTTATTTTCCTACCGATTGTACAATCAGTAGTTTAATGGAGTACTTAAACTACCGATTATGTAAGTTGCCCCAAATTGAATTTCTCAAAACTTTCAAAATTTCGAACTCTTCATCTTTCACAATCGGTAGGTATTGAAAATTTATATCTACCGATTGTAAACATATAATGAATTAAACTTTAAAATTTTAAACTTTGTAATCGGTAGTTTAAAGATCAATTTTATCTACCGATTAAAATGGTTTTGTTGTCCAGAAGTTTTCTTGCCACAATCGGTAGTTAGTGAACATAAATAACTACCGATTATGGATAATCGGTAGCACGTGAATTTAATAACTACCGATTGTATGTAATCGGTAGTTTAGAAATATTATTATCTATCGATTATGCCGATTTTATTTAACATCTAACTTCGTAATACTATTTCAACATCCGGAGAAAAACTTGTTCAAATAAATTTACTACATATTGTTCAAAAAAACTAAAAACATCCGAAGAAAATGAAACAAAACACATTATAGAAATTGAAAGTGATCAATCTCATTGATCTCATGAAATTCTTCCACTCCTTGTTACTCTCGACTCGGTCCTAGTTTCAACCCGCTTCTTCTTCTTCTTCTCGTCCCCCTTAGGATCAGCCCAAAGTGGACCTATGTACTCTCCAGCTTCATTGTAGTATGGGTTTATGCTTGACAAGTCTTTGTCCCTTAAAATGCACCGAAGATCCAAAACATAGTAAGTTGTCTCGGAATCGGTTGACGAATTGATTTCAATGGTTTTGGACTCCTTTATCACCATCTTTTCCTTTCCCTTCTTTGGTTGTTTAGGTAAAGATTTTGGAGCCATTTTCAATGGAGTACTTAAGGGTAAAAGGAGTAGAAGAATCGGTAGATGAAAAGAAATGAAAAAAGTTGATGTTTTAGTTGAGAATAGGTTGAGCCACTAATTTCTTCGAAGTTGGAGAGTTAAAATGTATTGGAGGTGCATAAATGAGAAGAGATCACCCTCCTTATACAGATTATAGTCTAAACGGCTTTATTTTCAAAAAAAAAAAAATCGTTGAGGCCTGGTGTAACAAGAGTGTACAAAAAATATGTACTAAGTTCGAACTAATATAAAGAATCAGAAGTTTTGGGTACACCATAATCTATAATATTGACCCGTAATACTAAAATCAAAAGGAAATAACAGTACGTACCAGGCTTTCATATCCCGACGGGTTTTCTTTGATGATGGACCTATATTCGCGCACCCTGGTGGTCTTTCCTTTATCTTCACGTATAACGTGAAGATGAGAATGCTCCCAGTACCATACCATATAGCCAGGATCTGCTTCATCAGCTCGGGTGACAGGTCTCCCTTGGTTGATCATAGATTGCATCCTGTTCTCCCAATATTCAACCGATGGGTTACCAGAGTAAACAATTGTGATTGAGTCCTTACCACAAACACAATTCTCCACGTCCAGCTCGAACCTTCTCCTGAACCGACTCCAAGGTTGTTCTTGGACAAAACCTAGTTGACGCACCACCCTTGTGGCATTGTACATGACATACCCAGTTGGATGCCACAAGGGTCCATAGTAGAACGCCAACTCAGACCTTCGTGCTATATGACCAATAGCTAGGTCTTCCCTGTAGGGATCAAAGCATACATCTTTCGACGCCATGGAGTCTAGTTTCCTCCTCAAAGTAATCAACTCCTGCTCCTTTATCCTTGAATGGTTTCTCGAAAAGATGAATTTGGTGCCTCGGGTAGTGCTTCTCTCCCATCCCGGGTTCTCTGTCGCCAACTCGAGGGACGAAAAGTGATCATATATCCAAGCCTAGTGTACATATCAAAACAAGTATGAGAAAATTGATTCTTAAAAGAAGAAAGAATAAATAGCAATCAAACCATCAATGGAGTTACTAAAATACCTGCAATAAGCTCACGTTCCCGGCTATTTGGCTAGTCTCCTCCCGGGATGCCTTCCTCATCTCTTCCATCAAAAACGCAAGACAAGCAATGCCCCACGAATAGTCTCTAACTTTATGGATGGGATCCAAAAGTTGTAGCAGGTTGGCGTCAAACCGGTTGCCACTAGTATTTGGGAAATTACACATCCCAAAAAGCACAGAAGATATGCAGTTGCTGCAGCTCTGACCTGGTCATCGCTGAACTCTGGGTTGGCCTTGTCTTTTTCCAAGGTGCCTCTGAACCTTTCCATCAGATGAACCATACTAAATTTCCTGGTTTTGTATTTAGCGCACCGGTCAAACTCTTCGTTAGAGGTCTCTCAGTCCCAGCCAAAGCACTTCTCGGTCAAAGCATAAAGCTGGTCCCAGCTTAACTGCTTCACATAATCAAACTTGACCGCCGTACCATGGTCGGTCAGACCTAGAATCTGCACCACATCATCGGGAGTGATGGTCATCTCTCCCCATGGCATGTGGAAAGTATCGGTCTCTGGATAATACCGCTCCATGAATGCCGATATCGACACACGGTCGTGTTTTAACATGGAGTTTTCGGCAGCCGTAGATAGCCCTGAGCTCAGTATAATTTCCTTGAACCGAGACACTCATCCTCCAACGGCCATTCGTTCATCTTGTATGGTGCGGCAGTAGGTTTCATTAGACGGACCGCATTAGAATGGTCCTAATATACACGACGAATTAAAAACAATTAGAATAAAATTTAACACTTCTACGAATAAGAAGACAATATGTTAAGAATGGTGTTTAATAATTATTACATCGGTAGAGTAGATTTCTTTGACCCAAGAATCCTTGTATCCAAACAATAAACGTCATCCGTCTCTTGGGAGCCCGGGGATTTGACCTTGTCGGGGACCCTTAATCTTCAGAGAGTCGGGGACCTTGTGTCCTCGTCTCTTCCTTGGTTGTTTCTTTGTAACCGTTTCTTCTTCTTATTGGGTAGCATTTGGTCCACCTCCTTCGAAGTGTTGATCTTGAGGAGCACTTGGTCCTCCTTCTTCGTTTTGGCTAGCACTCTTTTGTCGTCTAGCACTAGCGGTAACCTTCTTACCGCCTTCACGACGAGTCCCCGATAGAATTAGATCGTTCCTTTGCTTTGATTGCCTTTCCCTTTTTTGATACAAGATAAAGAAAAATTATTTCAGTACATAAAACGGTAGACAAAGTAAGTTGAACTCAACATATTGTTAACAATCGGTAGTCAAAAAAACAACTTAACTACCGATTATGTATAATCGGTAGTACAAAAAATAACTTAACTACCGATTGTTCACAATCGGTAGCTCGGGCTCTACATTAACTACCGATTGCGCATAAAAAAATGGGAACACAAAAGTCTATGAACACACACACAATCGGTAGTTATATAAAAAATTTAACTACCGATTATCACTAAATTTGGATCTAGTAGAATAATCGGTAGTTTAGGTGTAAAAATAACTACCGATTGTGATCGATGTTTTTGAGGATCACTAACTAGCACAATCGGAGGTTTAACACTAAACGAAACTACCGATTATCACTACTTTTGCATCCAATAGAATAATCGGTAGTTTATGTCTAAATATAACTACCGATTGTGATGGGTGTTTTTGAGGTTCACTGAACACTCACAATCGTTAGTTTAAGCTTATACAAAACTACCGATTATTACGAAATTTTTATAAAGAAGAACAATCAGTAGTTTTAACCTAAAGATAACTACCGATTGTGCATGATCTTCATGAGCAGTGAAGAACACTGCCACAATCGGTAGTTTAATACAACC
Organism: Papaver californicum; assembly: GCA_023531435.1. Lineage (NCBI taxonomy): Eukaryota > Viridiplantae > Streptophyta > Magnoliopsida > Ranunculales > Papaveraceae > Papaver > Papaver californicum. Next base: position 1,954,575 of record JAJJMC010010218.1, read on the forward strand.
ACAAAACTACCGATTGTGCTAGATGTTTGCTTTTGTCGAGGCATCTTTAGATTGTAGTAAGTACGATTAATTGGTTTACGATTATACGAAGAATTGGTTTACGATCAATCGGTTGAAGATGAAAATAAAATGGTGGAATCGGTATTTTGAAATTGGAGAGGAGAAGAAGAGAAAACATAGTAGAAGAATCGGTAGTTTGAATTGTGTAGTGTGAAATAGGTTTAGGTTTAGATTTTATTAGTGAAAGGTTTTTTGGTAAATATTGGATTGGTGAAAGGTTTTATGATAATTTTACATACCCCTAGATTACTTTAGCTTCTCTCATTGGATAACTTTAAAAAAATAGTACCTAAATGATTTTTGTTCGCTCTTAAATTCGCCAGGCTTATAAAAGAACGACTTTTATTGTGGTTTTATTGATAATGTGGTGAAAAGTAAAATGGTAATTTTTAGATATTCTTTGTTTTTCACTTTCCAACCGATGTTACACAACCATCCACTTTGGTATCCCCATATTTTGTCACGTGTCTCTCTCTTTTTTTTTCGCCACCTTTTACAATTTGTTTTTCACTTTTACTTATTTATCCCAAATCTTTGTTCTAGTAAGAATCCTTGAGTCCTACCAGTCCGACCTGTAAAGATATAGGGCACATTATTTTTTGACCCCCCTATTATCCACCCGCATCAACTTTTCTTGTTTCCCCATAGGGTACGATTTCAGCTATTTCTTTTATAGCTGTGTCCTTTTGTCCATAAAAACCAGTGACTATGCCGGAGCATTTCTTTTGCTGGGGGATAAATACAAATACGTATAAACAGTATAAAAACAATTATAGACGTAAGATGTCTTGGCTTTTAACTCAAAATTAATTCAGGATGGTTTTTATAAATATTTTCCTTAATGTTTATGCTTTATATCCTCCGGGTATTTTAAATTATCTGAAATCAGTTATTCTAGAAGATCATGGCTAATTTGAACCTACTTAAATTATTTTGGGCCTATCTAATTTTGCTCTCAGCTAGAGAGTAGGATAAGAGGTGTCTAATCAGATATTATCAAAAGTAATAAACTACCCATCATTCATTAATTAACCCTAATACTAAAATCATAATATAAATAGAAAAATCTTTCCATTTTTCACTAATTTCCAAATCTTACAAAACCCTAAACAATTTTTTTATATATTTCCATCAAACTTTTCAAATTCTAAAAACCATAATCTATTTTTTTCCAAAAAAAATCTCGGATCTTCCATTACACTCGATCTACAAGGTAAATTTCTATAAACCCATACATCTAATAACATTTTTGATTGATCTAAGTGTTTAAATCTTACATTTCATGAATCAAATTCCTGAATTTTTGCCAGAATCATGCAATGTTGATGTATCGTATCCAACGATTTTGGTATGATCTTCATGAACATGAAGAACATGCATCAGAATCAGTGGATATGATACATCCCACATAGAACGATTCTGGTCCATATTACTCGCAGATAATTACATACCCTGAATCGTTGGATACAACAGATCGTATCCAACGATTTTACTTTTTTTTTTTTTTTTACTTTTTCTTATATGGAAATCGTTGGATACGATCTGTTATATCCAACTATTCTACCTTATCTTTTTATTTTTACTTCTCTGGGATGGGAATCGTTGATAAGAACATGATTATCTGCCTTAATAAAATATCATATAGAATCATTTGCTAAGACAGACTGTATCCAACGATTCTTCTGTTTTATTTTTCACTTTTCTCGGATAAGAATCGGTGGATAAGATTTATCTTATCCAACGATTCTGTACACGATTCATTCTTACTCGTTTTTTTGTTCACTTTTATGGTTAGAATCGGTGGATAAATATTAACTTAACCACCGATTCTGTTGATTTTATTTTGGGATTTACAGATTTTGTTGCTAATTGAATTAATGATTGTTGAATTTTATTTCTCTTTAACCAAACTTATCTTTTTTTCTTCAATTTATTTTTCGTAGGCATGGAGAACAGTGACAAAAGTAGCAGCTATTATACATAAATCCGTGAATGTGATGTGTATAGAAAGCCGGAACCACCTATTGTGCGAAACATGTATAAGTTTGGTTTTGGAAGAGAGACAAAGTTGGAGCAAGTCAACAAGTTTCTTGGAGAGCTCTCTTTGGACGAACTTGACGAGGACATTAGAATTTCAACAACCAAAAGCCAATACATCGATATGTTGAGGGAGTTTGATGTGGCAAATGCTGCTAATGAAGCTGCTGAAATTGATCAGTGAAAGGATGTTGAAAATGATTTAGTTTATGGATATTTATTATATCTAAAACTATAGTTTATATTTATTTAGAATGACTTGCTGTGTTTGGATTGTAGTGATTATTAGATTTAATTGGTCTTTGAACTAAGGTTTTAATTATGTCTAATATGTTATTTTTCATTGAACATGACCAAACTTCGGTTCAACGACTAGTTTTTTTTAAATTAATATATAGTCGTTGGCCTTTATGCTATAAATAGGTGTAGATGGTGGATTTTTGACAAGGTTAAAATAATAAAATTATCTCTCAGGATTCGAGTCGAATAACAGGCAAGATAACAGGAATCAAGCAATGGTATACCAACTTATTAGCAACTTTAAGATTCATACTCATGAAATTTGATCTGTTCTGAATGTTCTCACGAGAATGGCGCTGTCTATACTGCGAATGTGTTCTCTCGGAAATAGCAATCAAGGATATATATACATGTATGTGGATAATTTGTATTGTCATGGAGGTCCAGTCTCATATGTCTACCTTAAATGGTTGTCCAAAACTCATGACTATACATCAAAATGCAAACAACATATGATGATAAATTTGGTAATACTGTACTACTACTCTTGCAGGTTGCAGCCTTGCTTGACTTAAGAAACTGAATCTTCATCATATCCACTTAATCGGCTACATGTCTACGTCGTATTTTCTTCCAAACTATATTTCCATTTCTGTACTGTCAGGCGAAACTTTAACCATGGTAAAAATTTATTATAACACATCATACTGAAAAAAGAAGAAGGAAAAGGAGCATGAAATACAACTGATTTCAGCATCATGTAACAGGAAACATTGCAAGCCTTAACCATATTTATTACTCTAATTAGGAGATTCCGGATCGTTTTTTACAGACCCTTTTTGTGATCGCGAATCCTGATTCCTGAGGTGCCAATAAACACCATAACGAACTTCTCCAAGAGAAGAGAGACGGTTTCACACGGTTACACAACACATGGTGGAAGCCAAACTGGCTCGTACAAGTACAATTAGTCGATGAGTTAGGGATGTATTACATTGCCGCTTAACTGGCTCGTACATCTAACTAAGCCTAAAGTCTGCACTAGGCATGTTTCTTTCCGATATTATTTGCCATTGATCTCAAAGGTGTTAGAATAGGTTACCATCTCAAGCATTGCAAAGTACCACTTGAGCATGTGAAGTTATACAAGTTGAGCACTCTGGCCACGTAATTGAGGCCGCCCTTCTACACATGTGAGTGAGATTACACAAGTTGAGAAGCATCTCCACGCAATTGTGGCATATGCAAACACGAGTGATGTCGAACCATTTCTAGCAAAGTTTTTCCTATTTCTAGATGCACGTACGGTTGAATATCTAGAACTAAATATTTTAAAATATTTTTTATAGTCATTAATTATGTTCCTAAGAGCAACTGCAATCACGCGATCAAAACAAGGATCAAAGATTAAATTTAATCTTTAGTCTTGATTTATCAGCCACAGCCGTGCGATTATAAATGATTTATAATCGAGGAAATTCACTGTACAGGATTAAAAGTAATCGCTCGTCGTCGACTAAAACTTATGATCAAGCGAGACACTAGAAGTTCGTTTGTGTCCAAACGGTGTACCAGGATTTCGTTTAAAAACACGAGCATGAAGCTAGAATTTCGCCAGTTCAAGCGGTTTGCTAAGGCTTCGCCTGCTGAGACGAGAAGCCAGATTTCCGCTTACACCCAAGCGCCACCCCAACGTTTCGCTCACGAGAAGTCTTGGCATTTCGTTTGGCCAGACGAAATGCTGGCCTTTCGTTTATTGTTTGGGCGAATATCTGAGATTTCGTTTGGTTTCGTTTTGTGTAGGCGGTACACTAGCATCTCGTTTGTACCAAGCGAACTTCAGTTTCCCGTCCGTCTTCTCAAGCGATGCGTTAACATTTCGCTTAGGCTTAAGCGCTATCCCAGGGTTTCGCTTGACTATCCATGACTGTTTTTGGGCCGAAGTAAAGATCAAATTTTTTGATCTTTGATCATTTAATCTAGTCGTGTGACTGTGGATGCCCTAAAACACTTCCGTCTTCCTGTCACTCGATTCATTTTCTGATCAAATTTATTAGTTATGTAACAAGAGATAAAAGATTCTTTACATGCAGTTGATAAAAAATAATAAATCTTTTGGGCAGTAATACATGCCCGTGAGTTTAACTTCTACACGTACTGCATCTGAGATGTTTATCCAATCAAATGATTTGACAGGGCATAAATGACAAGATTGTGGGTTGCCTTGTTTACCTTGAAAGACTTATTGCAGCAGAATACATAGTAACAATTTCCAGGTACACAGACAAATAGTGTAAGACGAGTGTGATTCAGCAAAAGACGAGACATTGCATGTTTGCTCCAGGATCACAATTCAAAGCTCTTTCAATTATTATCTTATTATTCAGGCACAATCACAACCGCAAGCATCATGCAAGAGTTATTATCTCCCCGTTTGCATTAACTGCATATTTGAGGACCCAGACTCACCATCATGCCAAAACATACGACCCATTAACAAAATAACTCACCAAGCAACCTAGTGAACTTCTAATCAAGCATCAATTTACGCATGAGGATACTTATGAATGCAATCTTCCCATGGGTTGCCTTTGTTACAGCTACCAATTGATGGTTTCACATTCTTGAGAGCAACCCAGACTGCACTATTACATTTAAACCCACTTCCTAATGCAATCTGCCAGACACGGTCGTTCTTACGCATCCTTCCTTTAGCCTCTATGTAGGCCAACTCATACCAAACTGAGCTCGATGAGGTGTTTCCAAATCGATGAAGAGTCATTCGTGAAGCCTCAACATGAACAGGCGAAAGTTGTAGGTTCTTTTCCATTTCATCAATTATTCCTCTTCCACCAGCATGAATACAGAAATGCTCAAATGCAAGTTTGAAATCAGGAACGTAAGTCTTGGTTTTTGGATTCTTGAATGTTTTTTTGGTCACCGTATTTATGAGAAACCGAAGTTGTTCGCTGAATGGAAGCATAAGAGGACCTAGAGTGATTATATTGGTCTTTAGTGCCGACCCTGCAACCCGCATGAGAGTTTTGGACAGGGAAACACCTCGTTTACCAGCTTCGTCTTCGTACTGGTTCACACATTTGTAAGCTTCATCATCTGAGCCCTGGTGAGTTCTCACAATATGAACTAACTTGTACTTGGCTTGTCGTTTATCTTGATTTTTGTTGGAAAGGAGAATCGCAGCTCCGCCAACACGAAATAGACAATTAGTTATCATCATAGATTTGTTGTCTCCATAGTACGCCGTTAAGGTCAAGTTCTCAGTGCTCAAAACAATGGCACAAGTGTTTCGGTGAACCTGAAGTAATCCCTTGGCAAGATCTACTGCAATGACTCCAGCACTGCAGCCCATCCCTCCCAAGTTAAAGCTCTTAACATTACTTCTCAGTTTATATTTGTTAATGATCACGTCGGAAAGCGAAGGAGTAGAATTAAACAAACTACAATTCACCACAAGAATACCAATGTCCTCAGGTTTAACTTTAGTATTGGAGAAAAGATTATCCAAAGCTTCAAACATAACTTGCTCTGCCTCCTTCCTAGCAAACGCTAAGGTTTTGTTTGGGGGTGTACAGTGCATTCCTTCAGGAAGACAAGTTTCTTCACCTAGTCCAGACCGCTCGAGAATGTTACGTTGAAATTTAGCAGAAGAGTCATCCAGATTAAAAAAACGTGAATGACGTTCAAGGAAATATTCAGATGGGACTCGAAGATGAGTAGGTGGGCGATAACAGGTGAAATCAACTAGGTAGACAGTTGGAGGACGTCTCCTTATGTAAGCGGCTGAACCAAAAAGAATGACACCCACACAAATTATTACTGCAGCTAGATTGTACCTGATGATGTGGTGATGCCAAAGCTCATACGCATCCCCGTGTTTCGTCTGACTAGCTTCAACCAGGATAAGAGGGATAAGAATTAGAGTTAATATACTGACAGGGATAACGGGAATCAAGTAATGGTATACCAAATTAGTAGTTTTAAGATTCATACTATCCATGAAATTTGATATGCACTAGAATCGCTTTCTCTGTACTAAGAATGCAAAGCAAATGTGGTATCTGCTTAGTAATAGAATTCTAATATATATAATGGGTTACTACTTATTGCTCTGTCATGGTATCTCGCTTTACTGATAAATGTTGAACGGGTCATGGCTGATAGAGGAGTGGAGACTATTATCCTCAACATACCTCCTCCACATGTAGGGTGGAGTTTGGATTCTCTACATCATGCTCCATGATGGGCACGAATTTAGGGCCTCTACATCATGGATAAAGTATTGGTAGCCGTTGGATTTACTTATATACATGCTAGCTCTGATACCATGATAGAATGTGGACATCCAACTCAATACCAATTGCCAACGAGTGAAGTAGCCTTTCATATTATATAGTGTGTATAGATTATGAGTTTGGTCTATGTGAGACTATTATCTTCAACAACGGCAACAATACTTACTGGCTATAAACTGGAGGGTGTAGGTAAGGGTTGAATTCAAGCAGTGAGTACAATCTAAAACGAAACGATTATTCGGCTTCTCCAAGGGAAGGGAAGCGCTTTCACACGGTTATTACGACACAACACATGGTGGAAGCATGCTGGCAAGTACAGGTAATCAATGAGCTAGGAATGTATTACATCGATACCCAACTGGCTCGTACTCTAACCCTTAATCTGCACTAGGCATGTTTCTTACCAATATTATTTGAGACTGATGAAAGGTTTAGACCAGATAACCATCTCTAGCACAACATAAACCACATGGGCATGTGAAGTACTAGACTACTAATCTACCTTCTTCCAAATCCTTAAACACAAATGCCTTGTCTCCATGGATTATTAAGGCATGTGAAAACAGCCACTTACCTTCCTTGTACAAAAGACCGAGGTTGAAACTCCATTTTGGTTTTTCTTTACAAAAGACCATTCAACAGCATGAGCCCCATTTATGCAACTGAAGGAATCTTCATGGTATCGGCTACATGTCTATGCCACCATTTTTATTTTTCCAAACTATATTTCTTATTCATATCTATGTTGAACAAATTATTTTTTCCAACTAAATCTTTTTACCCAAGATAAAATTTATTATGACAGAGGGCGTAGAAAAAATTAATAATAATAATAAGAAGAAGGAAGATAAAAAACTGAGATATTGCAACCTTAAACCATACTACTACTCTAATTAGGAGGAGATATGGGATTATTACACGGGATCCTTATTACGAATTCTGATTCCCGAGTTACAAATTAAACCCCAATTTTACACAGGATACTTATGAATGCAATCTTCCCAAGGATTACCCTTGTTACCATTAACACATGGTTTCACATTTTTTAGTGCAATCCAGACTGCAGTATTACACTTAAACCCACTTCCTAATGCAATCTGCCAGACACGGTCGTTCTTACGCATCCTTCCTGTAGCCTCAATGTAGGCCAACTCATACCAAATTGAGCTCGACGACGTGTTTCCAAATCAATGAAGAGTCATTCGTGAAGGTTCAACATGCGCAGGTGAAAGCTTTAGGTTCTTTTCCATTTCATCGATTATTGCTCTTCCACCAGCATGTATACAGAAATGCTCAAATGCAAGTTTGAAATCAGGAATGTAAGTCTTCACTTTCGGATTCTTGCACAGCTTCTTAATCACCATGGTAGTGAAAAAACGAAGCTGTTCGCTGATTGGAAGGACGAGAGGACCTAGAGTGGTGATGTTGGTCTTTAGTGCCAGCCCTGCAATTGGCATTAGAGTTTTGCACAGGGAGACACCAACTTTACCAACTTCGTCTTCGCACTGTCTCACACACTTAAATGCTTCGTCGTCTGAACCAAAATGGGTTCTCACAGTATGAACTAATTTGTACTTGGCTTGTCGCTTGTCTTGGAATTTGTTGGAGAGAAGGATCGCAGCTCCACCGACACGAAATAGACAATTAGTTATCATCATAGCTTTGTTGTCTCCATCATATGCCGGTAGAGTAATGTTCTCTGTGCTCAAGACAATTGCGTACGTGTCTCGATGAGCCTGTAGCAAACCCTTGGCTAGATCAAGTGCAATGACCCCAGCACTGCAGCCCATTCCTCCCAAACTAAAGCTCTTAATATTACTTCTCAGTTTATATTTGTTAATGATTATGGCGGAAAGCGATGGGACATGATTAAACAAACTACAATTCACTACAAGAACACCGATGTCCTCAGGTTTAACATTAGTATTCGAGAAGAGATTATCCAGAGCTCCAAACATAACTTGCTCTGTCTCATTCTTCCCCATCGCCAAAGATCGGTTTGGTGGTGTCCTATGCAAGCCTTCAGGAAGACAAGTCTCTTCACCTAGTCCAGACCGCTCGAGAATCTTACGTTGGAATTCAACAGCAGAGGCACTCTGGTTAGCATAACGTTCAATACGTTCAATGAAATATTTAAATGGAACTTTAAGGTGACTAGGTGGGCGATAACAGGAGAAATCAACTAGGTAGATAGTTCGAGGCTGTTTCATCATGTAAACTGATGAACCGGAAACGATACCCACACAAATTGTAATGCTGACGAGATTGAAGTTGGATATGTGATAATAATACCAAAGCTTATACGCATCCTCGGGTTTCGCCGAACTAACTACAACCAGAAGTACAGCGATAACAGGAATAAGAGACAGAGTTAACAGATGACTAATCAAGTAATGTTAAACCAACTGGACATATTCAAAATTCCGATTTCCGCTAGAATCAACATTGCCTTTATCATTTGTTGTCATGTTGTTTAGACTTTGCAAGAATTAAGAATGCGCACTAAATAAATGCAAGAATGAAGAAAATGCATGTACGAAAGCTGAGGATATGAATGTCTCCGTAATGACTATCAAGGGTGTTTTATAGAACTGCCTTGGCAGCTCCTCAGTAATCAGTATCACACGTAGTCCTTCCAGCCATTAAATTTCTGGACCAATTCAATAAGTGTTGGCAGTTGGCTAGTATGGGTACTTATCTTTCTCTTTATGACAAATTAATACTATTAATGGGTGTACGGGTCTTTCTTTTTAAGACAAAATAATACTCCATTGGTTTCAGGAAAAGAGTTATTATCACTTTTTTATTTTTACCTAAAAATAAAAAAGTGATAGTAACTCTTTTCCTGAACGGAGGGAGTACTATATTGATTGATATAGGGATGCTTCTTCTTTGAGCCACTGGCTCTCTGGCTTCATTAATGTAATATCTTTTCGATCAGAAAAAAAAAAAGAAAAAAAATCTTTGCGGGCCTTGGAACAATTCGAAATTAAGATAGTGTCAATAATGGCTCCGGATTCTCACTATATATTGCTCTTGATCAGTTGGCCTACCCTTCCTTATCTTTTTTGGTTTGCTCTATCGAACAAATTTGAATTCATGAACTCACAAATTAATGGCTCCGGATCCTCTGTGGCCACTTACTTTATCCATGTTCTTATCTGATTTTTCCATGTTCTCTATGAACTCATTAATGGTAGGACTGAATGGTAACATGAAGTGTTTAAATGGTAAGATGGATGATGTCAGGGTTAACACAAGGTTTCAGCACCCACCAACCACCCCCAGGGGCAGAGGTGAGCAGTGAATGGAATTCGCCTAATCTGTTAAATGGCATAGCCAAGGCTGATAATTCCTATATGCTGACGGATTTCTTAGCAAGCCCGATATCGGCAGATTCCAAGCTAGGCTCAAATAGGTTACATGTAGAGAGCTAAAAACATAACAAGATGTAGGTTACAAAGATTTTATATATAATTGCATTATTTGCAGTTTCATTAGCCATATATGAAACAGAAAAGAAGATACAATTAGCTCGCAGAGAAAGGGAAAACGCAAAAGAGAGTCGGACACTGTGTTTATATTTCAGCTCTGCTCTGGCAAACTTTGTTTCTTCTCCATAAGGGTTTCAATCCTCTGATGAAGAAAAAACAAAAACACCATAAATCTCCAAGGCATTGTTGGAAAAAATAAATAAATGAATACATGAGAAGTAAAGCGAAAACCAAATGATATCAGCCATTTGAGAGGCATTTGAGCTGATTGAGATAATAAGAACGTTTTGGGTAATAGTTTTGGACTATACAATAATACGAACAATCGGTATTCAGTAAAGACAGAGGAAAATGTTACCTTAATGGACTGCTTAACATCGTCGAGCTTATAAAGTACCAAATCAGACAATGTGCCTCCGACATCCTTCAACAAATACCATAAGAACCAGTTACATAGCCATATTGTTAGAGAAAATGATATACTAAATACACAGATATACTGTAATCCCAATTATCTGATACTGTCCACATAGATGCTTCTTAACAAGAATACAAGATTATACTGTGTGAAGAAAAAATAATACCTTCAGACTTGAAAATGGCGATGTAACAAAACCACCGCGCATTGAGGTACTTTCTCTCTCCCACGGGTCAGTTGAAATTTTCCGACCTCTACCAACTAGTATGAGTTTTGAAGCTTCTGCCACGATCACCTGCATGCCACATAGACAATTTAAAGTAAATCTTTAAATCTTAACAAATCGCAAGACAGTTATCATATTGTGGAAGCGGATAGATTTTCTTGGCCCTAGCAAACATATTGAAATCTGTAAGTAGTTTCGAGTTACCTTTCTCAAATACCCTGGATTAGATATCCCTTGAACCTGTAATTCATCTACAGGTGCTGCTCTTCCACGAGAAATGCTTTCAATTCTAAATGTATGGAGTCCATATGCTGATTGCAAGCAACCTAGCTAGAAGGAATCATTTATCATGAGATCTAAATCGATGTAGAGTATATGTTTTCTTGCTTTGATATTTTGTACACAAGTATCAAGTCATACTCAGTTGAAAGAACCACAAACCAAGTAGAAAACTTTTGAGAATTACCTTGTTCGATAATAATGCCAATCACTAGAGCAAGAGGAATGCGCTTCTCAACCTTTGCAACTCCCAAAAATGGAAGAAAGAATGGTCTTGTAGCCTTTGCAAAATATAATTAGCATGGAGATGACACTGGGAATTCTCTAACAGCAATAAAATGAAGTAGCCAGAAAAACTAATACCTTGTAAACTATTTCATTAGGTGTAATATATAACCGTCGTGAGGAGAAATCCTTATGCAGCACATATCTTCTGATAGGTATATAGAGAAGCATTATAAGACCAACTCCCCACGCTAAAACCAACAGCAATGATATTAGTACCCATATAATTGAGTCATACTGTATATAATTTCTTGCAAGGTCATCAAAGGAGGCTTCATAAAGAACCTGCCCTGAAATTTCTGCTTCATCATCTTCTAATTCTGGTGCAGGACCTTCTGGTAGGAGTTCATTAGACTGAGCATAGCCACGTATATCGATAGCATGACCCGACAACATCACTTCAGTCTTTAACGCAACAATTTAGCCTTCTGCCGTACAAAGAAAGTTATGATTCACCACCTTCAAGTACAACGCTTCTAAAATAATTCAAGTCTGCGGAGCATTAGTTTAACATGAAGCATCCACGATTAATTAAGGAGGTTTTGATCATCTTAGCAATGCTTATAAACCTAGTTCGTCAAAATGATGGAGCGGTTTCCATAAGCTACTTTACTACTATGTACATCAATTAGATTAAATTAGACTAGAAGATACACATCGATCGAAGTGTTACGATTCCAAAATCAACCAACTAAACGAACATTCTAAAGAGAAAATCAAATGTTTGTGCCCCCATGTAACCTATTTTCGACAAGTAAGTTTCAATGGATAAATGGGATCAAAAATCAAGAAATGCTGCTGATTATGTAGTCACCCACATTATATACATTAGTCTCTAAACCTCATGTGTGTGTTTGTTTCTTGTTAGCTCATTGTTAGACCTTAGAAACAGACAAACCTCATTACATCAAATATGATGTTTTCTGTACATCTAAGCATTAACTAACAGAAGATAATCAAAACCCACAATTTTATTTCCTTATAGGAAGTATAATTTCTAAAAAGAAGACATTTTTCATAGATTAATTAAACCATCAGGAGAAATGAAATTTTATGAAATAGGAATAAGGAATGATGAGATATTTACCTGAGAGTTATTTAATTCCTTTAAAGGGTTTGTTTAATTCATTATCAGGAATGATTTAGTTGAAGAAAAAAACCCTAATTTGAGATTTGTGGTTGTTTTTTAAGATTGTAATTTGCGTTTTACTGTAAGCAAATTCTAAACTTAGCAAACAACAACCAGTCTAGTCATGTATGATGATATACTGTATACGATAATCTGTCTGTATAATAGACTTTTATTATAGTCTATAGTCGCTTAGATTTGCATCTGTTTAATGGCAGCACCCAACCGATAAGGTCTACTACTACGTACACCTAACAGGCTAACACTGACTACTAGTCTACTACTGCAGCTGCGTACACCTAAACCTGGTCTACTTTGTTCACGCTATTTATTGATCAGGAGTCGGGACGTACCAAGTAACGGAAGGCCGAGGAATCCAATTTGAGGACTCTGCGCTGAGAAAGTGTTAATTTGATATTTTTAATTCATATTAAATAGTAAAACATCATGGTGAATAAATTTGGTGTATAAAAACTCATATTATTATTTATAAATTAAAATTATTTAAACAGGTCGTGGGTTATAACCCCAAAGGTGTCACTATCCAACAACAAAAAGCGCAACAAAAATAATTTTTTTACAAAAAAACCATTTGAAACCAACTGTCTAAACTACCCTTAATAAAACCGCTCACTCTCATTTATTTCTCAATAATTCAATTTAAAACGAAATTAGTTCCCTCTTCAACCACTTCCAGAATTTCAACTGTTCCCCAATTTCAAAATCACCAGAAAAATCTCCTGAAACAACATCATCTTAATCTTCATCCATATCATCTTGATCGTCATCATCATCATCGTCGTCATCATCTCCATCACCACCAGTACATTAAGAATCAGAATCAAAAACTAAATTTCTATTCTCAAGCGGTTGTTCATCATCATCAGAAGATTTACTCAGTTTTCCACATCCTCCTTGTACTATTAACTCAAATATGTCTATTCTATTCTCTAACAATTTCAACCTAACATAACATCGAAACAAAATAATTGAACATCATTAAAAATGGTGAAGAAACAAGAGAAAAAGAAAGATAAAAGGATCAACAAAAAACTTAATAAAACAGTTAAGAAACAAGATTCTCCAAAAGGTAAATCGAAGTTTCATTGTTCTTCAGTGATTGTTTATGGTTGAAAATCAACATGCATCAATGATTTTTAGTTTCGCAATTTTGGTTTCATCAATGAATTTGGGTAATGAGGTTTCATCTGTTTCGAAATCATCGGTTTCATAGTTAGGTTTCAATTACATTTTTTTGTAATTAGGTTTCACTGATTTTCATCTTGGTTTCATCTGTTTGTGGCATGGTTTTAGGTTTCATCTGTTTTCACCTTATTTATTTACTTAAAATGGCTATTTTGATGGAACCAAAACAGGTTTCATTATCTACCCTATATGGTTGGGACCAACAGTGTTGGTGTTTTTTACTTGATGACTATTTTGATGGAACCAAAATTGGTTTCATCATCTTCCATGTATGGTTGGGACCAAAACTGTTGGTGTTTTTTACTTAATGGCTATTTTGAAGGAATCAAAATTGGTTTCATCATGTTCATTGTATGGTTGGGACCAACAGTGTTGGTGTTTTTTAATTAATGTCTATTTTGATGGAACCAAAACAGGTTTCATCATCTTTCTCTGTATGGTTGGGACCAACAGTGTTGGTGTTTTTTACTTAATTTCTATTTTGATGGAACCAAAATTGGTTTCATCATCTTTCTCTGTATGGTTGGGACCAACTCTGTTGGTGTTTTTTACTTAATGCCTATTTTGGTGGAACCAAAATTGGTTTCATCATCATTCTCTGTATGGTTGGGACAAGTTCTTTTGTGCTTATGGTTTACTTATGGTTTAACAACAGGGAAATACAGACTTACAGAACCATATAGGTGCTCGTTGCATCATTTGTGTGCAGAGGCACCTAACATAAAAGCTTTGATACAGAATAAGGAAAAACACATGAAGGCCCTTGTTGCTTGTCCATTTTGGCGTTTCTTCAACCGTTATACGAAGGTACGCTGCAAGAAGAAAAATTGAAGAAAACGACAAAAGCAATTCAGATGATATTAGGGTAATATTATAAAAGTGTCAAGCGTGTGAAACCAGATTGTTTCAAGTTAATGAGAGTAAAGTTGCAGACCACACCTGAACAGTTCGCTGTGATTTTTGGTCTACAAATGATGAAGGATGTAGATATAGCCAAAGATGATGAGCTGAAGAAAAAGGTGAACATGTTTGCGGTCGAGTATTTTAAGGGAGATAAGAAGATGATGAAAACTAATATTATGAGAGCTATGATGGAAACTACAGCAGATGAAACCAAAGCTGAAGACTTCGTCAAGCTATTCGTCATCTATCTCTTGGTTTCGATATTTGTCCCAAACAAAGGTGGGAAGAATCTGACTTCAAAACACTTGTACCAAGTATTTGAGATGAATAAGGTGTGTTGGCCAGATGTTTTTCATGAGTATCTAATTGAGTCGATAAGAAAAGCTGAAGAAGTTAATGATGTATCAGGTTGCGTCATTTACCCATTGGTAAGTTAATTTTTGTTTCTTTTGATTCATAAGTTGTTTATTTTTTATTTTTCCCGAGTTTGATTACTAATTTGGATGTTGTGTATTGTTTTTTTCAGTATGGGTTTGCCGAGATGTCAAACATCACCTTGAGACAGGATGGGAACGAGATGTACGCAAGGTTCGCTAGATGGAACCTAGATGAAATAAGAAAGGTAGTAGTGAATAATCTTGATGATCTTAGCAATAAACCAGAAATTTTCTCAAAGGTAAAATCAACAATAGTTCTTGTTTGTTTATAATTTTTAATGTCTGAGAATTAAAAATTTCAATCATTTATTTGGTTCCGCCTTATTCCAGATGAAAAAAAATGATGGAACCAAAAAAAGGTTCGATAGTTATTTAACTCCACCTTATTCCAGATGAAAAAAAAAATGATGAAATCAAAACAAGTTCCATAACTTTTCTTGTGTTCTGCAGATGAATGTGGGTCACCGTCAGGGATCCTTCTTGCTTCCATATAATGAACAAGAAATACGCTTGGTCCAGCGTATAAAGGAAGAGAATATTCATGTTGAAGAGTACATTGATGGTGAACTGCAGATTGGTGATGGAAATGAAGACGGTAATGCAAGTGAAGAGAATGTTGGTGCTAGAAATGAAGAGAATGTTGGAACTGGAAATGAAGATAACCCTTACAAGGAAAAATATAAGTGGGCGAGAATTTTGATTGAAAAACTTACAACCTTTGGTAACAATGTGCTTTCTGGAGAAGATCAATCAATTCTGGCCAAATATGATGCTGAGGAGAGGTTACAACCAGTGATGAAGACTTACGTGAGACAGAAACGTAAAAGAGATGAAACAGAAACGGTTTCGAACCGTGAAGAAACGGTACCTGAAACGGTTTCGAACAGTGAAGAAGATGTGGAGGTGATATGTTAAATATTAGATGAGTTAAATATGATCTTGTTTATTTGTGTGTGTTGGGTTAATGATATTTCCATTTGAATAGATTGGTATAAATTTCTTTTTTATTGAAACCAGAAAAGTATCATTTGAATAGATTGGTATGAAATTCTTTTTTAATGAAACCAGAAAAGTATCATTTGAATAGATTGGTATGAATTTCTTTTTTAATGAAACCAGAAAAGTATCATTTGGGAATTATATTAGTTAGAAATGTTAATATCTAATATATATTAATATCTAACATATGTTAAATATTGCAGGATATGATAAGCAAAGCTATAAATATTGTGGATGACATGATAGAAAAAGAAAGGGGTTTGCGGCAAGAAGAAACAGAAAAAAATGTTGGTGATGTTGAGATTGAACAAGAAAATGATTTATTGGTTGAACAAGATAGTGAACAAAAGTATGACAATGTTGTTTTCGAAGATAATGCTGAAGTGATAATTTACTTTACTTTGATTTGATTTGATTTGTTTGCTGTCATTGAATCTATTTTTTTTTTAAATCAATAAATCTTGCAGGTAATGAATATGCCTGAAGAAACACAACAACATGATGTAGTGGAACCTGAAAAAGTTTCAGCTCATGAAGTTCAGATTCAAGGTTTACTTGAAGATTTTGAAGACTCTTTGTTGGAACCAGAAATGGTTTCATCAACTGAAGGAGAAGTTCAGGAGCAACAGGTGATGGAACCAGAAAAGGTTGCATCATCGGAAGGCAAAGCTCAGCAGCTGATTGAAGAGGTTTCGGAGTTAACTCCGAACAAAATTGAAGAATTAAAGGTGGCTGAGAAAGTTGAATCTGAAATCAACAAAGGGAAGCAAGCCAAAGATAATGTAATAGAAGAAGTTTTGGAGATAACTCCAAAGACAGCTGAAGATATCAAGGTGGCTGAACAAGTTGAATCTTCTTTGTCGAAGACTGAGTTGAAGAGTGTAATAGAAGAAGTTTCTGAATTGACTCCAGGAACAATAGAAGATATCAAGGTGGCTGAGCAGGTAGAATTGGAAGTCAAGAAAAGTTCTTCGTCAAATCCAGAGATAGAGATTGAAGTGTCAACTCAGGGTTCAATTGATGAAACTATTCTTCAGCAAATGAAAGATGAATATGCAAAGAAGACTTCTACATCAAATCCAAAAAGTAAAGGCATGTGCTACTACTCAGTTAAACACATGGCAAAAGATGTAATTGATTTAGAAGATGATATGCCTAATTTCGACTTGGGATTGACGCAAAATGACAGTGACAAAGAAGATAGTGAGAATGAAGACGTGAGTCCCGAACAAAGGTGAGTAACATAATATCAAGGATGAGGAAAAACAAAAGGAATATGCAAGCACCTTTTAAGATGCAGGATTATACACCTGAGGAAGTTAAGAAGAAGAAAAGAAACAAGAGTTGTTGTGTTAGCAGAAAGCA
Source organism: Papaver californicum (assembly GCA_023531435.1). Taxonomy (NCBI): domain Eukaryota; kingdom Viridiplantae; phylum Streptophyta; class Magnoliopsida; order Ranunculales; family Papaveraceae; genus Papaver; species Papaver californicum. The sequence goes on from JAJJMC010010218.1 coordinate 1,971,966, forward strand.
ATCTAAAATGTTGGAGAAGCAACAAAAAGAGAAAAATGAAGTGAAGTTGAAAGCAGTCGACAACTTGAAGATTATGCAGGTACTCGATTCAAAGCAGAAACTGATCGTATGCAGATATTTTAAAATGCATAATGAAAGGTAAGTGGCATTCATACTATTCAATTTTTTGGTTTCATAAATTAAGTGTTGAAACCCAAAATAAGAATACATTTATTTCAGTTTCTTTTCTTCTTCTGTAATCATTAATTTGTTTTTCAACAATTTAACAACAGTGACATGGCATTGGAGAAAAAAGAGCTTGGATTGTACATAATCAGAAGGAATATGAGTACAATGATAAGAAAGGGTGACATCGTCGGAGATATGATTGAGTTCTACATGCTGAAACTGCAAAAAAACATATCAAAGAAAAACTTGAAACCAGATGGTACTCTTAAGTACAAAAGGGCACTTTTTCTAAGCACATATGTCTATGTAAGTTTTCTCTAAATTATCTTATACAAGTGTCTTTCTGAAACCAAATTAGAACTTGATTTTTGATTTTTTGCTGAATTTCAGACACTATACTCAGTCGGGCAAAATTATCAACTCTGCGATTGAAGCTTTCATCGAAAAAATGGATTACACTCCAGAATTTGTATTCGTCCCATTGCTAACAAAACTTAGTGAAAAGTTTTATCACTAGACATTGTTAGCTTTTGATAATGAGATTGGAAAATTCTCTCACTACAACTTCATGGATTCCACTGAAGATGAATGCAGCAAAAGTGACGAAAGCATGAAAGAAAGAATGGTGTCATCATTCAAACAACATGTTGCAAAGCTCTCCCTAGACCCGACAAGTCAATCAAAAGAATTTGTTTTGAACACCCCTTTGTGTTGTCAGCAAGATGTGTAAGTGCTTTAAAAGAACTTGTGTTTAGATATCTCCTCTTATATATCTACATTTCAATCCTTTTTTTTTTGTTCAATTTAAAGATCTTGTTTGTTAATTTCAGGAATGATTGCGGCCTTCATGTTTGCTATTACATGAAGAGCCTCTTGAAAGGAACGTCCGAAGAGCATATAAAACAAAAGGTGCAGAATATGAGGCCAAAGCTGGCCTGCAAGATACTCCTTGATGAAGTTGCAGACTATGAGGCCAAAGTTGCAACTTAAAGTTATAGTGGAGAAAGACGGGCAAACATTGATTCATATTAGGGTGGAGGAGGACTACTTGCAACATACAGGAAGACAAGTACCAGTAAGGTTCAGTTATGCAATTGTTTTGTTTCTTTTCAGGTGTGTCTCGTTTTGATGACAAAGAAAGAAAATTGATGGTCCGTTAATGGTGGTTGTCTGTTCATGGAAGTGAAGGTGCTTTCATGGTGGTAAAATCCAGTGAAACTGAGTTTGGATTAGAGTTTGTGAAAAACACAGGAAAACTTACGGCTGGTTTTCAACCTGACCGTAAAACTAAGAAAGTTTAAAGAAGTTGTAAATACAGGGTAGCTTTTGCTAGTTGCAAGTTTAAAGAACTAAGAACAGTCTTTTCATCAATCACTACTCTTAAGTTATAAAATATCGACTCTTAATCAAGATGTTGTGATATTTTTCTCTTTTTTTTTTTTTTGGTTTTTTTTTATACCGGAAGTGACGAATCCAGGATGAACATACCTATCACAGATGTAAACAAAAAATGTTGGAACTAGAAAAAGTTCCTTCACAATTTTTGGTTTCATCTTATTCCAGATGGAAAAAAAATGATGAAACCAAAAACCGTTTCATCACTATTTTTGGTTTCATCTTATTCCAGATGAAAAAAAATGATGAAATCAAAAAAAGTTCCATCAATTTAGATATGAAAAAAACTGAAGAATATGACAAACTATGAAACCTATTTTGGTTCCAACAGATTATAAAAACCTGAAACTCTGATAAACTTAATCTAAAAATAAAAAAAACATGAAACACCTTGATTAAAACTATAAAAAAATTAAAAAAATTTAACTGTAAAAAAATATAAAAAAAAGAATAAAAAAAATGTAGATTAAAACATATAATAGTCTAAACGGAAACTGAAAATGAAAGTCGATGAATTATAGTCAAAATGAATTCACATCTGCCGCGCATGGCATGTCCTTTGGTTATGGGCACTCAAAACATGGCAGCTACCACAAGTTTTCATCTTGTTATTAGGAACTGAACTTGTATTAGGAATTTTCTTCTTCTTCCTTGGACGACCTGATTGTGATAGAGCATCAGGACCAAGAACAACAGATTTTGGAGACACAATCGCAGGCTTTTCAACTATGGGAACATGATTAATTAGTCTTGCATAGGATTCACGGTAGAATTTTACTGTAAAATAGAATTCGAAATACTTATACGGATCTTCTTCATTTATCATGATACAAGGGATAGCGTGGGCACAAGGGAAACCGTTGATGCGCCAGCGGTTGCAAGAATATGTTCTTCTTTGCAAATCAACCTTTTGTGTTAATATAGAATGAACTTCAAACACATATTGCGACGAATTGGTGACACTATATTCACGGCCGTGTATCTTGTTATTGTAGAGCTCAATTTTAAATTTTGGACATGAAGTTTCTCGCCACTTCAATAATGTTGCACATTCATCGCAATGTACACATATTTGATTCATAAGCTTTACTCTGATCTCATCAACCATGATGGTTATAGGCTTATCTCTATCTTCAAGGATCCAACTATTGAAACTCTCAGCGATATTCGAACACAACCTACCATAACGACGACCCAGGAAATAAAAACTTGCCCATTTATCAATCGGAGCTCTATTCAAATAATCTTGTAACTTCTGATTTTTGACCTGCAACAACTTCTCCCAGTTCTCTGAAAAATCTGCATGTGTATTAGCATATGCACATTTTTCAAACAATCCCAGGACATAATTGTTATAAACCTTATTGTCCTTCGGCAAGTATGTATTGATATTGTTCTTCATATGCTAATAACACCAACCATGAACAACATTAGGGAATATATCAGGAATTTGATTCACCAAACCACTACCTCGATCACTGACAAAAGTAAGCTTTTTGCGGAGAGGAGAAAGGACTTCCTTCAAATTCTCCAAAAACCATTTCCAGTTCGCGTCATTCTCTGATGAAACCACAACATAAGCAAAATGATAGATTTCTGAAACAGAACAGGAAAAAAAGTCTGAGCATATAAAAATGATGAAACCAACAGAAACAAATAGAATGTTTAAGAAAATTACCGTCATTCCCGGTTAGACCTGTTGCTGCCATGATATGACCAAGGTATTTGCTTTTCAAATGGGATGCATCAAGGAATAATAAAGGACGACAGTAATTGAATCCACGAATGCATGCTCCGAAACATATAAACAATCTCTGAAATTTTTGAGTCCCATTTTCAACTTCCAAAACAACACGAGATCCGAGATTGGTTTCATTCAATTTGTTGGTATACCACTTCAAGTACATAAATGATTTCTCGTTCTCTCCCTATGTAATATTCAATACATGACTTTTCCTTGCATATGCATAACAACGACTAATTCAAAGCCATAATCTCTTGTAAACTGATTCATAATATCCTTTGTCTTCTTCTTTGGATTCTGTTTAATCTCTTCGAGAATCAAGCTACTAATTAGTTTCTTCGACAAATGTGGTCTGTTTACAACTCCATCACAACAAGTATGCTTCTTATTTAACTCCTTGATAATAAAAGGACTACCTTCAATACCATCAATAGAAACAACATATATATGCCATTCACATTTCTCTTGTTCCTTCTTAGAACAACATGTACCAATCCTCAACTTCTCATTCCTTGTCATCTTAAATGAATACCCAGATGTTGCATGATATTTCAACAAATCAGAGCGAACTTGTTGAACACCTCCCGTAAACAACTGATTGACACCCTGAAAAGGCCTAACCAAAGCGCAGACTTCAACGGTTCTTTAAATTTATTACGGACATCATAATCAACTAAATTTGTAAGTTCTGCATGCTCGAAAGGTATAATTCCTAAACTTCGTGTCTGCTCAAATGGTATGATTCCTGAACTTCCTGAACTAGAACTAGATGACTCATCTCTATGCCTTACATGTAACTCAAGAGATGGAAGCTTATTAAACAAAGTAAATAAAGCAACCGATTGGAGATCAAAATCACAATTGATAACCTTTCGCTGATCACCAACTATGTGAAAATTTTTTGTAGAAAGAACAGAGAATTGGCACCAACTTGAACATATACTACCTTTCAAATCAAAAACAGATGTTTATCCTCTTTGTGAGATATAACAACGATAACAGATTCCATAATAACAAATTTTGATTCCAATAATCTACAGGAAAAAGTATGAAATAAAAAACAGTTTCACTAGCTGTGAATATAAACAACAACACCAACAACAAAATTTGAATAAGAACATCAAAAACATAACAATTTTGATTCCAATAATCTACAGGACAAAGTATGAAACCAAAAACAGTTTCACTAGCTGTGAATATAAACAACAACACCAACAACAAAATTTGATTATTAACATCAACAACATAACAAATTCTGATTCCAATAATCTACAAGAAAAAGTATGAAACAAAAAACAGTTTCACTAGCTGTGAATATAAACAACAACACCAACAACAAAATTTGAATAAGAACATCAAAAACATAACAATTTTGATTCCAATAGATTTGAATAAGAACATCAACAACATAAACATAGAAATCGTAAAAAAAAATGGATCTGAGTTTCATAATCAACATAAACTCAAAAATTCAACAAAATAAAAAAAATTCAATTATACCTGAAAGTTGAATTTCAGTTTGCGATGAATGATTGAACCAAAACAACAGCTTGAGCCGAATGGGAATATGATCAAATTGAAAGAATAAACTGTAACTTCAGTTGGAATCTTCAAACCAATATTTAATCTCACTGATGACTGATTCGAAGAACAAACAGAAAAGTTTCATAACCAATAACAACTCAAAAATTAAAATACAATCAAAACCATAATAAGAAAACCAAAATCAAACTTACCTGATGAATGATTCGACAACTTGTAACTTGTCTTCTGTTCTTCAATTAAAACGAAACGAAAACGAGTTCTGTTGAAACTTGTTCAATGTATTCTATGATAGAAGATCAGTTTGAATTGAAACCCTAGAATCTAAGAAGAAACAAAGATTTTGAGAGAGAATTTTTTTTAATTTCCTGAATCAGATTCTGTTATATGGAGAAGATTTCATTCATCTGATAATTCTCTCACCAAAATTATATTTTCTCATTTATTTCCATTTGAAACATATACTTATATAAGGAAGGGCATCTCGGGTATTTTAAAATTACCTAAAAACTAAAATTAACCAATATTATAGGAAATGGGGTATTTGTATCATTTATTTTTTAAAATGGTTTATATTTATGAAAAATAATATGGGATGAGTTTTTGTATGAGAAGTATGATCACCTTGGTTTTTTATTCCATGTTATGTTATTTAAAATAAAAATGAGACAAAAACTTTATTTCTACTTATAATGTTTAAATTTAGTTCTTATTACTTTTTAAAATACCACTTCTGTCTTTTTCTTCCCACTATCAGATTCTTCTTCTTCTTCTTTCTTCCACCTCCTCCTCCCCACCACCATCACCACCAGTAAAAGTAGCTCCGCCGCCACCAAACTAGCGAGAAAAGATAGATCTGCAGCAACAACACCTTCGTCTCCTCCATCAACACCTCCTTCTCTTTTTATTTTACTTTTATGTTCACCAACAGTACCTCCGCTACCCATATCTGCCACTAACATCACATCCGTCTCCTCCACCAACACCTCCTTCTTTTTATATCTCTAATTTTACATCAACAACATCTCCTCCTCCCATCGCCTGCCCATCCTTATCTTAACTCTCCCCACTACTACATGTCCAGATCCAACACCAATAATACCTCCTCCTCCTCCTTATATCCTCTACAAACACCACCAACACATCCAGATCATCATCGTCAAAAATTATCATAAAAGAATAATGATACATCATCATTGTCGAAATTGACGTTTGTGTTGGTGAAATGTCAGAAAAATTATGAAACCAAATTTGGTTTCATCAAATTTTACAAAACTAAACAACGTTGAAACCAATGTTTGTGTTGGTGAAATGTCAGGAAAAATGATGAAACCAAATTTGGTTTCATCAAATTTTACAAAAACTAAAACACGTTGAAACCAATGTTTTTGTTGGTGAAAATAGTAAGTTTTATTGAAACCAAATTCAGTTTCATCTGATTTTTACCTATTTTTTATCATGAAACCAAAATTTTGACCAACGTTGAAACCAATGTTTTGTTGGTGAAAACAGTTAGTTTTTGTTAAAACCAAATTTTGTTTCATCTGATTTTTAACCTATTTTTTATCCTGAAACCAAATATGGTTTCAACTAATTTTTTCTTAGTTTATTCAGTTTGGCTTATTTGGTTTCATTGTTGAAGTTGTGTTGGTGAAATGCCAATTTTATGTTGAAACCAAATTTGGATTCAGCATAATTTTATGTAATTTTTTTCGTTGAAATCAATGTTGCTGGTGATATGACAACTTTTTATGGGTGGTTTTGCTGGTTGGTGGTGGTGAGTGGTGTTGGGTATTGATGGTGGCGATGGTATTGGTTGTAGTGATGGTCGATAGTGGTGGTGGTTGGTGGCGGTGCTGGTGGTGGTTGGTGTTGGTTCTAATTGCTACTGGTTGTGGTAGGTGGTGTTCGTTGGTGGTGGTGGTTGGTGGTGCTGCTAATTGGTGGTTGGTGGCCGTGTTGTTACTAGTGGTAGTGGTGTTGCTAGTCGGTGGTTGTGTTAATGGTGGGGGTGGTGGCGCTGGCACTGGCTGGTGGTGGAGTGGGCTGCTAATTTGGTGGTGGTGGTTGTAGGGTGGTACTGGTATTGGTTTGTGGTGTGGTTGTGTTGGTTGGTGGTGGCTCTGCCGATTGGTGATCGGGTGGTGCTGATTAGGGATGGGGTGGTGCTGGTAGTGGTGTTGGTGAGGTGTTGGTGAGAAGAGAAAATAGATTTGAATTTTTTGGTAATTTTGTATTTAAAACGTTAACATTCTGTAAAAAGTGTGGGTTTGATTTTTTATTTTGGTTGGACTAAATTAAAAGAAATGTTAATTTAAACATATTATGTAAAATAGGATTTTTGTATTATTTTTGTTTTGATGGTTTTTTATCGATGGATAGTGACACATTTTGGGTTATAACCCATGGCCTATTTTTAATTTGATATTTTTACTTAGTTAGTTAATGGATAGTAACATTTTCCTGCTTGTAAAACAAAATCGATTTTTAGGTAGTAACCAAATGCAACCCACGTTTGGGTTAAATACAACCTTGAATAAATATAACCCACAGGAAAGTGTAATTTGTTAAGTATAACCGAATCACTTTTAACACTTTTGTTATATACAACCCATTTTGTTGATCAATTTGGTCCAACCTTAAATCTAATCTAAATTCTCAGTGTTTACTCCTTATTCGAGAGAAGACTGTGAAAGTCACCAACACAAACATTAGCCTTGTTCTTACAGAGATAACTCACTGCCTCGTTATGCCCAGACCACGCAGTTAAATGCAAAATCAAAACAGAGTAGTTGTGTTAAGGAAACGGAAAACATTTGACCTATTAACACTCTATGTTTATCGCCTTTTGTAGGACCATGTCTGAATGGAAAGAAAGTTGCACAACCCTCCCCTGATAGCCAAATCACAACGACACGAAAGGTTTGTGCTGCTATAAAAGCATCACATGGCATGTCAAACCATTTGATACCACTTATTACTTCTCCCTCTTCAAATTCAATTCAGTTTACTGTTTCTGTATATCCTGGTTCACCACCAAGTGAGTCTTCATAAAATGCCCTATTATATACAACTTCACAAAACATATATCTCCGGACCTCTTGGAAACCATCTATGGAAGAAAGACCAAGATGGAAAACCACAATGACCATCTCCGGATACATGACTCGTCCCTTCTACATAAAACTGCATAGGTTCTGGAATTTGGCCTACATACTTTGGATTTGGTAGATTCCATTCCCAATTATGAGTGCCATGCCATTTCTTTAATTGCCAAGAATCGGGATCAGTGTTAAGTTTATCTTCTACGAACCAATCTTCCTCTTCTTCTACTTCTTCTTCTTCGGGAGAATGACTAACCTTTGGTAAATGGTTTGTTCTGGCCTATTATATACACTAACACTCAAGTATGGCATTTCATAGTCAGCCACAGTAAGATCTATGATATCATCTTCTTTGTGCCTACTTCGGTAAATGGTTTGTTCATCCACCAAAGTCTCGACTTTTTCATTAGCCTCAAATGAAAGGTTGACAACATCATGTTCATTTTCCTTTGCTACATTTGGTTTCTCTTTCACCACTTTTTCATTAGCCTTGAACGGAAGCTCCACAATACTTTTTTTAGTCTTCTTATTCACCCAATATTCTGTAGCTTTCTTTGTATATTTTCTCTTCAACTTGGGTCCTTCTTGATCGTTGGTTTTTGAAGTTGAGACTGTGGTTACCTTCTTTCCAAGTTGATCTTCAAGACCATGAGTACTAAGATTCCTCTTTGTAGATTGTTCTTTTCTTTTTTCCCAACAGCTATTTTACGTCCCTTGGTCGCAACTGGCTATGAAGGTTCTTTTTTTTTGATCGATCAAGAGGAGATTCATTGAAAAAGAGGAGGTACTTAGGGGGTACCTCAACCCAATGAACACAAATAAAAACTAAGAGGAACAAAGAAAGAGCAAAAATAAGAAACCAAAAAACAAAAGACAACCATCAATGGGGCCAAAATAATGAGTCCCAAATGGCTATGAAGGTTCTTGCAGATAAGTTTTATCTGGTTGTACAAGCTCGGTCAGTGTTTCGGTGATTCTAAGTTTCTCTACCTCAGTTAATTCAGGCCACTTGTTCTTGAGAATTTATAACTGTGGTAGATAATCAAATGCAACCTCATTTCCAATAGGTGGAAACAAGTTCTATTGCCTCCACTGGGAATCAATGGCAGAAAGAGGAATGGGTTTATGCTGACATCGATACTGCAACAACATGTGGGCACATGGCAGGCCATATGTCTTCCATAGAATACATCCACAAAAATTTCCACACAGGCTCCCCATCTAATCTAATCTAATCTAGTCAATTCCAAACGTATTTTATCTAATGCATACTGTGAAACATGGTGGTGCAGTCTCCTGAACTCCGCGATATTATGTTCATGTTTTTTAAAATTAATACTCTTTTGAAACGCCGCTTCAATAGCCACAAGATGAGAACGAAACATATTGTGCATGTGCCTCCAACGTTCTATAAATCCACCTCTGCTATTTTCCAAGTACCGCTTAAAGACATTATGAGCATCTTCCACGCGATTAGTAGTTCTGGTACCGTAATGTCTAATTTCATTCGTCCATGCATATAGTATTCCTTATTCACCAATATTGTTTCACGTATGTACTTTATTGCCGTCGGATATCGTCCTTCGTATTTCGAACAAAGGAGTCCAAAGCCATATTGAATAGAGTCACCGTTTCACTTTTAACTACGCGTCCCCAATCATTTTCCAACTCCTTCAGCAGATCATTCTCATCCTCTTCACCCTCTTGTACACCATTTTGTTTATCATTGACTTTATTTTTTGTTTTTCCTTTCATATTTTTATCTTTCAGTTGATTCACAATTTCTTCATTAGTCGTTGCTGCAAAAAACTTTGAATATACATTCTTTTGAATGTGCCAAGTACATAGCAACCTCTTTGCATTAGGGAAAATAGTATTAATGCCACTGATCAACGCCTTCTCATTATCAGTAACAATAACCATAGGCAAACAAGTAGGAGAGTATAACGATTTCAAACATTCCAGTGCCCATTCATAGTTCTCAGTCAGCTCGGTACATATAAAAACAAATGCAATTGTGAAAGTTGAACCAATGGATGTCATACCTGCAACATGAAACAAAGGCATTTTCCATCTGTTTGTCTTGTAAGTACAATCAATCATAACCATAGAAGGAAAACATCTGGCGCATATGGTGAATTCTGGATTAGCCCAAAAAATATCGGTCAATTCATTAGTCTCGGAAATTCGCATATTCTATGTCACATAATGATTTTCATCAAGATACGCATGAAGTAGTTGTAACCTCTTCTTTCCGGCACTTTCGGATATACCATGCTTTAGTTTAGCATTACAAATAGTCCTCACATTAGAAACATTATTTGGATACTTCTCCTTTATCGGTTTCACGCCACCGGCCGCCAATAGAATAACATCTTGTCCTTCGTCGTTATTTAATCTAACAGCATATGCATGGCCTAAGGGCAACTCCAGCGGCGCGATCAAAATCAAAGATTAAAGATCAAAATTTTTGATCTTTGATACGCTGCAAGAACAACCATGAGTAGTTAAGCGAAAGGCTGGGGTCGCGTTTATATTTGGCAGCGCAACGCTTGAGAAGACGGACGAACTCCTGCTATCTCGCTTGCTCCAGACGGTGTGATAGTGTACCGCCTGATGTAGAGCGAAATTCCAACTCTTCGCCCAAGTCGAGACGGTATCCTAGCTTTTCGCCCAAATCGAGATGGTACCCTAGCTTTCCGCCCAATTCGAGACGGTACCTAGTGTGACGGTACCCCAGCACTTCGCCCAAGTCGAGACGGTACCCCAGCACTTCGCCCAAGTCGAGACAGTACCCCAGCACTTACCCCAGCACTTCGCCATGTCGAGACGGTACCCCAGCTTTTCGCCCATGTCGAGACGGTACCCTAACTCTTCGACCAGTCGAGACGGTACCCAGTACAACACTCGTGTTTTTAAACGAAATCCTAGCCCACCGCTTGAGTCCAAACAAACTCTTGGGACTTCGCTTGATTATAATTTTTAGTCGGGGATCAAAGATTACTTTTAATCATGAACAGTGGATTTCGTCGATTATATTTAATCAATGATCGCACGGCTGTTGTTGGTTTTTGGCGATCAAAGATTACTTTTAATCTTTAATCGTACTTTTAATCGACCCGCTGCAGTTGCTCTAGACTGTCAGCAGCCACATGGATATGATGTGCAACCCTGACGGTTAATTTCCATGTATTAGTATCTAAACATGCTGACCTTAGTCTAAAAAGGACACTGACACTTTTTTGTTGATGTTCTTGTTCTTCGTTTTATATTTGGAATCAACAAACTTTTATCTCTTTTGATCTTTCTATGTTTGCCACTTCTTTCACGTTCTAATTCTTCAAACGAACCCTTACCTCCTTGATTTTTACTTTCTCCCTTTACAACCACAAACACCATATTGTTTTTCCTTCCCACATCACGGCACCACTTTACAACTTCATCTTTTGAACCAAAAATCTATACGATAAGTGTTAAAACATCAGTATTACTTCTACTGAATTTCTTATAATAATAAAAAAAAATATACTAGACATAATTTATTTTATAATACCACATTATTGGTTGTAAAGAGTTTTGTAGAATCAAAGCCAACATTTTCGATAGGTTTTGGTTGCTTGGAAGCATTTGAAGCGATAGCATCTAAATCGAGCTCCCTTATTTTTCTTCAGAACAAATTAATATTTCTTCAATCTGTTTGGGAACAACTTGTTACACAAGTTTAAAATTCATATTAAGTATGTTAGAAGTGTCAAATGATAGAAATGTATAGGGTCATCCAAATATGAGCAATCCAGATAATCAATAGTCAACCACCAACAGTCGACCGTAATGTGTCACAGTCATTTAGACATGAGCAATCCAGATCAAACCCGACCGAGAAGTTCTTCTTATAAACTATTTACTGCTTACCTTTTAACCATAAAAGAAAATAAAAATCAAAGGATGCTTAAACTTATCTGCTCATTGTTATCATAAAGCTTAACTTTATTTGAACAACAAAGATTTTATTTTAATTCATTTAGAGTTAGGCCTAGATTTTTTAAATTTGGATCACTCATGAAATAAGTGTTACAATTAGGGTTTGAACAGTAGTTGATTTAGGGAAGAAAAAAATATGAAGAAAAAAAAACCTAAATATAAACTTACCGTAATAAAAAACGGTTAGTTATATTTGGTTGGTTATTTTTGGATTAAAAGTAGGATTTGACTTAATTTTTTTAGGTTGTATTTAGTTATTTTTAAAGTAAAATATATCAGAATTTTAAAAATAATATCTCGGTTGTATTTAATCCAAATGTAGGTTACATTTTAAGCCTGATACAGGGGCTCCAACATCAATAGAGGGGCTCCAATAATAAGACGAAATATGGACATTATGAAGTAAAACTCAAAAAACCCTTATCCATAATATTTTCACAATGCTTAAATCACCCTTGATTAGTTAATCTTAATTACACTAACTAATTAAAAATTAAGCTAATCATGATTAATTAAACATAATCTTTTACTTAATCAAATGATTTGAAAAAAAATTCTTTTGAATTTGTGTTTGGTGGGAAGAAAAACTAGATGAAATTTAAGAATTTTTTTTTTTTTTAAACCCTAGATTTTGATTCAGTAAACCATAGTAGCATTGAGTATACCTCTAACTTATACTCTTGATCTTTTTATGGCTCAAATTTGATGAAATCACGATTTAAAAGATTGATTTTTGTTGTTCAGAGAAACTTACGGTTGGGTTTCATGTCGAATCCAACCGTAACACCAAGAACACCCTAGATTTACGGTTGGGTTTTCAACCAAACCCAACAGTAAATAATTTGTTCTTCATATTACGGTTGGTTTATTAAACAAACCCAACCGTAACTTCAAATGTAGGAGATGAAGATTCAATTAAGATTTACGGTTAGGTTTTCAACCAAACCCAACCGTAACTAATCTTTAAACC